>JAJKFL010000042.1:3985780-4585780 GCA_021186555.1 Reticulitermes speratus
AATTGAGTGTTTTCTGTGAGGTAGGAACTGGATATTATTAAATAATAACAATAATATGATCTTCAGTAAAGGCTTAAATTGAAGAAAGACAGTCCTTGCCTTTAGGTTCAAAGAAAGTTTTCATTCAAAGTCATTCTTCATGTATAAAGGTACACAACTTGTAGAGCTGTCTTGTAGCGCTAAGTGGTTGTGCAGAGAGCTGTACTACCACAGTAGCAGCTGACGGTCGATTGGAAGATGGAAATGAGAATTTCACGTCAACCAGCTTCACACAAAGTAAAGTTTTCCTACTTGTCCTTTCGAAACGGCGGGACCTGAAGCAGTTGTACATGCGACGAAAGTTGCGGTCGTGTAGTGAATATATTAGAGATGTGCACGTTCAGAATGTGGGCCCCAAAACCGACCTTTGCTCACTCGACATCGACAATACGACTCCCTCTGTCTCTTTCACACGTTCCTCAGTCCGTGTTTCACAGCACACACAAAACCCGCGTTTAACAAAAGCCGACAAATACTACTGTGACTGTATTACATGGCTTGAGGCACTGCCCTAAAAGCCGGAAGGTCGCGGGTTCGATTCCCGATGGAGTCATTAGAATTTTTTTTGACTTAATCCTTCCAGCCGCAATATGGCCCTGAGCCTCTAGCAGAAATGAGTACCAGGAATATTTCCTGTGGGGTAAAGACGGCCGGTGTGTAGGTGTAACAACCTTACCACCTTCATGAGCCGATTGTCTTGAAATCTGGAAGCCTCAACCTCCTGGAACCCTCAGGGCCTGTCCAGGGCAACCACAGGTATTCCTTTTACTCGGCCTGCCTACATGTCACTCTACATGTTACAGTAAACTGTGCTCAACTGCGCATGCGCCATGCAGGTGTACTGTGACCACGGCAGCTTACATTGACCGTTGCAGTCAATAGCCACTGCACTATGAACAGTAAATAAGGCGTGTCAGTGATAACTGCTTTACTGCCGACTGTAGAAACTCAGCCCAGTTAGACCATGTGTAGCTAGGGGGAGGGGGGGGGTTTGGAGGGGGTGTACCATACAACAGATAGGATTGCAGAACCGGGAAATCAGGTTAAACATCGTTTTATTCGCTTCAAATTACAAAAATTTCTCCGGGAAAGAACACATATGTAATTAAATGAATACTATATGTTAACGTAGTGACATCATATTGATGGACTGTTCAGTTGAACAGAATGTGTAAGAACTGTGAACCTGCACAAGTGTACCAATTATGTCAGCCGAAGCATTTTATTCGTATTGTAACACGCTGCTACAATTCCACGCCATACTGGACCAGCCTGTAACACAAATACACCTGTTCTGTTCAATAACGCTACATGCCAAGGGCCCCAGGGAAAGTTGTTTTGTAGTTTTCAGAATCTTCTTTGTAGATATCTGTTATGACCCCTTGGATGGGGGATCGGCCTGTAAAAAGGTTTCTTATACAGACACAAGAAACACAGATATACAGCCATATCCGTGACGGGATTCGAAGCCACGATTCCAGTGTCCGAGAAGTAAAGTGGCGTGCACTTTCAAACACAAGGATACGCCACTGGAGTCGGTCGTGCGCCAGTTCATACCCTCGCGCCAAAGGGTGGCGCAGGTGGTTGAGGCACTGCGCTACAAGCCGGAAGGTCGCGGGTTCAATTCTCGATGCAGTCACTGGAATTTTTCATTGACTTAATCTCTCCGGCCGCACTATAGCCCTGGGATCGACTGAGCCTCTAACACAACTAAGGTAAAGGTAAAGGTAAAGATCTCCCTAGAACAGGCCATGAAGGCCCAGAAGGGGAGTAGAGTTATAGTTCTACTCTTTCTTTAACCCTGGCAATAGGTGTGGTGGGTGGTTAACTCCACGCCCCGGCCGCTTTACCCCTGGGAAAGAGACCCGGTACCCATTTTATATGAGGCTGGGTGGGCCCCAGGGCCGATCTGGAAGGGTGCGGAAAATGTCGCCCCCAACGGTATTCGATCCCCGGAACTTCCAGCCCGTAGCAAGTCGCTATACCGACTGAGCTATCCCTGACCAACATAAATAATTACCAGGAATATCTTCTGGGGGTAAAGGCGGCTAATGTGTAGTGCTGACAAACTTACCCCTTTCATGTGCCGACTGTCTGTAAATCTGTGAGTCTCAACCTCCTGTAACCCTCAGGACCTGTATAGGTCTGTAATGGGATTGCTTTGCTTTTCGAATAAAGTTCACAATACGTTTGTTTGTTATGTCTTAGGTATACGGTAAAAAGAGACATGTTACATTGACATATGTGTCATATGTATATGTTACATGTTACATTTACATATGTCATATGTATGTTACATGTTACATTGACATATGTGTCATATGTATATGTTACATGTTACATTGACATATGTGTCATATGTATATGTTACATGTTACATTGACATATGTGTCATATGTATATGTTACATGTTACATTGACATATGTGTCATATGTATTTGTTACATGTTACATTGACATATGTGTCATATGTATATGTTACATGTTACATTGACATATGTGTCATATGTATATGTTACATGTTACATTGACATATGTGTCATATGTATATGTTACATGTTACATTGACATATGTGTCATATGTATATGCTACATGTTACATTGACATATGTGTCATATGTATATACAGTGACCATTGCATTTTGTCCCTAAACGTACTTGTTGGCTAAAAACCACACTCCAGTTGCAACTGTCAGCGTTCTTGCTCTAACACAACGTTTACAGTTACGACTATGACGCTATTTAACAATAGCAAAACGTACACACACACACACACACACATTATTAACGTGACTTGGGCACGAGAGGCCTATGTCTTAAGCTTGAGAGAAATGCGAAATGCACACAAAAGTTTTGTCAGAAACCCTAAAAGGAAAAGACCCTGTGTGCAGACGGACAACATTACAGTGAAGCCTAAAGGTGTAGGGTGTGAAAATATGGACCAGACATATGTAGAGCAGGACGAACACCAACTGTGTGCTTTGGTGGTAAAATTAGCAACGTAAGGTTCAGGATCCATGAAAGGCCACGGACTTCTTCCGTATGTTAGCGGCACATCAGCGGTTAGTTACTTGCTGCTTCGTGCAGTCTAAAACATCTGTTTGTGTGTGACTGTTGGCTTGCAGCGCGGCAAAGTGTGACAGGAAACAAAGTGTGGGGAAAATTTGCATTGAACTGCAATATACGTGCTCGTATTTCTTGTAAAGCGATCAGATTGATTGAATGAGCAATGACATTGGTGATTAAGACAACAGGCAGCATTAATATGTGCTGTTGGTAATGCAGATGGCCGTAGCTTTTAGTTAGCGTTGGTCCGGACCGACAGCTGTAATGTCATGTTGGGCGTCACGTAACAAAAAGCAGTAACAAACAAACAAAAGCTGTGATGCAAATCGTATTCTGATGCAATACAAAGCCGAAAGAATATCACAGTCATGAAATTGCAATAATCTAATTTTGTCACACGCTATTCCGGAATTTGGATATTTATATGAAGTGGCTGGCATTCAGAATGGGATGGAGGGCGACGTCGCGATGTATTGTGCAATGTCTGTGTTGTGGTAAATAGCGTGGGACGTTCTGCCTTACAAACATATAAATTCTTCTAATCCCCTACGTCCGTAATTATTTCGCTTTAATGTCAGTGAGCTCTTCTGAATCGTGATTAAAAATCCTCCAATGAAGGAAGAAAATTAGACAGTCGATCACACATTTCTTTAACCAACAAATGCACAATCTTTATTTATTATACAATACAATTTTTACGGTAAAACTAGTCCAACATGTTTCGGATCCCTATTTTGGGACCATCATCAGGGATACGTATCGTGAATTACACAAAATCACAAATAAGCAAATAATGGCACACATTAAAAGTTTAAAATGTAAAATGTAGGCTATCTCAGTTGTTTTTGTGGGTCCGCTGTGTATCAGAAGTTGTGTTTACTTATGGAAGGCTGAGATAGCCTACATTTTAAATTTTGAAATTTAAATATGTGTCAGTATTTGTTGATTTGTGATTTTGTGTAATTCACGATACGGGTCCCTGATGATGGTCCCAAAATAGGGATCCGAAACATGTTGGATTAGCTTTGCTGTAAAAATTGTATTGTATAATAAATAATAAGTGTGCATTTGTTGGTTAAAGAATTTTGTGATCTACTGCAAATGCACAGTGTGAACAATATAAAAGAAATTAGCGACATTTCAACGTTTGCTGTCAGTAAGACACACCTGTACTGACTAATTCCGCAATACAGAGGCTACATTCATTGATTATAGACCAGCTATTAGTCTTTCATTTAAGATAACCCTGCATTTTGTGGAATCCGGAAGTTCAGTTAGCAGTCTGCCCACTTCGGCATAAATAAAGCCCATACCGTCCCAACTTATTTCGTTAATATCCGTTTTGGGGTTAAGGGGACTTTTGCTGGGTTCGTGCCCCGGTCGGGTCATCGCCGTGTGGGGATGACATCGGCCCGGGCCGAGCAGGGCTTTGGATGATTCCGAGCTTGGTTGGGGTCATCGTCGAAGTATGACGGCTCCGACCTGGTTCCGGATATCTACCCCAGGGGTGATGGATGCGTTATATAGCCTCTCCTCACCCAAGACCGTCTGTGCGTGGTGGAAAGAGCCATAACCTACGAGAGGTGACCCTGTTTTGCGCAGAACACAGCGGATCTAAAGGAGTAAACCTTGAAAAACAATCCCCAATCCTACGGTGTGAGTGCCGTGCCCATAGGATGAATGACAGTGGGTTAGTCTGTCTCAAACGGCGCCCTCTGGGATACCAGGCGACCTCCCAGTTGTAGTATAGCCTTGCTAGGCATGGGGGCTCTGCTTGGTGGACTGCATGCACGCCCCCTTAAGATTCAAATAGAATTTGAGGAGCTCTCCTTGACTGGGGCCTCCGACAAGGATTCTAGGGGGAGCTCCAATAATGGGGACCTCCCGCGCCCGGAGGCTCCGCAAGGGGCAACTGGGCAGAATCCGAATTCGCCCGAGACGAGTGAAACTCTTGCTAGTTGGGGGGAACGCCTGCTTTTGGGTGTGTTGTGGGAGAGCTTCTTAACTGGGGACTCCGAGAGATATGAATAAATGAATGAATAAATAATGGCACTGGAAACAAAACATTGCCTTTTATAGGAGCTGCCCAAAGGCTCCTACGGATGTCCAAGGGCTTGTCTGGCTGACACATGGCTCTGGGACAGAATGGGGGACTGAGGCTGTGTGGGTAAAGAGATATGGAAAAGAAGTTCTGGAAAGAGACATTTCTCTCCATACGGGCCCCATCGGGGAACGTGGAGGGATGCTCCTTTACCGGGGACTTAGAAAGGCGAGTTTTTATTTTTATTAGGAAATCTTTTTGGGGGGGGGAACTTTGAAAACCATGTAAAAGAAGGCTCTGGTGACGGGCATCTCTCTCCATGGGGGCCCTGTTGGGGGAACTTGGAAGACGGACTTCTTCACCGGGGACTTTGAGAGACAGGTGAAAGAAGGCTCTAGAGACGGAGCATTATTTAGAAAGGGAGGGCTTGGCCAATATGTCTATTGGGCCGGAACTGTACTTGATATGCTTTTTTGTTATGTATAAATTAGAAGGTTCATGGCCTTATGTTGGGCCACAAGACTCTAAGAATGTCTTTGCATTTTGGGGGGCACAAAGGGCCTGTTAAAAAGGCCTACGTGTATCGGGCCTCTAGGGGCTCGAACCCATTAGATATTCTATTCTAATATCCGTTTTATTGTTGTCTACATTTAGTTGTTTTAGACCTAAGTTGACCTATTTCGTACGAGAGTTAAGGTGGACAACGTGGCACTAACATATATTCATCTCCCAGTACTTCAGTTTCCCTGTCAGTATCATTCCACCAATGCTCCATACTCATTCATACATCTACCACCAACGCTGTATAATGTTTCTCTCCCAGTACTTCAGTTTCCCCTGTCAGTATCATTCCACCAATGCTCCATACTCATTCATACATCTACCACCAACGCTGTATAATGTTTCTCTCCCAGTACTTCAGTTTCCCCTGTCAGTATCATTCCACCAATGCTCCATACTCATTCATACATCTACCACCAACGCTGTATAATGTTTCTCTCCCAGTATTTCAGTTTTCCCCTGTCAGTATCATTCTACCAATGCTCCATACTCATTCATACATCTACACACACGCTGTATAATGTTTTTCTCCCAGCACTTCAGTTTTCCCCTGTCAGTATCATTCCACCAATGCTCCATACTCATACATACATCTACCACACACGCTGTATAATGTTTTTCTCCCAGCACTTCAGTTTTCCCCTGTCAGTATCATTCCACGAATGCTCCATACTCATTCATACATCTACCACCAACGCTGTATAATGTTTTTCTCCCAGTACTTCAGTTTCCCCTGTCAGTATCATTCCACCAATGCTCCATACTCATTCATACATCTACCACACACGCTGTATAATGTTTCTCTCCCAGTACTTCAGTTTCCCCTGTCAGTATCATTCCACCAATGCTCCATACTCATTCATACATCTACCACCAACGCTGTATAATTATTCTCTCCCAGTACTTCAGTTTTCCCCCGTCAGTATCATTCCACCAACGCTCCATACTCATTCATACATCTACCACCAACGCTGTATAATTTTTCTCTCCCAGTACTTCAGTTTCCCCTGTCAGTATCATTCCACCAATGCTCCATACTCATTCATACATCTACCACACACGCTGTATAATGTTTCTCTCCCAGTACTTCAGTTTCCCCTGTCAGTATCATTCCACCAATGCTCCATACTCATTCATACATCTACCACCAAAGCTGTATAATGTTTCTCTCCCAGTACTTCAGTTTTCCCCCGTCAATATCATTCCACCAACGCACCATACTCATTCATACATCTACCACCAACGCTGTATAATGTTTCTCTCCCAGTACTTCAGTTTCCCCTGTCAGTATCGTTCCACCAATGCTCCATACTCATTCATACATCTACCACCAACGGTGTATAATGTTTCTCTCCCAGCACTTCAGATTTCCCCCGTCAATATCATTCCACCAACGCTCCATACTCATTCATACATCTACCACCAACGCTGTATAATGTTTCTCTCCAGTACTTCAGTTTCCCCTGTCAGTATCTTTCCACCAATGCTCCATACTCATTCATACATCTACCACCAACGCTGTATAATGTTTCTCTCCCAGTACTTCAGTTTCCCCTGTCAGTATCGTTCCACCAATGCTCCATACTCATTCATACATCTACCACCAACGGTGTATAATGTTTCTCTCCCAGCACTTCAGATTTCCCCTGTCAGTATCATTCCACCAATGCTCCATACTCATTCAAACATCTACCACACACGCTGTATAATGTTTCTCTCCCAGTACTTCAGTTTCCCCTGTCAGTATCTTTCCACCAATGCTCCATACTCATTCATACATCTACCACCAACGCTGTATAATGTTTCTCTCCCAGTACTTCAGTTTCCCCTGTCAGTATCGTTCCACCAATGCTCCATACTCATTCATACATCTACCACCAACGGTGTATAATGTTTCTCTCCCAGCACTTCAGATTTCCCCTGTCAGTATCATTCCACCAATGCTCCATACTCATTCAAACATCTACCACACACGCTGTATAATGTTTCTCTCCCTGTACTTCAGTTTCCCCTGTCAGTATCATTCCACCAATGCTCCATACTCATTCATACATCCACCACCAACGATGTATAATGTTTCTCTCCCAGTACTTCAGTTTCCCCTGTCAGTATCATTCCACCAATGCTCCATACTCATTCATACATCTACCACCAACGGTGTATAATGTTTCTCTCCAAGCACTTCAGATTTCCCCTGTCAGTATCATTCCACCAATGCTCCATACTCATTCAAACATCTACCACCAACGCTGTATAATGTTTTTCTCCCAGCACTTCAGTTTTCCCCTGTCAGTATCATTCCACCAATGCTCCATACTCATTCATACAATTACCACCAACGCTGTATAATATTTTTCTCCCAGTACTTCAGTTTCCCCTGTCAGTATCATTCCACCAATGCTCCATACTCATTCATACATCTACCACCAACGGCGTATAATGTTTTTCTCCCAGCACTTCAGTTTTCCCCTGTCAGTATCATTCCACCAATGCTCCATACTCATTCATACATCTACCACACACGCTGTATAATGTTTTTCTCCCAGCACTTCAGTTTTCCCCTGTCAGTATCATTCCACCAATGTTCCATACTCATTCATACAATTACCACCAACGCTGTATAATGTTTTTCTTCCAGTACTTCAGTTTCCCCTGTCAGTATCATTCCACCAATGCTCCATACTCATTCATACATGTACCACACACGCTGTATAATGTTTCTCTCCCAGTACTTCAGTTTCCCCTGTCAGTATCAATCCACCAATGCTCCATACTCATTCATACATCTACCACCAACGCTTTATAATGTTTTTCTCCCAGTACTTCAGTTTCCCCTGTCAGTTTCATTCCACCAATGCTCTATACTCATTCATACATCTACCACCAACGCTGTATAATATTTCTCTCCCAGTACTTCAGTTTTCCCCTGTCAGTATCATTCCACCAATGCTCCATACTCGTATTCATCTTACTACTAATCTCATCAGGACAAACGGGCGAAGACTGGAAACCTTCAAATAAAGAAATGCTCTTTCCGATGTCGGGCGGGACTGGACAGAAAACGAAATTCGCAGAGTTTTCCTTGTTTAAAAGATATAAATACCACAAATGCAAATTTATTTTCCAGTTGAAATTTTTACGTTCCGCCATTTTTATTACCACGGACTGCAACTGTCATATTTCTTCATGCTCTGTAACTCACTGAACATGGGTTTTGGAACAGCGTCTGCTTTTAATTAAAGGAGACAAGAAGAGGCACGGGGCGACACAGCCGGAGGTTCTGTGTAAATATGTGAATATGTATGAGTTCTGGCTGTCCTGTCACAACTGTTACAGTGTGTGCAGTGTTCCAGCCACCACGATGCCCGACAAAGGCATAAATACCGTTTTGTAACACTGGTTACACAATACAGCTAAGGAGCAACAATGTAAATGTGATTGTCTGTCCAATGCTATGCCGACATTCGAAACAGCATTGTTCAGTTTGAAAGTTCCCATGCTTAGTCCGCTTGTCCTTCTGGTGAGAGCAGTGTTAAGATGAAGATGAGTATGGAGCATTGGTGCAATGATACTGACAGGGGAAATCTGAAGTGTTGTGACGGCAATATTTCCCAGAGCCCTGTCCACCAAACATTTCCTATGGAGTGGCCTACGATCAAACCCGGGACTCGGTGGACTATAAATATTAATTTCCACCAGGAGTGTGAAGTTCACTTCGTACCTCACAGTAAACACGTGCGGTCAGAATTATAAGGGCTAACCGGGTAATCATGTATGTGCAGGGTAAGAGTGGGCCACACGTCGGAGTAAATGCAGAGTGTCGTCAGAATGTAGAATGCAGAGTGTCGTCAGAATGTAGAATGCAGTGTGTTGTCAGAATGTAGAATGCAGAGTATCGTCAGAATGTAGAATGCAGTGTCGTCAGAATGTAGAATGCAGAGTGTCGTCAGAATGTAGAATGCAGAGTGTCGTCAGAATGTAGAATGCAGTGTCGTCAGAATGTAGAATGCTGGTGTCGTCAGAATGTAGAATGCAGTGTCTTCAGAATGTAGAATGCAGAGTGTCGTCAGAATGTAGAATGTAGAGTGTCGTCAGAATGTAGAATGCAGAGTGTCGTCAGAATGTAGAATGCAGAATGTAGACAGCAGTGTTGTCAGAATGTAGAATGCAGAGTGTCGTCAGAATGTAGAATGCAGAGTGTCGTCAGAATGTAGAATGCAGAGTGTCGTCAGAATGTACAATGCAGAATGTCGTCAGAATGTAGAATTTCCAAATGTTAAAGCAAGCGATGTATATGAGAGAATAATATTTAATGAACGATAAATAAATGGAAGTGGATTGGATTAATGTGGCTCAGGAAAGATAATGTAGATCCGGGTTGCATAAAAGGAGGGAGATTTCTGAGCTAGCTCAAAAAGGACTCAGCACCAGTCGTATATACCTTGCAATTAACCCTGCTTTAACAGTTTAAACCGACGTTCCAGTGTGTCAATATTGAAGTGGTGCCACGTCTGTACGCGTCTTCACCACTCAGCTGTTGGCAGCTTTCATTTCCTGCCTTCCTTCAAGCTGTACGTAATAATATTCAGGCAGTAAAACCAATATTGGTGTCTTAAAGCAAATATTTGTGGTTAGAGTTTATACCGCCTAGAGCACAAATAAACAAAAATTCGTGTCATGTAAAAACATCTAAACCGAAATTGGCACTCCGAAACATTTGTACCCTATACAAAGTATCGGACATTTAAAACACTGCCGTCAGTCGACTCACGTTCGACAGATGTCGCTCCACGTCTCGCAAGAGCGACAGAAGTTGTAACTGGATAAATAGCAGTTCGTAAGTACCGAAACACAGAGATAATACTCCTATCAGGCCTTCATTTGCTGCAACGAATGTACCAATAAGAAGCAACATGAACGGATGACTAGAATGTGTTGCCACAGCTTAATCAGGGGTATCTAAAAGCTGCGTCGAGGGCCTCAAGCAACCCACGACCTTTCCAAACCTGTCTGCGGTAACATGTGACCGCGACAGCAGAAGATATCACGACTGTGTGTTTGCTGTGTCAGTTACATTACGTTTATCATTTTAATTATAATTATAATTAAGGTAGGCAGTATTCGAACCCAGGATCTTGTGATCATAAGTCCTACACCTTACCACTCAACCACCCCTTTCAATTACATATACCTATGATAACCTATACTCACACCACTCATATTGCATTCTACTTATGTATAGCATCAAGCAGTCATCTATTTTAAATAAACTCTAACTTTTAAATTTACCGCGTTTCCGTCATATTACTAAAATTTAAACTTACCGCGTAGCATTCTTGTAAAATTCAAATATAGCGCAGTCTACCAACATTTAAAAAAAAATACCGCGTCTCCTTCATATTTCTAAAAATTAAATTTACCGCGTTTCCGCCATATTATTAAAAATTAAACTTGCCGCGTTTCAGTCATATTATTAAAAATTTAAACTTACCTCGTTTCAGTCATGTTTTTAAAATTTAAACTTAGCGCCCATCCGCCATATTGTAAAAATTTAAACTTACCGCGTTTCCATCATATTATTAAAATTTAAACTTAGCGCCATCTTGTTTACGTCACTTCCGGTAAAGGTCATTGACCTTGTCACGTGACTTTGTTTACATATTACGTCAAATCCGGTCAGGTCATTCACCCCGGCCGCCATGTTCGTTTACATCACTGACTATACCTACACCCATACTACTTACACAACCTCAATACATGCTTCAAATTCACACAGCAACATGGCGCTAAATTAAACTGGTGCATCTGAACTGAACACAGAGCGCTGTGACGACATTGTGCTGGATATCGCGGTTGGCGATGGGTGTGTTCGGAAGATTGTGTGTGAGGTCTTCGCTCTTCTGGGGCGTTACGCAGCGTTGGTTGGTAGTTAGTTACCGACTGCTTGAACCTTGAATTTTGGACCGATATTGTGTCCCAAAACGTCGGTAAGTAATTACAAATCAACGCTGTGTAATTTCCCAGGAGAGCGAAGACGTCATTTACATCGCGGTGGAAGCCTGAAGTCACGCACAGTCGTTCTCGTTTGATCGGTATAAAAGTCCGTAGATGTACGTATACCATTTATGTGCTTAATTATTTGTAACGGTAGAACTTACAGCAAACTGTAGCAGACATAAAACTTGTGGTTCATTCACCGCCATGCACACCTGCAAGTTTTGTTACAAACGTTTTGTCTCCTATAAATATCCAGCGAGTTACTTATGCGACTCTTCATGTGAAGTGTCATTACAACTGTCTGATCAACGAGAATATTAAGAGAATGAAATGCTTGTAAATGTTTTCATGAAGCTATCCAATATCAAACTTAATAGAATTCGTTCAGCGGTTCTACGGTTGAAAGGCACGCGGTGGCGCAGTTGGTTGAGGCACTGCGCTACAAGCCGGAACGTCGCGGTTTCGATTCCCGATGGTGTCACTGGAATATTTCATTGACATAATCGTTTCGGTCGCACTATGGCCCTGGGGTAGACTCAGCCTCTAACACATATGAGTACCAGGAATCTTTCCTTGGGGGTAAAGGCGGCCGGTGCGTAAGGCTGACAACCTTATCACCTTCATGTGCCGATTGTCTATAAATCTGTGAGCCTCAACCTCCTGGAACCCTAAGAGCCTGTCCAGGCCTGTAATGGGGTTGCTTTACCAATGATGGTTGCAGTTTAACCAAACATTTAACATGAAACTAACCACAAGCCACTCTGTAACGTTAGAAATAAGCATAGCTCGGTGAGTTGCCTACACTTAGACAGCTTCCTGTGTCTTCAGATTACATGCGACTTTGGCGAGGGTTGGAGAGAAGATTGAGTGAGTGAGAGCGATCCGTCAACTGTAATCTGATGTAGGTACACATTTGTATCGATCGTAGTGCCAACTGGTGGCCCCGCCATGAGCCCTAAATTAATTCGGGCACCAGAGTGAGCGAGCAGTGATCGGTACTGCAGAAGCAGATAGTGTGTCCGTCTGCAGGGCTTGGACCCACCTACCAGACTGCACGGTGACATAACACAAAACAGAGCAATATGAAGCATTACCACATTCAGGAGCTTTAATTTAGCATATAGAAACAAGGAAATTGTCTGCTTCCTTCCTGACCTAACAGAGAACACCTAAAGAAATGACATTCACTGCGTACTATTACCAATACGTACGGTAACCACAGCTATTGAAACGAAGTGCAAATATTGCAGTGTTTGGATGTGATTGGATCATCATTCAAAATTTTTCTTTCAAATTACATGTGCAAATTTTAATTTCTTAATTTATATTACTCCCTCTGTAAGGTTTCAGCTACCATATATTGTGATATTGGAAAGGAAACCAACCATATACCGCAGGACGAGCGGGTACTTCTGCCTGTATTGTGATCTTTACCGACTCCCAGAAGCAAAGCTCTTTATCGGTCCGAGTCGCTGATTGTTGTGAAACGCCTATGATGCACATAGGTACACTGTGTGGGTAAAATACAGAGCTTATTAATGTTGAAAACGGTGGTACATATATGTACCACTGCCTCTTAAACGGACTAGAACATGTCGTGTTGGGTGTGTCTGTCAGCACTGACCTCACCATTTTTCTGTCTGCTTGGGTCAGTCTCTAGTTTCCTTCCCAGTGCAGCGTGTGGCAGTTGGTAATTTATGGCTGGTAGCAGTATTGCGGTTACAATGTCGTATAGCGAGCGACTGTGTTCGTGCATCGCAGTGCTGCGGGCTGTAATGATTTGACTATGCCTGCCAAAATTGCACTACACAATTATATGCAATGCAAGTTAATCTAAATGGTGTGAGTCGTGTATCTATGTGTACAGTCATAGCGAGGAAGTCTGTATTTGCTCGAAACAGGCAAATTGGTCACCGCGCATGCGCGCGGCGTTGGTGCGTTCGGAATTCGTGGAGCAGCAGGGCGAGCGGCAGGCCCTGGCAGGTCCACTGGTTGTTCACTTCATTACCAAGAATTGGTGGATGGCATTGCTGTTGGTGTCGCCAGAATTGCCATTCCTTGGTGGGGTAAGCGAACAAATCGGTTGTTAATTGAAGCAGTCAGGCAGAGGGCAACTAAGAGAAAGATGAAGATGCTGTCACATCAGTAGGTCAGTAATAAATTAATGCCTCTTAACTTTTGCCTACTAAGTGAGGTGGTACACAGCAGCTGTGTGACCTCTCAATGAACAGTTCTGGTCTCCTGCATGTATCAAGTTTGTTCCGTCACGTGAAACAGACCACGCAGTCTGAAAGTGTGTGGCTACCACTGATGTGAGCATAGTTAGACATTACATCACTTGGAGAATGTGACATCTATGAGAAGCTTGTATAGACCGGCAGTGGAAGAAGCTCTAATTTACATTGACCTACATATGTCTCAGAATTCCTCTGTACAGTTTGTCATGTTGGCAGAAGTACATCGCAACTGAGAATTCTGTATGAACCTCCTTTCTATCTCGCACACATTGTTCATACTTTTACATGTATAGGTAAAAATTAACTGGCATTACTTTTTACAGACTATTGCTATGTTCAGGTTACCCACTTCGGCTGGTGTCTGTATATACAGGGTGTCTACAATGAAACGCCCTGATTTTGGAGAGTTTTTAAAAATAGGCAAATGGTTTTTTTTCGGGTCTTAAGGGTTTCCTGCATACTACAGGAGTTCAAATTCCCGCCTAAATTTTTATGCTACCTCACGGGCCACCGTTGGGGCGCTGTTGTCATTTCACGCAAAAATTGCGTTCTGTCCAGTGGCCATTCACGTAATATAGAAAACAGAGACATAGCCTGAACGCTAAACTAAGTTTGTGTCAAGTGGCCATTCACGTAATATACAAAACAGAGACATACCCTGAACGCTAACCTAAGTTTGTGTCCATCGACTTAATATACAAAACAGAGACATAGCCTGAACGCTAACCTAAGTTTGTGTCCAGTGGCCATTCCCTTCATATACAGAACAGAGACATAGCCTGAACGCTAACCTAACTTTGTGTCCAGTGGCCATTCACCTAATATGCAAAACAGAGACATAGCCTGAACGCTAACCAAAGTTTGTGTCCAGTGGCCATTCACTTAATATACGAAACAGAGACATTGCCTACACGCTAACCTAAGTTTGTGTCCAGTGACAATTCCCTTCATATACAGAACAGAGACATAGCCTGAACGCTAACCTAACCTAATTCTTGTATGTGCGTACTTTCCTGTGTGACAATTCGCCCGTGTGAGCTTTTATCAATGTGAGCATTTATCCTTGTGAGCATTCATCCGTGTGAGCATTCATCCGTGTGAGCATATATCCGTGTGAGCATTTATCGGTGTGGGTATTTGTCCTGTGAGCATTTATGACTGTGGGGTTTTATCTGTGCGCAATTGTCGTGTGGGCTTTCGTCGTGTGCGCATTTATCCCGTCACCAATAGAAAGATAGATAGATTAATTGATAGATAGATAGATAGATAGATAGATAGATAGATAGAAAGATAGATAGATATAATAAAGACTATTTCTTGTGTTACATGTATGTACATGTTTATTTACAGTGCAGTTAGACTTTTCTATTACTTATAAGATTGTCTTTTGAATGTATAACAAATACACTGTTAATATATTTCGATGACTGAAACTCTTTCTACACGATTCTAAATGTTTTAACCCTGCAGTATAACTTACTGCCCTTTTTTGAAGAATAAAAAATTTTTAGTTTGTTTATATCTTGTCCTACATTCAATATTGATGTGGAAGTTAAAAGTGTGAACATTAGCATACTCTCTAGCTGAGTAGATTTCAGTGCAGGGATAATAAATACATATGAATGAAATATCTATGATATGACCTATTGTACAGGACTTTATTTCATGCTGCTCATAAACCATGTCAAGTGACAATTATCTGTTTCACAGGGAAGAAAGGGCGGGGGGATATTGAGGGCTGAATAGTAGTCAACCTTACCGACTGGGTTATTGCTACCGATTGCAACTAACACGTTGTGGTACTTGTGAATTACGCATAGATGGCAGGTAAGTAGACTCGGCTCCACGTTTCCGACCAATAGCATTGCAGTTATCGATCTGGTAGTAGTAATCTGTGCCCTGGCCCGAGTTTGAAATCTATCCACTTTGAAACGTTATAGCAGAAGTCGGAATAAACTCCTCCTGCCTTACGAAGTTTGCCTACTGCGTATGCTGCCTTAGGACATCCTGTGGGCGACAGAAGTGTTACATCGTACACCAGCAAATCGTTACATCATCACGCGAAGTCTGAAGACGTAAACAAACAAACGGCGTGTGTCGAGGTGAGTACGTTGTGGAGTTCTTTAACAGAGAGGTGTATGGCAGACATTACAGTGAAACTGGGCATCATCGTAACGCTTAAAACTTCCTGTGTTCGAGC
The DNA here is from genome assembly GCA_021186555.1 of Reticulitermes speratus. NCBI lineage: Eukaryota > Metazoa > Arthropoda > Insecta > Blattodea > Rhinotermitidae > Reticulitermes > Reticulitermes speratus. The sequence continues at coordinate 4,001,922 of JAJKFL010000042.1, forward strand.
AAATTGCGCGTGTGTGGTTTGTGTTTCAAAATCGATTGCAGTTGGCACTGCATCGAGTCGGAAGCACATTGAGCATGTGAAATTACTGCATTTGAATAGGTCTGCTAACTGGACATGTTCCAGCATAGACAGAGTCTGAACAGACGCCATATTGGTAGTGTAAGTACTGGTAGCTACACAGACATCGTATTGCTGTTGACGATGTACCGAGAAATGCAAGTGCTTGGAACTCGCAGTGGGACAGCAAATAGGCAGCGAAACTGTCGTGAGAAATTTATAGGCAGAAACACTATTAAATGTTTGCTTGTGGGCATAATGTACTGCACAAGGAGGAAAATGTAGGTGTAAAGGCCATCAGTATTGCGACATCGCCCTAACCTCGCAGACGTTAGTCTGCAAAATAGACTGTAGGGCTCCAAAGAAAGCATTCTAATCTGAAACTGATAATCTGTGTCAGTAAATAGAACTGCCATTTATGTAACAGGCTCAGAGAGCATAGCTGTGTGTGTGTGCAAGCAACTGCAGATATTAACACCATTGCCGAGGTTTTGTGTTTTTTGACTAAGTGATTTGTACAAAACGATATTGTGTGTGTTTTGACTGTAAGTGCTTTGTACAAAGCGATATTTTGTGTGTTTTGACTGTAAGTGCTATGTACAAAACGATATTATGTGTGTTCTGACTATAAGTGCTTTGTACAACACGATATTTTGCCCGCACTGTGTTACTGGTCTGAATATTTTTCTTGCAATTTTGAATGTTGTAATTAAAATACAGAGCGGTTTGCCGCACCAGTAGCATCAACAGTCTTTTGCTTGGTACGCATTTCACTGACAGACTTTTCATCTTCATATTACACTATATAATGTTTATCTACCAATATATTATCAATAACTTCATACACACACTTACTTCTTTTGGGATGGTGACATATTAAATACCGTCTACATACATCATTCGTATCGCACCAGAACTTATTACAAAAAAATTTTATCTGTATTTTAAATCTTTGATTTGTATTTTTAAAGATGTGATATTTTTAAAAATTTATATTTTATATCTGTGCTTTGGTTCACAAACTTTTGTAATATCTCAATGTATCCATCCTTTGTAGTGCACCTCCCTGAGGATTGCCACATGTGGCCGCAACATGTAGGAGGCATATTCTGTTTATAGTATACTTTCATAGACTTATGTGCATTTGTTTTAGCTACAATTTCTAACCACATGTCTGTTTACAGAGCACCACCAACGGATCGTATTACTCTCTGGCTGCAGTTTTTGCTTGTGGTTTTGATTCTGAGGCCGTCAGCTGCAGTGTCTGATCAGTGGAGTGAACTGCAAGAAGAAATATCTCACATAAAGTGAGTATAACAGAGGTGAATCACAAGAACAAACTTCGGGCTGGCAATTGTCATGTGAGCAGTTACTGTATTGTTCATGTGTTGTCACTATGATAAGTTATATGTAGCCCTGTGTTATGTGAGTGGTTATTATACTGTGCATGTGTAGTCACTGTGATACAGTTATATGTAGCCCAATGTTATGTGAGTGGTTATTATACTGTGCATGTGTAGTCACTGTAATACAGTTATATGTAGCCCAATGTTATGTGAGTGGTTATTATACTGTGCATGTGTAGTCACTGTGATACAGTTATATGTGGCCCAATGTTATGGGAGTGGTTATTATGCTGTGCATTTGTTGTCACTGTGATACAGTTATATGTAGCCCAATGTTATGTGAGTGGTTATTATGCTGTGCATTTGTTGTCACTGTGATACAGTTATATGTAGCCCAATGTTATGTGAGTGGTTATTATACTGTGCATGTGTAGTCACTGTGATACAGTTATATGTAGCCCAATGTTATGTGAGTGGTTATTATACTGTGCATTTGTTGTTACTGTGATACAGTTATATGTAGCCCAATGTTATGTGAGTGGTTATTATACTGTGCATTTGTTGTCACTGTGATACAGTTATATGTAGCCCAATGTTATGTGAGTGGTTATTATACTGTGCATGTGTAGTCACTGTGATACAGTTATATGTAGCCCAATGTTATGTGAGTGGTTATTATGCTGTGCATGTGTAGTCACTGTGATACAGTTATATGTAGCCCAATGTTATGTGAGTGGTTATTATATTGTGCATGTGTAGTCACTGTGATACAGTTATATGTAGCCCAATGTTATGTGAGTGGTTATTATACTGTGCATGTGTAGTCACTGTGATACAGTTATATGTAGCCCAATGTTATGTGAGTGGTTATTATCTGTGCATGTGTGTCACTGTGATACAGTTATATGTAGCCCAATGTTATGTGAGTGGTTATTATCTGTGCATTTGTGTCACTGTGATACAGTTATATGTAGCCCAATGTTATGTGAGTGGTTATTATCTGTGCATGTGTAGTCACTGTGATACAGTTATATGTAGCCCAATGTTATGTGAGTGGTTATTATCTGTGCATTGTTGTCACTGTGATACAGTTATATGTAGCCCAATGTTATGTAGTGGTTATTATCTGTGCATTGTTGTCACTGTGATACAGTTATATGTAGCCCAATGTTATGTGAGTGGTTATTATACTGTGCATTTGTTGTCACTGTGATACAGTTATATGTAGCCCAATGTTATGTGAGTGGTTATTATGCTGTGCATGTGTAGTCACTGTGATACAGTTATATGTAGCCCAATGTTATGTGAGTGGTTATTATCTGTGCATTGTGTCACTGTGATACAGTTATATGTAGCCCAATGTTATGTGAGTGGTTATTATCTGTGCATTGTGTCACTGTGATACAGTTATATGTAGCCCAATGTTATGTGAGTGGTTATTATCTGTGCATTTGTTGTCACTGTGATACAGTTATATGTAGCCCAATGTTATGTGAGTGGTTATTATCTGTGCATTTGTTGTCACTGTGATACAGTTATATGTAGCCCAATGTTATGTGAGTGGTTATTATCTGTGCATTGTTGTCACTGTGATACAGTTATATGTAGCCCAATGTTATGTGAGTGGTTATTATACTGTGCATTTGTTGTCACTGTGATACAGTTATATGTAGCCCAATGTTATGTAGTGGTTATTATGCTGTGCATGTGTCACTGTGATACAGTTATATGTAGCCCAATGTTATGTGAGTGGTTATTATCTGTGCATTTGTAGTCACTGTGATACAGTTATATGTAGCCCAATGTTATGTGAGTGGTTATTATGCTGTGCATTGTGTCACTGTGATACAGTTATATGTAGCCCAATGTTATGTGAGTGGTTATTATCTGTGCATTTGTTGTCACTGTGATACAGTTATATGTAGCCATGTTATGTGAGTGGTTATTATGCTGTGCATGTGTAGTCACTGTGATACAGTTATATGTAGCCCAATGTTATGTGAGTGGTTATTATCTGTGCATTTGTTGTCACTGTGATACAGTTATATGTAGCCCAATGTTATGTGAGTGGTTATTATCTGTGCATTTGTGTCACTGTGATACAGTTATATGTAGCCCAATGTTATGTGAGTGGTTATTATGCTGTGCATTTGTTGTCACTGTGATCTGTGATACAGTTTATATGTAGCCCAATGTTATGTGAGTGGTTATTATACTGTGCATTTGTTGTCACTGTGATACAGTTATATGTAGCCCAATGTTATGTGAGTGGTTATTATACTGTGCATTTGTTGTCACTGTGATACAGTTATATGTAGCCCAATGTTATGTGAGTGGTTATTATCTGTGCATTTGTTGTCACTGTGATACAGTTATATGTAGCCCAATGTTATGTGAGTGGTTATTATGCTGTGCATTGTTGTCACTGTGATACAGTTTATGTAGCCCAATGTTATGTGAGTGGTTATTATACTGTGCATGTGTAGTCACTGTGATACAGTTATATGTAGCCCAATGTTATGTGAGTGGTTATTATACTGTGCATTTGTTGTTACTGTGATACAGTTATATGTAGCCCAATGTTATGTGAGTGGTTATTATACTGTGCATTTGTTGTCACTGTGATACAGTTATATGTAGCCCAATGTTATGTGAGTGGTTATTATACTGTGCATGTGTAGTCACTGTGATACAGTTATATGTAGCCCAATGTTATGTGAGTGGTTATTATGCTGTGCATGTGTAGTCACTGTGATACAGTTATATGTAGCCCAATGTTATGTGAGTGGTTATTATTGTGCATGTGTAGTCACTGTGATACAGTTATATGTAGCCCAATGTTATGTGAGTGGTTATTAATTGTGCATGTGTAGTCACTGTGATACAGTTATATGTAGCCCAATGTTATGTGAGTGGTTATTATGCTGTGCATGTGTAGTCACTGTGATACAGTTATATGTAGCCCAATGTTATGTGAGTGGTTATTATACTGTGCATGTTGTTGATACTGTGATACAGTTATATGTAGCCCAATGTTATGTGAGTGGTTATTATACTGTGCATTTGTTGTCACTGTGATACAGTTTATATGTAGCCCAATGTTATGTAGTGGTTATTATGCTGTGCATTGTAGTCACTGTGATACAGTTATATGTAGCCCAATGTTATGTAGTGGTTATTATGCTGTGCATGTGTAGTCACTGTGATACAGTTATATGTAGCCCAATGTTATGTCAGTGGTTATTATGCTGTGCATGTGTAGTCACTGTGATACAGTATATGTAGCCCAATGTTATGTAGTGGTTATTATACTGTGCATTTGTTGTCACTGTGATACAGTTATATGTAGCCCAATGTTATGTGAGTGGTTATTATAGCTGTGCATGTGTAGTCACTGTGATACAGTTATATGTAGCCCAATGTTATGTGAGTGGTTATTATACTGTGCATTGTGTGTCACTGTGATACAGTTATATGTAGCCCAATGTTATGTGAGTGGTTATTATACTGTGCATTGTTGTCACTGTGATACAGTTATATGTAGCCCAATGTTATGTGAGTGGTTATTTAATGTGCATGTGTGTCACTGTGATACAGTTATATGTAGCCCAATGTTATGTGAGTGGTTATTATCTGTGCATTGTTGTCACTGTGATACAGTTATATGTAGCCCAATGTTATGTGAGTGGTTATTATCTGTGCATGTGTAGTCACTGTGATACAGTTATATGTAGCCCAATGTTATTGTCAGTGGTTATTATGCTGTGCATGTGTAGTCACTGTGATACAGTTATATGTAGCCCAATGTTATGTCAGTGGTTATTATGCTGTGCATGTGTAGTCACTGTGATACAGTTATATGTAGCCCAATGTTATGTGAGTGGTTATTATACTGTGCATGTTGTTGTCACTGTGATACAGTTATAATGTAGCCCAATGTTATGTGAGTGGTTATTATGCTGTGCATGTGTATCACTGTGATACAGTTATATGTAGCCCAATGTTATGTGAGTGGTTATTATACTGTGCATTGTTGTATACTGTGATACAGTTATATGTAGCCCAATGTTATGTGAGTGGTTATTATACTGTGCATTTGTTGTCACTGTGATACAGTTATATGTAGCCCAATGTTATGTGAGTGGTTATTATACTGTGCATTTGTTGTCACTGTGATACAGTTATATGTAGCCCAATGTTATGTGAGTGGTTATTATACTGTGCATTTGTTGTCACTGTGATACAGTTATATGTAGCCCAATGTTATGTGAGTGGTTATTATGCTGTGCATTTGTTGTCACTGTGATACAGTTATATGTAGCCCAATGTTATGTGAGTGGTTATTATACTGTGCATTTGTTGTCACTGTGATACAGTTATATGTAGCCCAATGTTATGTGAGTGGTTATTATGCTGTGCATTTGTTGTCACTGTGATACAGTTATATGTAGCCCAATGTTATGTGAGTGGTTATTATACTGTGCATTTGTTGTCAACTGTGATACAGTTATATGTAGCCCAATGTTATGTGAGTGGTTATTATACTGTGCATTTGTTGTCACTGTGATACAGTTATATGTAGCCCAATGTTATGTCAGTGGTTATTATGCGTGCATGTGTAGTCACTGTGATACAGTTATATGTAGCCCAATGTTATGTCAGTGGTTATTATGCTGTGCATGTGTAGTCACTGTGATACAGTTATATGTAGCCCAATGTTATGTCAGTGGTTATTATGCTGTGCATGTGTAGTCACTGTGATACAGTTATATGTAGCCCAATGTTATGTGAGTGGTTATTATACTGTGCATTTGTTGTCACTGTGATACAGTTATATGTAGCCCAATGTTATGTGAGTGGTTATTATGCTGTGCATGTGTAGTCACTGTGATACAGTTATATGTAGCCCAATGTTATGTGAGTGGTTATTATACTGTGCATTTGTTGTTACTGTGATACAGTTATATGTAGCCCAATGTTATGTGAGTGGTTATTATACTGTGCATTTGTTGTCACTGTGATACAGTTATATGTAGCCCAATGTTATGTGAGTGGTTATATATGCTGTGCATTTGTTGTCACTGTGATACAGTTATATGTAGCCCAATGTTATGTGAGTGGTTATTATCTGTGCATTTGTTGTCACTGTGATACAGTTATATGTAGCCCAATGTTATGTGAGTGGTTATTATACTGTGCATGTGTAGTCACTGTGATACAGTTATATGTAGCCCAATTTATGTGAGTGGTTATTATAGCTGTGCATGTGTAGTCACTGTGATACAGTTATATGTAGCCCAATGTTATGTGAGTGGTTATTATGCTGTGCATTGTAGTCACTGTGATACAGTTATATGTAGCCCAATGTTATGTGAGTGGTTATTATACTGTGCATTTGTTGTCACTGTGATACAGTTATATGTAGCCCAATGTTATGTGAGTGGTTATTATGCTGTGCATTGTGTCACTGTGATACAGTTATATGTAGCCCAATGTTATGTGAGTGGTTATTATACTGTGCATTTGTTGTCACTGTGATACAGTTATATGTAGCCCAATGTTATGTGAGTGGTTATTATGACTGTGCATTTGTTGTCACTGTGATACAGTTATATGTAGCCCAATGTTATGTGAGTGGTTATTATACTGTGCATTTGTTGTCACTGTGATACAGTTATATGTAGCCCAATGTTATGTGAGTGGTTTATATGCTGTGCATTTGTTGTCACTGTGATACAGTTATATGTAGCCCAATGTTATGTGAGTGGTTATTATACTGTGCATTTGTTGTCACTGTGATACAGTTATATGTAGCCCAATGTTATGTGAGTGGTTATTATGCTGTGCATTGTGTTGTCACTGTGATACAGTTATATGTAGCCCAATGTTATGTGAGTGGTTATATGCTGTGCATTTGTTGTCACTGTGATACAGTTATATGAGCCCAATGTTATGTGAGTGGTTATTATGACTGTGCATTTGTGTCACTGTGATACAGTTATATGTAGCCCAATGTTATGTGAGTGGTTATTATGCTGTGCATTTGTTGTCACTGTGATACAGTTATATGTAGCCCAATGTTATGTGAGTGGTTATTATACTGTGCATTTGTTGTCACTGTGATACAGTTATATGTAGCCCAATGTTATGTGAGTGGTTATTATGCTGTGCATTGTGTCACTGTGATACAGTTATATGTAGCCCAATGTTATGTGAGTGGTTATTATCTGTGCATTTGTTGTCACTGTGATACAGTTATATGTAGCCCAATGTTATGTGAGTGGTTATTATACTGTGCATTTGTTGTCACTGTGATACAGTTATATGTAGCCCAATGTTATGTGAGTGGTATTATCTGTGCATTGTGTTACTGTGATACAGTTATATGTAGCCCAATGTTATGTGAGTGGTTATTATGCTGTGCATTTGTGTCACTGTGATACAGTTATATGTAGCCCAATGTTATGTGAGTGGTTATTATGCTGTGCATGTGTAGTCACTGTGATACAGTTATATGTAGCCCAATTTTATGTGAGTGGTTATTATACGTGCATTTGTGTCACTGTGATACAGTTATATGTAGCCCAATGTTATGTGAGTGGTTATTATGCTGTGCATTGTAGTCACTGTGATACAGTATATGTAGCCCAATGTTATGTGAGTGTTATTATGCTGTGCATTGTTGTCACTGTGATACAGTTATATGTAGCCCAATGTTATGTGAGTGGTTATATCTGTGCATTGTTGTCACTGTGATACAGTTATATGTAGCCCAATGTTATGTGAGTGGTTATATGCTGTGCATGTGTGTCACGTGATACAGTTATATGTAGCCCATGTTATGTGAGTGGTTATTATGCTGTGCATTGTTGTCACTGTGATACAGTATATGTAGCCCAATGTTATGTGAGTGGTTATTATGCTGTGCATGTTGTCACTGTGATACAGTTATATGTAGCCCAATGTTATGTGAGTGGTTATTATGCTGTGCATTTGTTGTCACTGTGATACAGTTATATGTAGCCCAATGTTATGTGAGTGGTTATTATGCTGTGCATTTGTTGTCACTGTGATACAGTTATATGTAGCCCAATGTTATGTGAGTGGTTATTATACTGTGCATTTGTTGTACTGTGATACAGTTATATGTAGCCCAATGTTATGTGAGTGGTTATTATGCTGTGCATGTGTAGTCACTGTGATACAGTTATATGTAGCCCAATGTTATGTGAGTGGTTATTATGCTGTGCATTTGTTGTCACTGTGATACAGTTATATGTAGCCCAATGTTATGTGAGTGGTTATTATCTGTGCATTGTTGTTACTGTGATACAGTTATATGTAGCCCAATGTTATGTGAGTGGTTATTATCTGTGCATTGTTGTACTGTGATACAGTTATATGTAGCCAATGTTATGTGAGTGGTTATTATCTGTGCATGTGTAGTCACTGTGATACAGTTATATGTAGCCCAATGTTATGTGAGTGGTTATTATGCTGTGCATTTGTTGTCACTGTGATACAGTTATATGTAGCCCAATGTTATGTGAGTGGTTATTATCTGTGCATTTGTGTCACTGTGATACAGTTATATGTAGCCCAATGTTATGTGATGTTATTATGCTGTGCATTTGTTGTCACTGTGATACAGTTATATGTAGCCCAATGTTATGTGTAGTGGTTTATTATACTGTGCATTTGTTGTTACTGTGATACAGTTATATGTAGCACCAATGTTATGTGAGTGGTTATTATGCTGTGCATGTGTAGTCACTGTGATACAGTTATATGTAGCCCAATGTTATGTGTAGTGTTATTATGCTGTGCATTTGTAGTCCACTGTGATACAGTTATATGTATGCCCAATGTTATGTGAGTGGTTATTTATGCTGTGCATGTGTAGTCACTGTGATACAGTTATATGTAGCCCAATGTTATGTGAGTGGTTATTATGCTGTGCATGTGTAGTCACTGTGATACAGTTTATGTAAGCCCAATGTTATGTGAGGGGTTATTATGCTGTGCATTGTAGTCACTGTGATACAGTTATATGTAGCCCAATGTTATGTGAGTGGTTATTATGCTGTGCATTTGTTGTACTACTTGTGATACAGTTATATGTAGCCCAATGTTTATGTGATGGTTATTATAGCTGTGCAATTGTTGTCACTGTGATACAGTTAATATGTAGCCCAATGTTATGTGAGTGGTTATTATACTGTGCATTTGTTGTTACTGTGATACAGTTATATGTAGCCCAATGTTATGTGAGTGGTTATTATGCTGTGCATGTGTAGTCACTGTGATACAGTTATATGTAGCCCAATGTTATGTGAGTGGTTATTATGCTGTGCATTTGTTGTTACTGTGATACAGTTATATGTAGCCCAATGTTATGTGAGTGGTTATTATACTGTGCATGTGTAGTCACTGTGATACAGTTATATGTAGCCCAATGTTATGTGAGTGGTTATTATGCTGTGCATTTGTTGTCACTGTGATACAGTTATATGTAGCCCAATGTTATGTGAGTGGTTATTATGCTGTGCATGTGTAGTCACTGTGATACAGTTATATGTAGCCTAATGTTATGTGAGTGGTTATTATGCTGTGCATGTGTAGTCACTGTGATACAGTTATATGTAGCCCAATGTTATGTGAGTGGTTATTATGCTGTGCATGTGTAGTCACTGTGATACAGTTATATGTAGCCCAATGTTATGTGAGTGGTTATTATGCTGTGCATTTGTTGTCACTGTGATACAGTTATATGTAGCCCAATGTTATGTGAGTGGTTATTATGCTGTGCATGTGTAGTCACTGTGATACAGTTATATGTAGCCTAATGTTATGTGAGTGGTTATTATGCTGTGCATGTGTAGTCACTGTGATACAGTTACTTCCAAGTGAGAAAACGTCGTTAAATAAGGCATAAGCACAGTGGTAACAATATGTCCCACGTGCATTATATTTACAGCACTCGGGTTCTATCCTAAGTTTGTGTGTGCATTTCATATTATTCTCACCACAAACTGCGATGTTGTTTCCAACAGCATTAGGAAGAAGTAGAATGTATCATAATGAAATTAAAGCTTTGTGATTATCGATAACGCTGGTCTACATGGATTTTGCTGTTGTGATTTTGAAGCTTGACTAACACGAAGTGTTGTGTGCTGATTCCAGAAATGTTATTTCTTTTTTTTTTTTTCCATCACATATCATTTTTTAGTGTTTTAGTAATGCTATAATAATACTTTACGAAAATTATTTGCAGTGCAGTAATTGAACATTACTGTCAAAGTCAAAAGAAACACTGAATTAAGTAGTTAAGGATGTGGCAACATTGTTTTATTGTAAAAGACAACTTATTGCATAGAGATGGCAGCTCTTTTCACTGTGCTAATGGCGGTGACTACATAGCAATTACTACAACTGATGCTGAGCAAGAAATTTCATTACATGTTAACAACATTGATTTCCCTGGCTAAATCTTGTGCTTATTTATATTTGTTGTGCCAGAAACAATGCAAAAAAGACAGAGTCTGAACAATCCAAATGTATTTTGCTATATCTGTGGGAATTTTGTGTTAAGAAACACAGACAGTACATAACCTCCTTTGTTAAAACTGCCTATTTTGCTTAATTTGGAGTTAAGCTAGGTGACCAGGAAAAACCTTGGGCTCTTCGTACAGAGTGCAGTGTTTGTGTTGAGGATTTAAGAAACTGGACAAAGGGAAAAAGAAGGCCTTGCAGTTTGGCGTACCAGTGGTGTGGCGTCAGCTAATAAACCATGTTGACGACTGCTATTTTTGTATGTGTGCACTGAAAGGCTTCAATACAAAGTAAGAAAGAAATTACTTATTCCAATTTGCCTTCTGCCATAAGGCCTGTGCCACATGGCCCTGATATACCAGTGCCTAATCCTCGTAAGCAACTTTATACACTGGAGGCTGAATCAAACGCCACTCCCAATGAAATGTCAGAGGATTCTGAGTATAATACCGACAAACGTGGCACATCTGAACCTTTCACCCAAACTGAACTGAATGATTTGGTAAGAGACTTAAATCTCCCCAAAGATGCTGCAGAACTTCTGGGCTCTAGAATGAAAGATAAAAACCTGCTAACTCCAGGAACATACGTAACATTTTATGCAAATCGAGAGAGAGATCTACTGCAGAAATTCACCCAAGAAGAATCTCTAGTGTATTGCAGTGACATTCCAAATCTAATAAATATGTTAGGTGTAGAGCATAAAACAGATGAAAAGAGGCTCTTCATTGATTCAAGCAAGAGAAGTTTGAAATGTGTGTTACTACATAACGGTAACCGTCTTGCTTGAGTCCCAGTCGCCTATTGACTTCATCTTAAGGAAACCTACGAAAATCTTGAGCAGCTACTAGAGAAAACAAATTATAAGCAACACCAATAGATGGTTTGTGGTGACTTGAAAGTTCTGTGCATGCTGCTAGGACGACAACGGGGGTACACAAAATTCCCATGTTACGTCTGAGAATGGGACAGTAGAGCTGAAGATAAACACTGGACACAAAGACAGTGGACTCAAAGAACTAGACTGATACCAGGCTGTAAGGACATACTGAGGAAGAGCTTAATGGACTGTGAAAAAATTATCTTGCCACCTTTACACATATAGTTGGGTTTAATGAAGAAATTTGTTAAGGCCCTGGATTGAAATGGAAATTGCTTTAATTTCCTAAGCAGCAAATTTCCAGCACTTTCAAAGGCAAAAGTCAAGGAAGGCATCTTTGTAGGACCAAAGATCAGGGCACTAACTAAAGACAAAATGTTTGAAGAGTCTTATCACTGCTGCTGAAAGAGAAGCTTGGATTCCTTTTAAAGAAGTGATTGATAAGTTCTTGGGAAATAATGAAGACACAAATTATGAGCACGTTGTAAACAATATGCTAGAGAAATATAAAGTTTTAGGATGTAAAATGAGCCTGAAACTACATTTCCTCTCTCACATTTGAAACAGTTCTCAGAAAATCTATGTGCAGTCAGTGAGGAAAAAGGTGAACAGTTTCACCAAGATATCAAGGAGATGGAAAGGTGGTACCGGGGGTGATGGAGTGTATCCATGATGGCGGACTGCTGCTGGATGCTGAAACTTGAAGAGTGTGACACAACACACAAAAGAAAATCTGGCAGAAGAAGTTTTCAAAGCAAGCGACAGAGGTTCTATTGATTGACATGCTTAACATTAAACACAGACTCAGATTTTAATGCAAAATCACATTTGTTTTTATGACAGTATGATAGCAGTTTAAGTTATTCAAGTTTTTAGTGACTTTTAGTGTTACTTTTTGCTTTCTTTTGTGAAAAATTCAACTGTAATACAGTAACTGATGGTTATTTTGTATTCACAATGTTTAAATCTTATTAGAAATTGTAAAATTGCTCATTTTCTCCAAGTTATTGGAATTTCATGTTGTTCATATTTGTTACATGCATTGTGACATTGCAATTTAAAATATTTTGTTCTATATCTTTCTTTCAGAATTGTCAAATAATGTGATACAGCAAAATGGAAGTTATTTCTGTAATCAGCATGTGTTAATAATACAGAATCAGTGATTTAAACTAAAACAGCTTTAAAAAAGTTTTGTTTTGTAGACCTGTGTAATCATTAGACTGATAACAGTCACAAAATTAGGCTGATGGACTTAACAAATAGAATGAAAGTTGGAGATGAAAGGTCTACACAGATATTTTAAAAGCAAAATCTGAATCAAAGACCACATTTTGCTGACCTAGGCATAGATGGGAGTACAGTAGTATTAAAATTGATCATGAAGATGCACGTGTGTGCGTGCATTGTGCTGGCGCCAAGTAAGGTGTAGTGAACATGGCTGTCAGCATTATGGGACTTCTTGAACTCACGAATAATTATGCAGGTGAACAAGTGTTGTGTAACATAAGAGGAAAGTAGTGCATCAATTAACTTGACAGGCTATGGTGATTCCAAATCTAAACGCAAAAACCCTGCATGATGTCACACTTTTTTTGTTATGTGTCTTGAGTTTTGATGCATATCAGCGCTCTTTATTTCCGATTTTGTATTTTTATTTCCATGTTCTTATAATTCGTGTCAAACACAACAATGAACTTCGGGCTGTAAATTGTCAAGTGAGTAGTTATATAAAGATATGCAGTTTTTGCAAACTGCTCGTGTTATTAAGCAATACGTATGTTACTGTGTCTTGAGTACAAACATATATAAACTGTGCAGTTACAGCATTTGACTGTAACATTTGTGTAGTCAGAGATAAGGCTACAGTTAAAATCAGCTTATTTCGTACACAGTAACAAAAAAAAATGTGAGAACATATTGCTTGGTGTTAACTAAATAACTAACTCCATGGTCACAGTCCTCCTTGAGAAGCTAGTAGTTCCTCAGCTAGTTAAACTCTCCCTGCATTTCAAGGAACTCGAAATTTCATTACCATGCTCACAACAGCTCGCACTGTCTCCATCGTGAGTCACATCAATACCGTCCATGTACTTGAATCCTATTTTTAAGATCCATTTTAATATTATACTTCCATCTATGCCTAGATCTTCCACGTGGCTTCTTTCCCTAAGGTTTCCCCACCAAAACTCTGTATGAAACTTTCTTCTCCGCCATAAATTCAGCATTCCCCCGCCCATTTCCCATTCTTCTTCATTTCAACACCCGAATAATATTTGGTGAGTAGTGGAAATCATGAAGATCCTCATATTTTCTAACGTAATGAAATGTTAAGGGGAACTGAAATTAATTGAAATTGCATTTAGTTTTGAAGGAAACCGTGTTGCCAGTTACATAGTAACACAAGAATTGTGTGTGTGAGTGATATATCCTTACAAGTACCACTATGTTATTTGCAAATCCAGGAACATCTGATCATCAGTCATCGGTCATCAGTCCTTTAAAGGAACAAATACAAGCGATGGAAGAAGTTCTGAACAATAAGAATGAGACACAGATACATCCGCAGACAACAATCAATGGCCTAACAAACACAATGAAGTCACTGAATCTTACGATAGAAAGGCAATGTGAGACATCGGATCATGTAAGTACATATAAGATAGAAGCTGTCGCACTGAGTAAATGGACTGAAATCCCTCCGGTTATCTGTAGAGTCAAAATTCTTCTAGTATAGATTTTCGTAGACCTGCGCTGCTAACATCATATCTCATAAGAACTGAATCCTGAATAAGGCGGTGTTTCTCTGTAACATGACAACAATCTCGTACAGCGACTTTAGCACACTTACTAGGACATTGTAGATTGCATGGTGTCAAATACTGAGTCAATGGAATCACACAAAAAGACTTCTGATGTCAGGGCCGTAGTTAAGTTGGAGGATAGTGAGTACGAACGTCTTTGTACAGCAGTCAGACTGTAAACAACTTGATGTGCCTGCAAGAAGACATGTAAGACATTTGGCAATGACAGGGCCTTAGTTAAGTTGGAGAATAGTGAGCACGAACGTCTTTGTACAGCAGTCAGACTGTAAACAACTTGATGTGCCTGTAAGAAGACATGTGGGACATTTGGCAATGACAGGGCCTTAGTTAAGTTGGAGGATAGTGAGCACGAACGTCTTTGTACAGCAGTCAGACTGTAAACAACTTGATGTGCCTGTAAGAAGACATGTGGGACATTTGGCAATGACAGGGCCTTAGTTAAGTTGGAGGATAGTGAGCACGAACGTCTTTGTACAGCAGTCAGACTGTAAACAACTTGATGTGCCTGTAAGAAGACATGTGGGACATTTGGCAATGACAGGGCCTTAGTTAAGTTGGAGGATAGTGAGCACGAACGTCTTTGTACAGCAGTCAGACTGTAAACAACTTGATGTGCCTGTAAGAAGACATGTGGGACATTTGGCAATGACAGGGCCTTAGTTAAGTTGGAGGATAGTGAGCACGAACGTCTTTGTACAGCAGTCAGACTGTAAACAACTTGATGTGCCTGTAAGAAGACATGTGGGACATTTGGCAATGACAGGGCCTTAGTTAAGTTGGAGGATAGTGAGCACGAACGTCTTTGTACAGCAGTCAGACTGTAAACAACTTGATGTGCCTGTAAGAAGACATGTGGGACATTTGGCAATGACAGGGCCTTAGTTAAGTTGGAGGATAGTGAGGACGAACTGTCTTTGTACAGCAGTCAGACTGTAAACAACTTGATGTGCCTGTAAGCAGACATGTGGGACATTTGGCAATGACAGGGCCTTAGTTAAGTTGGAGGATAGTGAGCACGAACGTCTTTGTACAGCAGTCAGACTGTAAACAACTTGATGTGCCTGTAAGAAGACATGTGGGACATTTGGCAATGACAGGGCCTTAGTTACACTGTTCATACAGTGCATGTCGATATACAATTAG
Organism: Reticulitermes speratus; assembly: GCA_021186555.1. Lineage (NCBI taxonomy): Eukaryota > Metazoa > Arthropoda > Insecta > Blattodea > Rhinotermitidae > Reticulitermes > Reticulitermes speratus. Next base: position 4,017,725 of record JAJKFL010000042.1, read on the forward strand.
CAACACTCAGACCAAAAGTGTGCACAGTACTGTTACTTAGATATTTATATTACAATATCACACTGAACTATTTTCATGTAGGCCTGCCCACAAACCGTATCTCACACATTTTACACTATTCACACTGTGCATGTCGATATACAATTAGCAACACTCAGACCAACACCGTGCACAGTACTGCTACTTAGATATTTATATTACAATATCACACTGAACTATTTTCATGTAGGCCTGCCCACAAACCGTATCTCACACACTTTACACTGTTCATACTGTGCATGTCGATATACAATTAGCAACACTCAGACCAACAGCGTGCACAGTACTGCTACTTAGATATTTATATTGCAATATCACACTGAACTATTTTCATGTAGGCCTACCCACAAACCGTATCTCACACACTTTACACTGTTCATACTGTGCATGTCGATATACAATTAGCAACACTCAGACCAACAGCGTGCACAGTACTGCTACTTAGATATTTATATTACAATATCACACTGAACTATTTTCATGTAGGCCTGCCCACAAACCGTATCTCACACACTTTACACTGTTCATACAGTGCATGTCGATATACAATTAGCAACACTTAGACCAACAGCGTGCACAGTACTGAATCTTTGATATTTATATTACAATATCACACTGAACTATTTTCATGTAGGCCTGCCCACAAACCGTATCTCACACACTTTACACTGTTCACACTGTGCATGTCGATATACAATTAGCAACACTTAGACAAACAGCGTGCACAGTACTGATACTTAGATATTTATATTACAATATCACACTGAACTATTTTCATGTAGGCCTGCCCACAAACCGTATCTCACACACTTTACACTGTTCATACTGTGCATGTCGTTATACAATTAGCAACACTCAGACCAACAGCGTGCACAGTACTGCTACTTAGATATTTATATTACAATATCACACTGAACTATTTTCATGTAGGCCTGCCCACAAACCGTATCTCACACACTTTACACTGTTCATACTGTGCATGTCGTTATACAATTAGCAACACTCAGACCAACGGCGTGCACAGTACTGATACTTAGATATTTATATTACAATATCACACTGAACTATTTTCATGTAGGCCTGCCCACAAACCGTATCTCACACACTTTACACTGTTCATACTGTGCATGTCGTTATACAATTAGCAACACTCAGACCAACGGCGTGCACAGTACTGATACTTAGATATTTATATTACAATATCACACTGAACTATTTTCATGTAGGCCTGCCCACAAACCGTATCTCACACACTTTACACTGTTCATACTGTGCATGTCGATATACAATTAGCAACACTCAGACCAACAGCGTGCACAGTACTGCTACTTAGATATTTGTGTTATAATAAAAGCTAAAGCAATCCCATTACAGGCCTGGACAGGCCCTTAGGATTCCAGGATATTGAGGCTCCGAGATTTGTAGACAATCGGCACATGAACGTGGTAAGGTTGTCAGTCCTACTCACTGGCCGCCTTAACCCCCCAGGAAATTTTCCTGATACTCATTTGTGTTGGAGACTTTGGCGACCCCAGGGCCATAGTGACACTGAAATTCCAACATGTTTCCAGCTGTACTGGATTTTGGTATACAGTGTGTCGGAGGCAGCCTACGTACTTAACGCAGGTTAACAACACAGTACTCACAGTACAGTCTGATTTCTTCTACAGGTCTGCCGGTCTCTGCTTGACGCTGCTCAATCCGGCGATGTGAACACTGTAAAGATCTTGTTCAAAGACAGCAATGACCGCTGCACTGACGATAATTGCACTGCAGTTGATGGGTACCGTTACACACCGCTGACATGTGCTGCTTGGTATGACCATGTGGAGGTGGTGCAGGTGTTGCTGGAGGGCGGCGCTGACGTAGACAGAGCTGATGCTGAACAGGATACCGCTCTGCATGTAGCAGCCTGGTTTGGAGATCTGGATATGTGCCGTCTGTTGCTGGACTGGGGAGCGAAGGTGGATCGTCTGGACAAGTGTAACGACACTCCGCTGCATTTGGCGGCAGAGCGGGGAGAATTGTCTGTGGTGAAGCTGCTTATGGAGAGGGGAGCTGATGTTAGTGTGAAGAATAAAGACGGTAAGACCGCTAGTGACGTGGCGCGGTATTGCGGAAACATAGATGTGGCAGATTGGCTGGACTCGGTAAGATGTGGCTAAGGACCATTAACTGTGTAAAGCACAGTGGTAACTATATATACCGAACATCCAACATGTCTCCATTCAGCCCACACAGTTTACCTGTGCACTGTACATTCTGCAGCACAAACACCGTCATCTTCACAAACACAATGCAATCTGTTGTGTTTGTAACAAACAACCACAAGCACTGTCACTTATCAGTGCCACATTTCACTGTCATCATTGGTCTTGCCACATCGTGGGCCCAGTGACCTGTTGTGGTGGTTTTGGTGATTTATTACTTTGTTTGGCGATGGGGAATTTTGAATATGAGTTTATGTAGGACAAGTGAATATTGTGGACTTTATACTTACTGCTGTACTTTGCAATATGTGGACTTTATACTTACTGCTGTACTTTGCAATATGTGGACTTTATACTTACTGCTGTACTTTGCAATATGTGGACTTTATACTTACTGCTGTACTTTGCAATATGTGGACTTTATACTTACTGCTGTACTTTGCAATATGTGGACTTTATACTTACTGCTGTACTTTGCAATAAATTCATATTTGCTGCATAATTATTCATTACGGGTAAATTACTTTTCATACTTTACGCACTGTGTTGTTATCCTGTCACAGCCTGTTTATCCTTATTCTGCACTGAGGATGGAGGCTGCGAGTTATAGCAACCCATCGGTACTCACCTACCAAAGTGCACGGTGTCATAACGCAGAGGCACAAAATATGAATACTGACTGCAGTCAAACCCTCAGTGCTATTCAATATTATGTATATATATATATATATATATACCATCCCTGACAATTATATATACATATATTAGTATATATGTGCGGCCGCAGTACAGTACAGGTCACAACATTGTGCACTTGTGTAGCACTCTTGCAATGTAGGCTGGAGCTGGCCGGAGCCTAGATGTCATTGCTCGTAAAGGTCGGCGTGAAGTTACAGTTGTCGCTGTACACGTCATGAAGGCGTATGGAGGAGTGGATGTATGGCTCCGTACTAGTTGGCGACGAGTCATCAACCTAACGTCCTGGCCGCTTTACCGCAGGGGAAAGCACCCCCCCCCCCTTTAGCCATTGACTGAGTACTGGGTGGACCCCAGAGCGGTCTGGACTTTTTGTATAAGCGAAAAATATTTTGACCTTGCCGGGAATTTTTTTTTTTTTTAATTCTTTATTCATAACAATAGTACAGATCAAACATAACCAGATTACATCCAATTGTTAACAAAGGCCGTGGCTCGAATGGTATAATATCTTGCCTTTCCTTTCAACTATTTGTATTGACTACTTGAACTGCGATGTTTTAACGCATTGGTATGCGTCAATCTTGTTGTGTGTTAGCTGAACCTCTGTATGAGTGTAGTTATAACTATCGTCTGTAGCCTATTATATGGAAATGCATTGTATTTATGTCTTTTTCAGTTATTCTAGGATCTCTAGGTATCGTCCGCAATGTTTGTACTGACCATTTGTATGTTGTGCCTTCCACCTTGATCGTCGCAAGAAATCCAGATAGTCTTGTATTGATAAAGTGTCAAAGTGTGTAATATAACTAATCATATGACCGATGATCCATACAGTTGCATTGTACCTTTGCGGAGGGTAGAGGATGAAATCTGGAAATCGAATCCATTCCGCAGGCACATTGCGTGGTTCGGTACGCATGTATGCTGCAATTCGTGAGCGGGTCCATACCGAAATCGGCTGTGTATTCTGGCATGTCGTATATCTCTTGTACAGTATCATTTTGTGTGCACAGGTTACATCTACCATCACTATGTAAATTTATGCTGTAGAGGCGAGAGTTTGTCGGTAAGATGTCATGGACAACCCTAAACAGTGTTAGTATTTGTTTCGACAAGAAAGGTTTGTTGATATTTCGCCAGACCGATGTCCAATTTACATCGGGAAATTTGTTCTGTATCCGCATGCCGACGTCTGAGCTTTCTAATAGGTGGTGGTGCCGTTGTACGTTGTAAATGTACCGTTTATAAGTGAGGAACGTTTCTGTGTCCTGCCTGTCTCGTATGTAAGTTTTGTCTTGTAGATGTATTCGCAAATATTCAAGCGTTTTTGGGAGTGGTGTCCAATTTGGAGGGTTTTGCGTTTGTTTGAAATGTTCTTGAAAATATAGCCAATGCGCTGTGGGTGTCTCCATACATTGATATTGCTGCGTGAGTCTAGTGAAATATAGTGTGTCACACTTGCTTTGGACGTGTATCATGTTCATTCCTCCGATTGGTCTTTTGTAGAGTGTCGAAACAGGGACACGGAAGACGTGGCCTTTCCATATGTATTGCAGTAAAATCGTCATGATTTGGTTGTGTGTACTGTCGAATATCGTGGTGTAGTCGTTCGATGTCGTGTTCATCTCTAACGACGACAGTTACGTCATCTGCATACGCTATGCACACAATGGGGTCTCCATGAGTTCCGAGTTGAATGCCTCGTAAGTTTTCGTGTAAGAAATGGGTTAATTGCTAAAGCGTATATGGTCGAGCTAAGGGGACATCCCTGTCTGATTGAGCAACATATTGGAATGTTCCGTGTAAGATGTCCATTGATGTCAAACTTTGATTGTGCGTCCCATATAATGATAGAACTGCTTTTCTTATTTTTGTCCCAAAATTGTATTTGGACAATAAACCACTTAGATATTGATGGGAAATGTTATCAAACGCTTTTTGAAAGTCCAAAGCTATTATACAGATGCCTCCTTTCGTTTGTGTTCCTAGTGCAATGATGTCCCTAATTGCTGCTGTTGCGTCATAGATATTGCGACCTGGTACTACGCTGTATTGAGAGGCGTGTAGAACGTCCTTCAGTGTGGGTTTAATACGATTATTTAGGATACGGGCAATCAGTATTTAGGAGGGTAAGAGGTCTATAATCGTTGAGGGTATGTGCACTTGCTTTCTTTGGTAAACATACTATTATGCCTTGTTTGTGTATTGACGGGAGGGAACCTGTAGACAGAAATCCATTGTACATATTTAGTAAGTCTTCTTTTATTATGCCGTGACCCCATTTATATAATTCTGCGATAATGCCATCTAATCCTGGAGATTTATTTTTTGGAGCTCGCATGATCGCCGCAGTTAGTTCGTTGATTGTGATTGGTGCATCCATGTAGTGTTGTACGTCCGAATCCACGGTTCTTATAACTGTGACGTAGATTTCTTCTATATGCTGATTATGTACCGATATTTAAGCGAACCTGTCCTGTAGAGCCGATAGAAAGGCGTTCTGTATATCATGTTGTAGTGTGTGCAGAGCTCCTTTATCATGTATGATAGAGCGAATGAAGCGCTGTTGTCGGCGTTTATGTCGAGAGACTATATGATATAATGGCATCTGTTCGTCTTCAAATGTTGTTGTTTCTCTATTTTCTGCTTGAAAGTTTTGGAATCTTGTTCTGTAAAGCTGTATGATTTTTGCTTTGAAATACTTGATTTTTGTATTCATGTCCGGGAAATGTACTGACTTAGTCAATAAGTCATAGAGGCATGAATAGTAAAAATTTATTTGCTTTTTGTTGTCTTGGGCAGTCTCCTTGCCTATATATTTAAAGAGGCGCTGTATTTCTCGTTTGACATATATTGTCCACCATCTTTCCGTAGTCCCGTACTTTGCTTGTTTCGATTTCCAATCTTGCAATTCGAACCACGATTCCTGTGTTGTGCACCGATAGCCTAGTCACTATACTGACTGAGCTATCCCGCTCATTCCTGATGGATTTCCTAAACATTTCCAGAAGAACGCCGCCATAATACCTTTCATTAACCCATTACCGTTTCCTTCCAAATCCTTTCAATTCATTGTTTACTGATTATCCTATCATTCGACGCTGTGTATCACAACTGTTGACAGCGTCGTTAAACAGAGGATAAATCAAAATAAATTCAGAAAAATGAAGAAATAAACAGTCTTAAAGACAGGCGATTTGCACATCAGGTCTGTTTGTAGTGAGTGACAGTGAGTGCCGCTGTGTGAGCACGGACGGAGCAGAGAACTGTCACGACATGTGACGTACATTCATGTTCTGTTCTTGTGGGTTGAGACACCGTGTAGTCTGGTAGTTGGTTGTGAGAAGTATCCTTCCCCCAATTACGTTGTGTCTGCTTAGGACAGTGTTCAGTCAGTCATTGCATTTTCTGTTGCAGTAACCACAGGTACCAGGACTGTGTAATTCAGCAAGAGAAGTGCGCAGCTCTTTACACAGCGTGGTGTCACTGCACTGTTGTGTTAGTGTTCTTGTGACACTTTTTAAATTGTGTTATTTAACGATGCTGCCAATTGCTAACTTCATATAGGGTCAGTGATAGATGAGTGTAATGATACTGACGGGAAAACTGAAGTATTCCGAGAAAAGAAACTGTCTCAGTGATACTTTGTCCACCACAAATACCACAGGGACTGTCCAGGGAAAACTGCTGTAGGAAGCCGCCGACTAACCGCCTAAACCATGGCATGGCGTTATGACACGTTTGCTTGCCGAAAAATAATGCACGCGTTAACAGTGTAAGACTGCGAACGTTTTATACGCGGTACATGTTTGACCTAACCGCCGGCAGATGACGGCGTATTGCTGCACGCTAGCGGCATCACGCGGCAGTTCTCCGCACTCGCACAGTACACACTTGCATCGCCAGGGCGCGGCACTACAACAGTTTGGGCTGTAGACAGTTGTGGTCTGCTGTATCCGCGTACACCGAAACGTCTTCATATTGCCCCTTACATTTTATTTTTGTTTGTTTCTCTACGTAATTATTTGTGCAATTAGTTCTTGATGGGCCGGTATAGCGACTCGGATCAAATCCCGGCGTGGGCGAGATTTTCCGCACCCCTCTAGACCGGCCCTGGGGCCCACCCCGCCTCCTATACAATGGGTACCGGGTCTCTTTCCCGAGGGTAAAGCGGTCGGAGCGTGGAGTTGCCCAAACCACACCCTCATCTAGTGCCAGGGTTAAACAGAGAGTAGAGTTATACCTCTACTCCCCCTCTGGGCCCGTTCTAGGGTGAACTTTACCTTTACTCTTAGTAGTAACCGTGTATTGCATGTATAGACACTGAGTAGTGCGTGCTGAGGGGAAATTAAATGCTATTTATATAATTTTAACCCCTAAAGACATGGTAACAATACGTACCGCTTATTTTAGCACACAAACTGTTGCACTTAGCCACACGGTGTGTGTGACTCACACAGTACACTCCGGTTACGTCCATAAACAGCATTAACCGTGACAGTGTTTACTGTGAGGTACGAACTGAATCTGTATATTTATTTAGACACACATCTGCTACACAACAATCTGTATATTTATTTAGAACACACGTAAAATCTGCTTGCTACAAAACAATCTGTTAATTGTATTTAGACACACATAAACTGCTACACAACAATTTATCAATGTATTATATTTATTTGACACAACATATGCTACACAACAATCTGTATATTATTTAGACACACATTGCTACACATCTGTACACAACAATCTGTATATTTATTTAGACACACATCTGCTACACAACAATCTGTATATATATTTAGACACACATCTGCTACACAACAATCTGTATATTTATTTAGACACACATCTGCTACACAACAATCTGTATATTTATTTAGACACATCTGCTACACAACAATCTGTATATTTATTTAGACACACATCTGCTACACAACAATCTGTATATTTATTTAGACACACATCTGCTACACAACAATCTTATATATTATTTAGACACACATCTGCTACACAACAATCTGTATATTTATTTAGACACACATCTGCTACACAACAATCTGTATATTTATTTAGACACACATCTGCTACACAACAATCTGTATATATATTTAGACACACATCTGCTACACAACAATCTGTATATTATTTTAGACACACATCTGCTACACAACAATCTGTATATTATTTAGACACACATCTGCTACACAACAATCTGTATATTATTTAGACACACATCTGCTACACAACAATCTGTATATTTATTTAGACACACATCTGCTACACAACAATCTGTATATATTATTTAGATCACACATCTGCTACACAACAATCTGTATATTATTTAGACACAATCTGCTACACAACAATCTGTATATTTATTTAGACACACATCTGCTACACAACAATCTGTATAATTTATTTAGACACACATCTGCTACACAACAATCTGTATATTTATTTAGACACACATCTGCTACACAACAATCTGTATATTTATTTAGACACACATCTGCTACACAACAATCTGTATATTTATTTAGACACACATCTGCTACACAACAATCTGTATATATATTTAGACACACATTTGCTACACAACAATCTGTATATTTATTTAGACACACATCTGCTACACAACAATCTGTATATTTATTTAGACACACATCTGCTACACAACAATCTGTAACATATTTATGACACACATCTGCTACACAACAATCTGTATATTTATTTAGAACACATCTGCTAACAACAATCTGTATATTTATTTAGACACACATCTGCTACACAACAATCTGTATATTTATTTAGACACACATCTGCTACACAACAATCTGTATATTATTTAGACACACATCTGCTCACAACAATCTGTATATTTATTTAGACACACATCTGCTACCAACCTCATGACATGCTTCAATTCACACAGCAACATGGCGCTAAATTAAACTAGTGCATCTGAACTGAAACACAGAGCGCATCATGGACGACATTGGTGCTGGATATCGCGGGGGACGATGGGTGGTTCGGAATGGAGTGGTGTGAGGTGTTCGCTTCTGGGGAGCGCTTTACGCAGCGTTGGTTGGTACTTAGTTACCGACTGCTTGAACCTTGAATTTTGGACCGATAGTCTGTCCTGAAACGTCGGTAACTAACTACAAATCAATGCTGTGTAACTTCCCGGAAGAGCGAAGACGTCATTTACATCGCGGTGGAAGCCTGAAGTCACGCACAGTCGTTCTCGTTTGATCGGTATAAAAGTCCGTAGATGTACGTATACCATTTATGTGCTTAATTATTTGTAACGGTAGAACTTGCAGCAAACTGCAGCAGACATAAAACTTGTGGTTCATCCCCCCCCCCCCCCATTCCTCACCACCAACAATTTTTTTTTCAAACGTGTTTTTCTGCGATAAATATTAAGCGAGTTAACAGACTACAGTACATAGAATTCGTTATATACTGCAGCCTGTTAATGTGACAGTAACTTTACTTATATTTGTGTATATATATTATATCATCAGATTAACTGATGGATGTAATATGAATGTAACCTTGACCCCCCTGAAGATGGTTCAACTGGAGCCGAAACATATGTAGGGGATACTTGATAATATAGTGCATTTGTTGGTTTTTTTAAAATTGTGTAATATTATCTAAATGCACGGTGTATATACACGGTATACACAAAAGAATGGTGCGGTTTCCCTTTATTCGCCATTGAAACCGAACCATTCTTTTGTGTATACCCTGTGTAATGTAAAAATTCTTAAAAAGGGAGCAATATTCACTGCCACATGACCCCGCTACACCGCCGTCGTCACGCAGTCTGTATACACACAACTACAGCAGTACAGCACTGCCAGATCTTGAGGCCTCACTTGCACGTCGCACGTCAAGCACCGTCTGTATTGACCTCTCTGTCCATTCTGCCAACTTAATTCTTTTCATCGTTACTACGGAAACACCGCAGTAATTTGCTGTGCGCAGGGAATGTCGACAGAATATTTCTGTCCACTACTTCCGCGTTCAAACTGATGACTCAGTGACAGACTTACGTTTACGAATGTCTTGCAGCTCAAACACAGGCCTAGTTACATCAGAGTTAATGCTACTAACGTTTGATATATATTTTCGTTTCATTTCCAATTATCCAACAGGGGCCGGTGGGGCCTGGCGGATGTCTTGCTGTCCTTACTGGCTGCCGTCATCACGGTCAGCTCTTTTCGACTGCAAGCTGTTTGTGACTGCGTTCAGGCAGACTGCTGATGGTGCAAGTTTGATCGCCGTATAAAGTCAATGCCACGTGTGACTGCAAGCAGATAAGTACAGGTCTAATGATACATGAAATCAGCTGCACGCACCTTACACACTTTTGCAGTGTCATTTAGACTGTATTTTTCCATTTCTTATCGCTGTTCTCTCATTTTCCTGCTTGCCCACAGCTCTGTCCGTCAATAAGAGATCTGTCTCCAATGACATACACTATCATTCAATTCTTGCAATTGAGACAGTGTCATTAAATGAACCAAGTATCCAGTTTAATGACACGCCCTGTTTGGCAGCACCACACGAAATTTGGAGTGCAGCCCACTAAGTCGTCCCTGTACACACCGTGATGGCATATAGGGGGAGAGGAGGTACAGCTCCACTCATTTTTAACCTCGACACTAGGTGAAGGTAAGTGATCAGCCTCACGTTCCGGCCGCTTTACCACTAGGGAAAGAGCATCCTGTACCCATTGAATAGGGGGCTGGGTTGGCTTCAGATCCGGGCTGCACCTTGCGGAAAATATGTTCCACCGTCGGCATTCCAGCTGGTCTCACAACGCAACACATACGTAGTTCTGTGCGAATTTACGGCGTCGCATTGGTCGTTTGTTAGATTTGGCCTGTGAAGAACCTACCAGGGCTGGCGGACGAGCCAAGTCTGTACGTTTGATGGCAATGGGCAGGATGTTTTGTTTGTGTTCACTGCGCGGTACGATCTGACTATTTAAATGCAATGCAGGTTAATCTAAATGGGCTTAGTCGTGTATGTATGTGTACGGTCATAGCGAGGGAGTCTGTATTTATACGAAACTGGCAAATTGGTCACCGCGCGGTAAATACATGTTGGAGGTACGAATTGCGTCATAAAACTGTGTAAAACTATACCGGGATTTGACGAAAAGTTCCTCAATGGAACATGACAGTGTGTTATGCGCGCGGCGGTAGTTGCGACCGGAGTGCGGGGCGCAGCAGGGCGAGCGGCAGGCCCCGGCTTGAGTCAGAAGTCAGTCCACGTCGGAACGTTGTTGTTGGAGTTTGGGTGATGTCCTCCGCCCTCACGAACTTTTCCTCCTGCGTATACTGCCTTGGGGCATCCTGTGGGTGACAGTAGTGTTACATCGTACGCCAGCAAATCGTTACGTCATCACGCGAAGTCTGAAAGCGTAAACAAAGCAAACGGCGAGTGTCGAGGTGAGTGCGTTGTGGATTTGTTTAGCAGAGAGATTTAGAGAGATGTACCATAGACATTACAGTGAAACTGGGCATAATCGTAACGCCTAAAACGTCCTGTGTTCGAGGGATTTGTGCGTGTTTGGTTTGTGTTTCAAAATCGATTGCAGTTGGCACTGCTTCGGGTCGGACGCACACTGAGCTCGTGAATTTACTGCAGCTAAAAAAGACGACACTCCGTCCATACAATTATTGATTTTGAACCAGCGAAATGTTGTTTAAAGTCCGGTAAGTTGTTTTCTGATTTCTTTGATTATTCGTTAAAGTCATCAGAGATAGTAATTTGGTAGATACCAACGTTTCGGAGAAACCTGCTCTTTCAGTTTTGTGGTATGCCAAAGATAAGATAATTTAAATAGTTTAGCACAAATTATATATATGTGTTTGTATGTGTGTGTTCTGTAGATGTTCCCTAACTAGCTAAATACTTCAGACATTTATGCTATGGTCCGACCAGTATGTTTTTTTGTGCCGAAACTGTTAACTCGCATTGCCAGTGAGATCGTCAACGTGACATCTCAGGTTTTACATTTGTACCAAGAAACAGTTAAAACAATAAAATTACTTAAAGTAATTAGGTGCAACATGTTAATGAAGCCCCTGTTGCCACACAGTCTTATAAAATCAGCACCCATCTTTTAGATCAGCTGTCGCCAACCGGTGGTCCGCGAGAAAATTTTGGTGGTCCGTGGAGAAATTTGGACATTATTTGCAATTTTTATGTTTATTATACTTATTTCAAACAAGCAGCAACAAATATCACACTAATAATTTTGTTATAATTAAACAAGTGCATTTCATATTAATAAAATGGAACTTTTATGATCATTATTTTATAGATGTTTGTACCTTTTTAAAAAAATTCATGTTAGTGGTCCGCGGGATTCAAAATTGTGAGTTTAGTGGTCTGTGAGGTCCGAATGTTTGGCGACCGCTGTTTTAGATTATAGAGGTAGTGTGTACACCGACACGTTAGTGCTCATGTATGCGTACCAAACAAGACGGTGTCACATCTCAGAAGACCGTAATATCACGACGTAATTCCCGCGAGTCTTTGACATCTACTGCCACTTAGTTGGTACTTGTTACTGTTTATATTCCTGCCACTTCATGTGTGCGTATAACGACGCTGCCAACAGCTGAGGCAATATGGCGTCAGGTGACGGGAAGAGACGAGATCGGTATTGTGCACTGTATTGCCTGGAAAGCACAAGAACACTTGGCTGTAGGAGAGCCGGTCTTGTGGGCCGAGGTTTGAACCAGGAACCTCCCCTAACCAGCAGACCGTGACGTGCGCTGAAACGTGTTACCGGTTGTGTAATATGCAGATAAGAACAGTAAATTGTTGGCGAGGTGTTGCTGACATGCAGGGTGACCTCGTTTATTGACTGTTGAACTGAAGTAACTCGCTTTCATTTGAAGGGAATGGACACAGTGTTAAAAGTGTTAGGGTGCAAAGCATGGCGATTTATTGGTAGGTGAAGACGTGACGTGTACACTAATGCGTCCAGGTGCAAAGTGCAGTCGCAGCGTAGTCACAGATGAATGTCAGGGAAGTCGACGTAGCTAAAATAATCCTTATTTTCGGTGCTTTGCTACACGTTTCGGCTGTCTTGGTCTCATCAGGCAGCCATCTTTAGATGTAAATTAGCATTTGATATACAATGCCAACTACAGGATTCTTCTTAGACTTCTTGACCCCAGAAGATGGGACCTATAGGTTGTCTCGAAACGTCGGTACGGAATTACCACTCTACGCTGCGTAATAGTTCAAGGGTCAAGACATCTTCTTGGACTTGTTGACCTTTAAAGATGGGGCCGATAGGTTGTCCTGAAACGTCGGTACAGAACTACCACTCAACGCTGTATAATATCCCAGAAGAGCGCAGATCTCTACATCGCGGCGGAAGTCTGAAATCACGCATACGGGATTCTAAGTTTTTGGTTAGTCTGCGCTGCTTAAAATGTGTTAATTAGAACTTGGGATCTCGTAGTTATGTGCAGGATGGTTGGCATTGCGTTCCGAGTGGTAATTTACGTCTGGTGATGGTTACCTGATGATGTCCAAGCCGAAACATGTGGCACAGCACTGGTAATAAACATTATATTAGTTGTGCCGACTTCATTGATATTTGACTGTGACTTGTGTGATTGTATAAGTTCAGCACAACGGGATGTGCCCAATTAAAGATGGCACAGACCTGCGATGTCAAGAGACCCTGCTGTCATTTAGTTGACAGTAATGTGCCCCCTCCCCCAGTCTGCTTATCAAAACACACGAAACTACAGTTTTGCCTCTAGTTTTGTGTTGACATGAAATTTGGTCTCTGACATTGCTGACTAAGCATGTTTGGGAAGAGAATGCTGAGGGGAATATTTGGAGCTAAGGAGGAGGAAATGGCATGAGAAGCTTAACGATTTTTTCCCCCACACAATTTTAACATTGTAATAGCTTTTTATGGGCTTTTATTCCTTCCTCAGTATGTTTTGAATAAACAAAAATTGTGAACCTGAATGTGATCTAAAATGGTCGAAACATTTTTTCTGTGTAACAAATAGTGCGTAGTTGTGTTTAGACGGATTTTGTCTTGATGTCAGTTATATATTTCGTGTTTAGAGGTGCCTCAGCATCGAAGGCTATACGTGGCAAAGTTTTCGGATGTTAAAACAGATGTCTCGTGTGGCTGACATCGTGCTTTGTAGAGCTAATGCAGGTACCGTTTGGTGCAGCTGATACTGCTTTAGGGACTGCTAACGTTTGGTGCAGCTGATACTGCTTTAGGGACTGCTAACGTTTGGTGCAGCTGATACTGCTTTAGGGACTGCTAACGTTTGGTGCAGCTGATACTGCTTTAGGGACTGCTAACGTATGGTGCAGCTGATACTGCTTTGGGGACTGCTAACGTTTGGTGCAGCTGATACTGCTTTAGGGACTGCTAACGTTTGGTGCAGCTGATACTGCTTTAGGGACTGCTAACGTTTGGTGCAGCTGATACCGCTTTAGGGACTGCTACCGTTTGGTGCAGCTGATACTGCTTTAGGGACTGCTAACGTTTGGTGCAGCTGATACTGCTTTAGGGACTGCTAACGTTTGGTGCAGCTGATACTGCTTTAGGGACTGCTAACGTTTGATGCAGCTGATACTGCTTTAGGGACTGCTAACGTTTGGTGCAGCTGATACTGCTCTAGGGACTGCTAACGTTTGGTGCAGCTGATACTGCTCTAGGGACTGCTAACGTTTGATGCAGCTGATACCGCTTTAGGGACTGCTAACGTTTGGTGCAGCTGATACTGCTCTAGGGACTGCTAACGTTTGGTGCAGCTGATACTGCTCTAGGGACTGCTAACGTTTGGTGCAGCTGATACTGCTTTAGGGACTGCTAACGTTTGGTGCAGCTGATACTGCTTTAGGGACTGCTAACGTTTGGTGCAGCTGATACTGCTTTAGGGACTGCTAACGTTTGGTGCAGCTGATACTGCTTTAGGGACTGCTAACGTTTGGTGCAGCTGATATTGCTTTAGGGACTGTTAACTTCTTGCAGGCGCCGTGTATAAACGTTCTTGACGCTTAACAGACGCTCAAAACGAATGACGTGTTGACGAATTTATTGTGTTCATGGAAGCGTGTTGTATCGACTGGCTGATGTACGGTCAGATGTGTCATCTGACTGCCTTCGGTGGCCTGTGGTCAGGGGATCGCTTGTGGTCCGCGGAGGTCTGTATTGAGTGTAGGCTTCGTGGTCCACATGTGAGATTTTTGTGTTTTCACTCACCGTTTTTAAATTAATATAACAGCATGCAGAAGAACGAAAACTATTCAAAGTATTGAATAAAAACTGAAAATTTAACTAAAATATACGTTTATTCAGAATATTGTGCCCTGTCTTGGAAATAATTTGTAGGGTCTGATTTGAGAGGGCAGAAATTGAACACTTGCCAATTTTATAATTATATTTAGACAAACTTCTGCTGACTTGTAACACCGTGTTTTTTTGGTGGGTAGGTAACGTTATAGAGAAACATGATGCATCTGCCCTGAAGACGGAGGCAATATATTACTTCGAAACACTGATACCAACCTACCAGACGGCCTATTGTAATCAAGTCACACTGCCGAAATATGAATGTTCGCCCCCGTAAAAAACGCCAGATGGCCTGTAATGACTGTATTTGTCACTTTTCCACCGTTGAGATGGATATTTCGTGAGTACTGTAGAGGGCATGAGCCGGGTAGTGACGTCACGCAGTGGTATCCACCCTGGCCATAGCAATTCGGTGTTCGCGAATCATACGTCCTGGCTGTGAGCCACCATTTTTGGTGGGGTGTGTGCTGAGTGCAATTCTGCGCAGATCGATACGACAGCGCTTACAGTTTTATTGTCAGGGCCGCGTTTTGGCAAGGGCAGGAATTGCCTAGCGTTGCCTTGACACTGAGGTCGATCCAGGCTGGGGGATGTGCGCTGATGGAGAAGAAGCAACCCTTATACAGTGACCATGACTGCTGTTCTGCAGTTGCTTTGTACTTGCGGGGGGGGGGGGGGGGGTTCCGATCTGAGTCTTTATTAGTCAGGAATTTTCTTTTTTAACGATTGTCATCCCTTATTATTCACACCGTGCATTTTTAGTCTATCATACATCTCTTTAACCAACCAATGCACACTGATGTATTATCCTTTATTATACAATACAATTTACCATAAAACCAGTCCAACATGTTTCGGATCCCTATTTTGGGATCATAATCAGGGACTTGGATTGTGAATTACACAAATTACAAATCAACAATCATGGATGATGATGATGATGACCCCAAAATAGGGATTCGAAATATTATGGACTAGTTTTACGTTAAATTGTATAATAAATAATAATAAGTGTGCTTTGGTTGGTTAAAGAGATGTGTGAATGTCATCTCTTTGAGTTGTTTCTTCCTCAGTATGTTTTAAAGACGAACTGTAAACCTGACGATGACCTGATATAGGTCGAAACATGTAGTTCTGTATAATAAATAGAATTCAGTTGTATTTGGACAGATATTGATTTAATTTTTGGACTAAATGTCCTTCTTGTAAATAACATGGGGCTTATGGTGTGTGAGCTTTAAATGTCCTTGTAAATAACATGGGACTTATGGTGTGTGAGCTTTAAATGTCCTTGTAAATAACATGGGACTTATGGTGTGTGAGCTTTAAATCCTCCGTTCAAGAGGGAAGTAAGATGTAAAATAAGAAACGCAGTACACCCTGTTCTGTCCTGAATATGTCTATCCGAAACATCTGTATCCATTTACCAGACTACACGGTGTCATAAACCACCACAACATATAAATTTCTACCTCGACAATCTCACATTTCAGCTGTCAGTTCTCAGCACATTATTTTATAAAAGTCATTTATGTAGTCACGTTCACGCATTAAGGCACAGTGGTAACTACTAGGTACGCCCAGAAAGTAATGCAACACATTTTTTTTCTCATTCACAATTGATTTTATTAAAACTTCAAATATGTCACATCATTACATGAATCTTTGGCTACCTAAACCTATTTTTCAACATAGTCTCCTTCTAAATCTTTGGCCTTACGCCACCGAGATGCGAGAGCCTGTATGCCTTCGCGGTACCACTCTGCAGGTCTCTGTCGCAACCACCTCTTTACTTCAGCAATGACTTCCTCGTCGTCCTCAAACCTCTTTCCGCGGATTGCACCTTTCAAGGGACCGAAAAGATGGTAGTCGGAAGGAGCCAGATCCGGGCTGTACGGTGGATGAGGCAGGACAGTCCACTGAAGTTTTGTGATGGCCTCTCGGGTACGCAGACTTGTGTGTGGCCTCGCATTGTCGTGTTGAAGAAGCACTTTTGTCGCATCTTTATGGGAACGAACTCTCCGGAAACGCTTCTTCAGCTTCTTCAGTGTTTCCACATAGACGTCCGAGTTGATCGTTTGGCCACTGGGCAACACGTCTATGAGAATGACTCCTTCACAGTCCCAAAAGACTGTCGCCATGATCTTGCCGGCTGAGGGAACTGCTTTAAACTTTTTCTTCCGAGGAGAGGTCGTGTGATGCCACTCCATGGATTGCCTTTTCGTCTCGGGCTCGAAGTGATGAATCCATGTCTCATCACCCGTGACAATGGTGGACAAGAAATCGTCACCCTCAACCTCGTAACGAGCAAGCAACTCGGAGCAGATGGCTTTTCTTTGTTGCTTGTGCTCTTCGGTTATGTTTCGAGGGACCCATCGGGCACAGACCTTTGAATATCCTAACTGGTGAATGATTTTGTCTACGCTTCCCTTACCAATACAGCGGCCAGTTCCCTGGTTGTGATTCTCCGATCGTCTCGAATAAGACTGTCGGCTCGTTGCACTGTTGCAGGCGTCACAGCTGTTGATGGGCGCCCCGAGCGCGGGAGATCAGACAGAGTGCCCCGTCCTTGTTCTGATAACGCCAATCGCTTCGCCCAACGGCTGACGGTGCTTTTATCCACTGCCATGTCTCCATAGACCTTTCTTAAGCGCCTGTGAATTGATTCACTCGTTTCGTTTTCTGCCAAAAGAAACTCAATTACTGCTCTCTGTTTAGAACGCACGTCACTTGCAGACTCCATTTTGAAAGCTCACTACTGCGCTGCTATCCAGCGGGAAACATTGCGCCTATGTGCATAAACGCGGGACATTTTAAAGATACAGCACGCAAAATATAATTTTTATCCAACAAAATTGGGCCGAGAAAAAAATGCGTTGCATTACTTTCTGGGCGCACCTAGTATATGTATCACCTGCTTTAACGTTCGGGAACTCCGCATTTTACCCGCACGGTGTGTTTATGTGTGTGTCATGATTCTCACAACAACCCTGTACAGAATTAAGTAATTGGTCTTTGTGATGGAGACGCAGTGTGTTTACTTTGAGGTAGGAGCCGAATTTGTACAAACAGTCGAAAATACAGCAATTGGAAGGTAGTGGAGACGGTCTGATATCATGGAGCATAAAGAACAACGAAATATGCGTACAGTGTTCTATCGGATATTACAGACTGTACGTAGGGTGTTATTGTTTGTGTGTGTCATTATACGTAGCTGACTGTACTAAGTGCTCAAACAATATTACGTAATGCAGCCCGGCGGAGCTGCTGGGGCGCAGAATGACAAAGACTTTATGTGACACGGGTGTGAATTATGTTGCTCATAAACATATGTAGCCCAGTTTGCAGTTGCTGATGTCGCAACATCGGAAGGACGGACAATTTCATGCCACATGAAACTTAAATTATTTCAATAACAATTGAGGTTGCTGAATAGTTTAATAAAGTAGGCTATGACCTAACAAGATTGTTTCATTTACCACAAATTCCCGGAAATATGAGAGTTTGTGTTTGCGTAAGTTTATTTAGAAACACGCTGAGGTTCTTCAGAAGGTCAGAGAAAATTACAAAACTAGGCGCTACATTTCACACTGTTGACACCGTGCATCTTCGTCATATTAAATCAAGTTACAAACCAACCGATGCACATTACATTAAATTATAAAATTATTAAATTACATTATACATTAAATAGAAAATCAATAATGATTAATGTTAGCAACCAATATATTTACAATTCTATATTACTTACAAAATCGTTTATTTTACAGCTTTTAATACCACACGCCAGCAGTTCCACAATTCTACCATCTACAGTGATTTTATAATTTTACAACTTTTAGCGAATTTTTGACAAGATTTTAACTTATGTTTAAAAGTGCAGATAGAATATTTTAAATCATGTGTTGAAGTGACTGTAGCTTTTAGCAAGAAACCCCCCTGACGATGATCCTAGGATCGAAACACGTGTAGGGGTACAATTTTAACAATTTTATAATAAAGCTACTTAAAGGGTGGTTTTAGTGTGCATCGGTTGGTTTATAACTTAATTTAATAGGAGCTACATATTGTGTTAGTAGGACAGTCAACTCGAGCAGCATGGGACAGTCTGGAGACGAGTAATATGTCAGTCAGAAATTGAAACTGTATACGACAAATTTTCATGTTTAAGCGTAGATGGGGGGATAATATTAAAATGATCTTAAAAATGACATACTGGGTCACCTGGCTAGGAACAAGGTCCAGTGGTCGGTTTTCGTGAACATTGTAACGAACCTTGGGGTTTATTTTAAAAAGGGGCGGAGATTATTTTGAGCAAGTATGTCAGTTCTTAAACAATGATGTCAGCACGGTGCTGGTGACGTCAGTGCCCTCGGTGCCACTTGTTTGTCCTGACAACTTGCTGCTATAGACAGTGCGGATTGTTTATACTGCAGGGCGTAACCACTTCTGACACGTTCTGAAAAGCGAAAGTTAAGTTCAAGGAACAATGATTCATTGAAACACGCTGCAGCTTCTTGACCCCTGAAGCACAGTGACAGCGCTCGCAGACCCACCGCCTGCTCAAACGTTACGAATAGCAATGCTCCTTGCGCACAGGGAGGGAAATTCTCGCAAAATCAGTGATGAGTTTGAAGTGATCTGTGACGTCACCCTATGCCTTTGGGGTTGTACTTCCCGACTATTCGTAGGATCGTAATGCCTTCTTCTTGAGGTCAAGCAGTCTAAGAATATATATGCTTGACCCTGAAGATGGAGACACTGCGATCCTGCGAAACATGGGGAACTGTAACCTGAACAATACAGTGTCACATCCCAGAAGATCGGAATCCTCAGTAACACCGCTGTGATAACCTCACATCTCGCAATCAACGAGTATTTCCCAAAGGGCATTAACCAGTTAGCCTTTGTAATGGAAACAGTATGTTTTCTGTGAGATAGGAACTAAATTTGTGTATGTAGATTATTTAGATTAATTGCAGCCGTAAATGCTGCATTGTATTCCCGAAACGACAGTCGAAACGTCTGCTCTTTGCATGCACCACCTGATTTAACACTGTTCAAGTTCTGAATTTTGCCTACAGAGTGTGCGCGTGCATGTAGTGTTATTTCCCGTATAAGCGTGAACAGCATTAATATGTTGTCTGTTGTAATGGGACAGTGTGTTTTCTGTTAGGGGAAAACTGAATTTTTCAGCGCAGCAAAATGTTCTGACTCCCCAACCCCCATCCCCATTATAATAATAAGTGTAGTGCCCCTCACTGCACCATCCTCCCCATCTCTCTCTCTCTCTCTCTCTCTCTCTCTCTCTTTCAGTCTTTAAAGGGCAAAGTTGTCGCTGTGCACACCGTGAAGGCGTATGGGGGAGTGGAGGTATATCTAAACTCTTTCTTAGCCTCGGTCCTAGATGGAGGTGATCAGCTTCACGCCCTGGCCGCTCTCTCTCCCGGGAAGCGCTCCCGATTCCCATTGAATAGAAGGTTGGGTGGGCCCCAGACCCATGCTGAACGCCGTAAAATGTTTTGTCCGCGCCTGTACAGAACGATTCCGCACTGTAGAGTGACTGTACAGTAAACAGGCCTACATGTTAAATGGCATGCTTAACTGTTCCGTGTTTTCCGTTGTTTCTCGGGTGGGACGATTATGAAGAACTGCGCTTCATGCAAGGGGGAGCACAGTCACTTTATGCTTCCTGTTCGTGCGTGGCTTGACAACCATTTTAATGGTAGGTGGATTGGGCGTGGAGGACCAACAGAATGACCTCCATATGATTTCGTGGGTTGGGGCACAGAGGAATATCTAACGATCAAAACCAAGAACACCAAATTAACCGGAATAACAAATTTGAGACGCTCTTGCTGCTGCCGTCCCTCTGGACGTCAGAAGGAGAGACGCTACGTCCGCGTCTTCCATGGTGCACTAAATGGCGCTGCGTGGAATTTAAAACGGAGCAAGAATTGTCGCAGTAGCAGACGCAGTCATGACGCAACACTAGTAATTTCGTTTGCGGTCGCTCGTCAGATGTATATGGGATTTGTTTTTCACGTATTATTGTTTCGTGGGACGTATTCGCTTCTCCGGTCCTAGTTTTTCCACCCCTGCTGTAAAGGATCTTTAAACAAACTTCAACGTGATGGATATAAATGACGGAACAGCATTGAAATGCAGCTCAATGTGTGTTTTTGTGAGACAGCTCAGGCTTGAGCCCCGTAACAGCTCTCACGTCTGGAAGCCACGCCACAAACCCGTCGGTTACATTCTGTAATGCGAATCACTTGGGACGGACGGTAATTCAACACGCCCGACGGCGCAGCAGCTTGAAACCACAGCGTAGACTTATGGACGTGGCATTTGTGGTATCAAATGGCAACGAAACGCTATATCTGACGTAAGATTGAATTCTGCGGGCAGTGCTGAGCCCAGTATCATCGTCAGCTATTGGAAATTATTCCGTCCGGCTGCCTTCGGACCTCACTCCAAACATTATACGCAATGTAACTTAACACTGTAGCGCGTTCGCTTAACCATTGTTATAGAAACTCAACAGTGCGTTCTCTTTCCTGTCGTTGAGGTAGAGAATATTTTGAACTGTTGTGACTTCCTGGCGTGTGCTTTTGGCAAGAATACATCGATGATATGGATTTTATATCGCTGTAAACAATATGGACGTACTGGCGTCTTGGACTGCTTTTGAAGGCAAAGAAGCAGGTCGTACGTCAAGAGAACACCGTGTGCATAAGGTGTTTTCTGTGAGGTACGAACTGAATCTTTATATACAAGATAGGCCATGTCAACAGTGTGATCAGTGTTGAAAACATTGACGTGGAAAAGGGTGCAAAATTTATCTTATAATAATAATAATAATAATAATAATAATTTGTGTGTATTGCTTTCATCCTCTGAAGCACTGTGTAACTAACATTCACCAACTCAAAATTTTGCTTTGATTTTAGGCTTCCGCCGCGATGTTGACGAGATCTGCGCTCTTCTGGGATATTACGCGGAGTTGTGTGGTAAACAGTTACCACACGACGCCGCGTAACATCCCAGAAGAGCGCATATCTCGTCAACATTTTGCTCCCACGCTGTATTTGTGTTTCGTATGATTCTCGCAACATGTAGCGATGATTTTCGTTAATCTGCATTAACCGGCACGTAATTTGTATGGACACTTTTAGTGTTTGCTGTGAAGTACGAACTGAGTTTGTAAATGTTTGTTACATCCAACACATATATCGACGCCGTGTCATGGCTCAAGCGGTTGGTCACCGGCTCGTCATCGCGAAGACCCAGGTTCGATCCCAGGCCAGTCCTTCAGAGATTTGTGGTGGACAAATTGGCACTGGGACAGGTTTTCCTCCGAGTACTTCAGTTTTCGTCTGTCAGTATCATTCCACCAATGCTCCATACTCATTCACACATCTACCACCAACACTGTATAATGTTTCTCTCCCAGTACTTCAGTTTCCCCTGTCAGTATCATTCCACCAATGCTCCATACTCATTCATACATCTACCACCGACGCTGTATAATGTTTCTCTCCCAGTACTTCAGTTTCCCTTTGTCAGTATCATTCCACCAATGCTCCATACTCATTCATTCATCTACCACCAACGCTGTATAATGTTTCTCTCCCAGTACTTCAGTTTCCCCTGTCAGTATCATTCCACCAATGCTCCATACTCATTCACACATCTACCACCAACACTGTATAATGTTTCTCTCCCAGTACTTCAGTTTCCCCTGTCATTATCATTCCACCAATGCTCCATACTCATTCACACATCTACCACCAACACTGTATAATGTTTCTCTCCCAGTACTTCAGTTTCCCCTGTCAGTATCATTCCACCAATGCTCCATACTCATTCATACATCTACCACCACGCTGTATAATGTTTCTCTCCCAGTACTTCAGTTTTCCCCTGTCAGTATCATTCCACCAATGCTCCATACTCATTCATACATCTACCACCAACGCTGTATAATGTTTCTCTCCCAGTACTTCAGTTTCCCCTGTCAGTATCATTCCACCAATGCTCCATACTCATTCATACATCTACCACCGACGCTGTATAATGTTTCTCTCCCAGTACTTCAGTTTCCCTGTCAGTATCATTCCACCAATGCTCCATACTCATTCATACATCTACCACCAACGCTGTATAATGTTTCTCTCCCAGTACTTCAGTTTCCCCTGTCAGTATCATTCCACCAATGCTCCATACTCATTCATACATCTACCACCAACGCTGTATAATGTTTCTCTCCAGTACTTCAGTTTTCGTCTGTCAGTATCATTCCACCAATGCTCGATACTCATCTTCATGTTAATACGCCTCTTATCAGAAGGACAAGCGGGCGAATCCTGGGAAACTTGGAACGGGGGGACCGATGGGAAGCAAAGTACTTTCACGTTGGTTTTGTTACACATCTCGAAGGGTTAAAGGCGTTTATTTTAAAAATGTATTTCGTCTGTTGCGCCTGTGCATTAAGACGGTCAGATAACTCACGTGCTATTCAGTCCAGGTAAGCTCATTCCATCCCTTGCGGTCTCGGAAATCGTGTCCGCCCATTACGTGGGAGGCTTTCGCCGATAACAGTAGCTAAATTATTGTCCGCCGCGTCTACTTTTAGGATCTCTGAATGCTCTTTCGGTGGCTTGGGGAGCGGGGGAGTTGGATGAATTCCCTTGGGGGCCTGTCTTGTAGTGATGATACATCGATGACTCAGATGGTGATGTGTGGTTCTAGATGCAGCTGACTGCGAAGTCACCAGGCTGTTAAGAAGGGGTGAGACAAAACTGACTTTGGAAGGAACGAAATGACAGAGGATGTGGGGTGGTGGTTATTTCTGGATTGTGAATTAATCTTGCTTGAGGGTAAGGTCTTTTGGAATGTGACGTCGTGTAGTTTGGGAGATATGCACGGACATTTCGGGAGAATCTTCTCCCACGCCTATATCTTGCGAAGGTAGAGGTGGGTAACTTTGCGTCATAATCGCACGTAAATCCTTCCTTTTTCCCATTGACGAAACAAGGCAGTAATGAACTGTATATACAGCCTTCAGTCTGCTTGTGTCCACACAGTGTTTGTGTTCCATACGGTTCGTACAATAAACAACGATCATTTCCTGACGCTGCGTTAACCGATTGCTGTTTGTAATGGCGACAAAGTGTGTTTATTTTGAGGTGGGACTCGTATTTTTTGTATTAGTTTACATGCATTTCAGGATTCGAATTACTTTCAATAATAGTATTATGTTTTATGCCCCATTATAATTTTACAGTCCAAAATGCCATTAGTGAAATAACGGGCCATAAAATCAGAATTAAACACCTGAATGAGTGAAATGTGTGTCTGGTATTTAACGAACTGGCTAATGGCTGTTGTAATGCGGATTGCGAAGGCCACGTCACCCCCCCCCCTACCCATCCGGCTGCAGAAACAGTGCCCACATTACAAATACTCTATTTGTGCTGCATTTGTATATTTTGGTAGTAATTAGGTCGCCATACATGTATGACGTATGCACTAGGCGTTTGCTGTTCAGCAGGAAGCAGCAGAAATGAGCGATGGACTCAGCTGTAAGGTACACAAGCACTGTGTCAGTAGTCTGCTCGTTGCATAAGCAGAATTCCCATAATTTTAATATTTCATTTGGAAACAATGGGGTTAAACGGCTCTTGGAATATCCGTACCTCAGCCGATTAGTCACCGACCTTTCACAGCGGGGTCCGGGGTTCAGTGCCTGGTCAGTCCGTGTGGGAATTGCGTTACGAAAAGTGACACTACGAAAGGTTTTTCTCCCAGTACATCAGTTGTCCCCCTGTCAGTATCATTCCACCAATGCTCCATACTCATTCATTCATCTACCACCAACGCTGTATAATGTGTTTCTCCCAGTACATCAGTTTTCCCTGTCAGTATCATTCCACCAATGCTCCATACTCATTCATTCATCTACCACCAACGCTGTATAATGTTTTTCTCCCAGTACTTCAGTTTTCCCCCTGTCAGTATCATTCCACCAATGCTCCATACTCATTCATTCATCTACCACCAACGCTGTATAATGTTTTTCTCCCAGTACATCAGTTTTTCCCCTGTCAGTATCATTCCACCAATGCTCCATACTCATTCAACATCTACCACCAACACTGTATAATGTTTTCTCTCCCAGTACTTCATTTTTCCCCTGTCAGTATCATTCCACCAATGCTCCATACTCATTCATTCATCTAAACACCGACGCTGTATAATGTTTCTCTCCCAGTACTTCAGTTTTCCCCTGTCAGTGTCATTCCACCAATGCTCCATACTCATTCATTCATCTACCACCGACGCTGTATAATGTTTCTCTCCCAGTACTTCAGTTTCCCCTGTCAGTATCATTCCACCAATGCTCCATACTCATTCATACATCTACCACCAACGCTGTATAATGTTTCTCTCCCAGTACTTCAGTTTCCCCTGTCAGTATCATTCCACCAATGCTCCATACTCATTCATTCATTACCACCGACGCTGTATAATGTTTCTCTCCCAGTACTTCAGTTTGTCCTGTCAGTATCATTCCACCAATGCTCCATACTCATTCACACATCTACCACCAACGCTGTATAATGTTTTCTCTCCAGTACTTCAGTTTTGTCCTGTCAGTATCATTCCACCAATGCTCCATACTCATTCATACATCTACCACCAACGCTGTATAATGTTTCTCTCCAGTACTTCAGTTTGTCCTGTCAGTATCATTCCACCAATGCTCCATACTCATTCATCTTTCACCAACGCTATATAATCTTATTAACTGACAGCGTCTGTAAGTAACACGCTTAAACACATTCCGCAATAATGTATAGACGTCCTTCCTTAGTGACGATAATGGGCAGTTTGGTGAAGGGTGCTGTGTTACTTACACTGAGACGAGTGTTTATCGTGCACTTAGGTTCTTGTAGTGACAAAACCAGGGAATTGACGTACATTACTGACGGTTGTATAACTGAGATGTGGTAGTGTTTTACTGCGCATACGGACTGTATAATTACAGGTGTTTTGTTGCGATAGAACAACATGCGATTATGTTCCTGTACGACATTAACATGTTGTATATACTAGAGCATCGGATGTGTTTATGTCGCTGTACAGACTGTAGTATGTGTTATTGTGATCTCAGACAAACAGGTTATTTCAAGCTGTACTATGTACACGGTTTTAACATTCACAAATGTCTACGTTTCTGCGCACACAGTGTATTTATGTGTTTTGTGTGGATCTCAGAACAAACAGAATTTATTTACTGTACAACATTAACTGACTGGTTTGTATAACTGAGACGAAGTGTGTTTACTGCGCGGTACGGACTGTATTTATGTGTTTTGTGTGGATCTCAGAACAAACAGCGATTATTTCACTGTACAACATTAACTGACTGGTTTGTATAACCGAGACGGAGTGTGTTTACTGCGCGGTACGGACTGAATCTTTATTATAATTCAGGTTAATGTTAGTCTTTAAGTGGTTAGTCCAAGGACGACTGCGCTTTTAAATGTTTCCTGCTGTCGAAATATAACCGAACTTAGGTTAACAAACATAGATTTTTAAAGTCGCCCAGTGATGGCTATTTAAATCGTTAAACGTGCATACAATGTTGTCGAATGACCGCCTGTGTGCTCTGCTGGCCGGGCTCACATTACATCATACTGTGAAATAGCTCACTTCAAGGTTTCTACGGCATAACGCAGACTCATACAAACTGTTTAACAGTCGCCCACCTACTTTGAATTCTGCCAGCCAATTCCCTGTGCAGACTTCAGCACGCCGGCAGGCCAGTTCCTTCATTAGGGCGACTGTATCTTGCAATAAATGGCACTGCGTTGTTTGAAAATCTTCTTTCCATTTTCCACTATTTGTGTCTTCGTGCTTTAATCAAAGCTGGGGTAGCGCAGTCGGTATTGTGACCAGCCTACGGTCTGGACGACCCGAGGGGTTCGAATCCCGGCACGGTCAAGAGACTTCTTCTTTCTCCAAACGTCCAGACAGGCTATAGCGCCCATCTAACCTCTTCAAAGGTACCGGGGTTCTTTCCGGGGTAAAGAGTCCGGACCATATAGTTAACCACGCACCTCCATCTAGTGTCGAATGAGTGGAGCTATACCTCTACTCCACAATATAAGCCTTAATGGCCTGCACAGGGACAACTTGTCACTGCCCCTAGTAACTCAGAGTGGTGTCCAGTGGTAGATGGTGTATGGTCAGTGAACTGGAGTGGCTTTAGAAGTAAATGGTCGTACCTGGATTTCAGGTAGGCGTGCACTCCCACCATTTTTCTGGAGGGTCTGAGGAATACCATTAAAAACAGGAGGGTCGGTATCCTGGCCGGTATTGGAACTACTGATCTACTGAGTACAATTGGGAGTATCAGTACCGCAGTCGATAGTGCCTGAACTTTACAGAAGCCGTAACTGCTTACTCATTTAATTAACAGTTGCTGTGAATTAGGAGTCGCATACAATTACTGTACCGCAGTATCGCCTAAGAAGTTGTGGCTACCGTACATATTGGTAAGAGTGCGGGGTAAATTTCATAATGTTTGGGTGTTCTCTGTTCGGTCCGCAGTGGGGAACAAAAGTTACATTTGTTATATATTTCTGTATATATTAGACAGATGGCAGGCAGGATAGCAGTGACGGGAAGACGAGGAAGAAGATGTAAGCTTCTACTGGATGACCTTAAGGAAAAGAGAGGATGCTGGAAATTGAAAGAGGAAGCAGTAGATCGCACTGTGTGGAGAACTCGCCATGGACCTGTCGTAAGACAGAGTACGAAATGAAAAAATATATTAGCCGAATCTAAATTGACATACAATAAAAGACTTGTGGGTTTATTGTAATGCTTTTTTTTTTATTATTTTAGATAACACAGTTCACTTTCGCCGGGTATACTTCAAACACAACCCCACACCATACCAGCACCAGAACCACTTCTTCTCTCTTAATTTATACCACATCATCAGGAAGACTACACTACGACGTAACAAACAAAATAACAAGAACTCACACAGCACGCATTGCCTATCGCCGTTCTGCATCAAATTCCACCACAACCAACACAGTGCAATATACAGGGCATACACAAAAGAATGGTGCGGTTTTAATAGTGTTCACTATTAAAACCGCACCATTATTTTGTGTATGCCCTGTATGATCTTCTGTAACTTCTAGAAGTGCGAACACATCTTTATATAATAGACGCAGTGAACAGTGTTTTTTAACAAGTTATCATTTTTTAACAAATCATAATTTTGACTATAATTTATGACTCATGTTTTTAACTTATGAACGAGTGTTTTTATGCTCTAAAATAGTGCATAACTTTACAAGTGTCATCAACAGATTCAGCATTTGAAAAGCACTTTTTATAAGAAAAACCCCTGATGATGGCTCATAAAGAGTTGAGACGCGTGTAGGGTTAAAATCATGATAAGGAGCTAATTTGCACCTTTATTAATTTGTGCATTTTGTTGGTGTATATCTAAAATAATAAACATGCACGGTGAGTTAAGACTAAAGATTGTAATGCATTTGTTTACAAGCATATATATACATATGTAAACCTTTACAGTTATCGCGCTGTCTCGCCCTAGACCCCAGTGCTGTTTCGTTTCTCCCCCGTCCATCTGTGACCGAACCCGTGACGTCTGGTACATTTCCAGGGCCATCCTGGTGTCACCTGGTACTGCTGTGTGTGACGTAGCGCAGTCCTCGACACCTACCGTCGTCATGGAAATATCAGTGTGCTGCGTCCGGTCTTTGGTTTTTCGGGTTTACTGTAACCATGGTAACGAAACATTCGGGAAAAGCCGAAGGCGGGGGGGGGAGGGGGTGATGGGGTCCTGTGAAGTGCCAACCAGCTGTACTGCCTGAACATTGATTTTTTGTTCAGCTGTACTTAAAACGTCGCTGTGAGCGGACTGTCGTCTGAACGTGACGTCGGTTTGATGTACATGTGTACTGAAGGTGGGCGAAAATGTCTTATTGCGTCTAAATTTATATAATTAAATTATAAATAATAATGTAACAAATAGTTATGTTTACAGTTGTGTGCAAATTTAAAAGTTTAGTTAACCCTTAGAAGCATGAAGTTTATCTGAATAATACTAATTATTATTATTTCTGAAATACTGAAAATGACGTTTCCGTTTACCGAGGTTTTTCAACAAGGAAGATTTTCATAGCACTTTTGAATAATGTGCTGTTTATTTATTTATTTACTCATTCATTCATTCATTCATTCATTCATTCATTCATTCATTCATTCATTCATGTTTGTGCCAGCAGCTCAAGAGTGTATACCGTCGAATGATAGGATGATTATGAATTGGAAAGAATGTGGAAGGTGATGGTCGTGGCCCACTTTAAGGCACTATCTGACAATTGTAATTAATGACTGAGGAAGGACACGGAAGACTTGACGATAGCCGATTTTCTGGCCGCGGTTTGAGAAGTCTAGTTTCCAATGCATTGTGGGAGCAAAGCGGCCGTAGCATGAAGCAGACCATCACTGCCATCTGGTGGCCCTTATTTCTTCGTAGAGTGTTTCGTGAGCCCGCAGCGTTTGGTGAACGGGAGGGCTGCAGTGGCTGGTTACTGAATATTTGTAAGTGTGACATCTCGTTGTGATATGAATATACAGGTAAGGAGAGTAGTGTCAGTCACAGCAATGTTCGTGTATTAAGAGTTTAAATGTATGAAGCTACATGTTTCGACTGACCTATAAAAGAGACATTATCAGGCGATAAGACGCAAAAGGAAAAATATACATGTGTTACGCCTTATCTAGTAGAGATATCAACTTGTATATCATAAGATATATATCTATATGATGAGCTGTAAATTGTTGGGTACAAGATAAGATATATATATATATATATATATATATATAGTACGATATACAAGTTCATATTTCAACGCAATTACTACTAAAACTACTTTAGGTGTAACTAACTAACTAACTAACTCCATGGAGCACAGTCCTTCTTGAGAAGTTAACAGGTCGTCAGCTATTCAAGAAATTCCCCGCATTTTTTGGAACCCGGAGGTTCATTACCGCACTCACAAGAGCCCGCCACCTGTCCCTATCACCTAGGGACTTTAGGTGTAACACATGTATAATTTTCCTTCTGTATCTTACTGCCTGATGATGGATCTTTTATAGGTGAGCCGAAACATGTAGCTTAATAAATTTAATGTTAATTAGTATACGAATATTGTTGTGATTGGCGATAATATCCTTACGTTTGTTTACCTGAATCTTGTCCTTTGTGGCGTAAGGATCTTATAGATGATATTACAAAGGATTTAGTGACTGCCTTATAGGGAACACCGTGTGTCTGCATTACGAGTGCACAATATTCGTATTTATTTCTTTTACCGCCGACGCTATATAATTTTAGTAATGGACAGCGTCGTGAAATAACACTTCCGTCTTTTATTACACAAAATGGCTGGTTAATTCTGTACAGGAAAGTAAGTAGAGTTTTCCCTGTTCACGCCATCAAGACATGTAGGGGAGGGGAGGTATAGTTCCACTCATTCTTAATCTAGTCACTAGATAGAGGGGCGTGGTCAGATCCACACCCGTCCTCTTTGTCTCCGGTACTAATTGAACAAGAGGCAGGTGGGCTTCAGGCGCGGTCTGGACGTTTCGGACAACAGAATAATCTCTTGCCCCTGCCGGGAATCGAAGCTCGATTCCTTAATCGTTTATTGTAAAATTCTTACGAAAGACGTAAGTACACTGTGTGGGCAGAACGTAGACTTCTTTGACGTTAGATCAGGGCTGCCAACTTCGTGAATATGAATTGTTGCTGTCTTTGCCGAGGAAGTAATTTTCAACTGTAAAAGTTTGTCTGATCAGAGTAATTTCAGTAGTTGGTGTGAATGTGTTGCGATGACACCACGTTGGTACGTTTTTGGTTAAAAAATGAATTTGTTCCTGGAACTTGGTACTTGGCTATTTCCTTCTCATGTCGTAAGAGAGCAGCACTTGAGTGTGTATAGCACAGGGGTGTATTCAGTAATGTGAGTGGTCGCTGCTTGCTTGTGTACGAGTGTAATGGCGGCATTACCGAGCGTAGCACTGGAATACTCTCAGGGGGTCAATAGAATGGATGACTGATCACATCTGAACGAAAAACATCATCGACTTTTAAATTGTCGTCGGTGTACTGACGGTGAAAATTGTGAAATGTTATGGGTTCGTATCCATTTGCAAATATTACGTACGATATTAGTTTCCCGTTAGGTTTTCTGCATAAAATTTTGTATACATTCCTGATCTCATGCGTCTGATCTGACATTTGTGTATATATATATATATATATATATATATATATAAAACCTAAATATTTACAACTCTGTTGTTATTCTGTGTCCATGTAGCAAATTGTAGTCACCGTATACACAGACAATATGACAGTGATTACCGAAAACAATTGCTCAGTCGAAAGATTGGTGTATGTATGTTTCGGTCGGTACTGCAGTCTCGATCTTTATGTCCATGTAGCAAATTGTAGTCACCGTACACACAGACAATATGACAGTGATTACCGAAAACAATTCCTCAGTCGAAAGATTGGTGTATGTGTGTTTCGGTCGGTACTGCAGTCTCGATCTTTGTGTCCATGTAGCAAATTATAGTCACCGGACACACACACAATATGGCAGTGATTACCGAAAACAATTCCTCAGTCGAAAGATTGGTGTATGTGTGTTTCGGTCGGTACTGCAGTCTCGATCTTTTTGTCCATGTAGCAAATTATAGTCACCGGACACACACACGATATGGCAGTGATTACCGAAAACAATTCCTCAGTCGAAAGATTGGTGTATGTGTGATTTGGTCGGTACTGCAGTCACGATCTTTGTGTCCATGTAGCAAATTATAGTCACCGGACACACACACAATATGGCAGTGATTACCGAAAACAATTCCTCAGTCGAGAGATTGGTATATGTGTGATTTTGTCGGTACTGCAGTCACGATCTTTGTGTCCATGTAGCAAATTATAGTCACCGGACACACACACAATATGGCAGTGATTACTGAAAACAATTGCTGAGTCGAAAGGTTTGTGTATGTGTGATTTGGTCGGTACTGCAGTCTCGATCTTTGTGCCCATGTAGCAGATTATAGCCACCGTACACGCAGACAATATGGCAGTGATTACTGAAAACAATTGCTCAGTCGAAAGGTTTGTGTATGTGTGCCACAGTCGGTATTGCTGTCTCGACCTTTTCCGATACGAGTTATCTCCAGGCAGTAGCGCCGCTTGTTCTATAAAGCAGACTTTCAAGCACTTTTCAAGCTTATAACATGCACTTTCACTGAAATCATAACATCAGAGTGTCCCTTAAGGGCTCTAATATGTACGAGTGGGCCGATGGAAGAGTTGTCTGAGGGAAATGTAGCAAGAGATGGGAACTGTGACATTTCAGACGGCTTTATGCTGAAGCTAATGACATCTGCTGGGAACAACAGACTATGGAGTTGCTGTGGTAGTCGAATAATACAGGGCATACACAAAAGAATGGTGCGGTTTCAATAGTTATTCCTATTGAAACCGCACCATTCTTTTGTGTATGCCCTGTATTCGGGTCATCAAATGAAGATGAGATGGGTGGGGCATATGGCATGTATGGGGGAGAAGAGAAATGCATACAGAGTTTCGGTGGGGAAACCTGGAGGAAGGAGACCACTTTGAAAACCTAGGCTTAGGTGGGAGTATAATATTAAAGTAATTCTTAAAGAAATAGTATGCGAGGGCGTGGACTGGATTAATGTGGCTTAGGATAGGGACAAGTGGCGGGCTTTTGTGAACACGGTAACGAACCTTCGTGTTCCATAAAATGTGGAGTTTTTCTTGACTGGCAAAGAAACTGTTAAGACTCTGGACTCTGCTCCTTGGATTTGGGTTATTAATTTGTGACCTTCTGGATTGTGACAATAAGCCGGAGTAGCTCAGTCAGTACAGTGGCTAGGCTGTAGGTTGGAGTCCGGGGTTTGATTCCCGGGAGGATAAGAAATTTTTCTCCTCTCCAAAACGCTTACACACACTTCGGGGCCCACCCAGCCTCCTATTTAACGACTACCGGGGACCTTTCCCCGGGGGTAAAGCGGCCTGGGCTTGAAGCTGACCGCTCAACTCCATATAGTGCCGAGGTTAAGAATGAGTGGAGCTATACCCCCATTCCTGCATGTGCCCAGGCCTTCTATGCGCAGTGCTCATTCACAGGAACAATTTTATCGTTACGTTTTAAATAAAGTGTAATCATACTGAGGTAAAGTGTAATCATACTGAGGTAAAATGTAATCATCGCGAAATCTGAGGATGTGGCTGAAGGTTGAAGCCTTGCTTGTCTTTGGGTTCGTAGTTGCTGCCGTTTTCAATGTTCTTAGTGCCTTCGAAACGTCGGGTATTATGGCCCCAACGACACGGCCTAATAAACAAAGACTTGAATCGTCATATTGGGTCAACATTTTTTTAAGTGTCGTAATTTTTCTAAGAATGTCGTGTATATTCCAGTACAGTGAAGTTAAACTTGGTGAACACCCAGTTTCATAACTTTCTTACGATTCGCGCTACATCTGGGTGTATGAGCCGGAGAGACGTTTACAGCAAAGCACGTGGCCCCATCAGCGAGACGGTGCCTACAGACTGCCACTCTGTAACTAGCAGACTGATATATGTTCGACGTCTTCACCGTTCAGGAATTGCGAAACTAACCGGAAAGTACGTGGAAGGAGCCTCGAAAAGAAGCCGTTTTGAATGCACTACTTTCTTTCGAAACGTCGGTAGCTACGGTATTTACACGACGACACATCGCAACCAGGTATAGCAACGTCGCTATCAGAAATCAGATCTTGTAGAATCCATGCGCATTATACGTTCCAGGTGGTTAGTGCTGTACGGGATATCAAGTACTGTATTGGCCGGACGAAATTTAGTGTTGTTATACTACACCAGGTGGTACATATAATTACCAGTGTGCCGTAGAGGTTTAAATGAATGTTCGTGTCAGGACTGTCGAGTGGCAGGCAGGAGACTTTGAGAGGCACTTAAGGTGTTACTCAGGGTTTTGTTGAGCCCAGTGTAAGGACACTTCGTCAGTTACAAGAAGTTTGGTTTTGCGACTCTCCTGTTTCCGTTATTTTCTGTCTGCTTAAGCATGTTTTGGAAGTCGTGGGTTCGTTGACCGGTTGCTTCAGGTGACTTGGTGAAACCGGCGAGGCGTGAAGAAGTAACTGGATGCAACATCGAATCATCCGGTCATTATATTTTGTTGTGCGGTGGGGCTCTCTTTTTTTTCTCCCGCCCAGGTAATATTCTGCTGTGAGATCAAGCTGCTTCTAGCACACGAAACGGAATGCTGCACTTGGTAATAATTTGTATGCTGATGTTACTGTTGCTGGTTTAACTTGCTCTCTCGTGACCGTGCCATGCTCAGGATGTCAGTCGCCGACTCTCATCCGGTTCTGAATTCAGTCTCAGGCCATCCTGTGCGATATGTGATGGACAAAGTGCACTGTGACAGGTTTCTCTCCCAGTACTTCAGTTTTCCCCTGTCAGTATCATTCCACCAATGCTCCATACTCATTCATACATCTACCACCAACTCTGTATAATGTTTCTCTCCCAGTACTTCAGTTTTCCCCTGTCAGTATCATTCCACCAATGCTCCATACTCATTCATACATCTACCACCAACTCTGTATAATGTTTCTCTCCCAGTACTTCAGATTTTCCCCTGTCAGTATCATTCCACCAATGCTCCATACTCATTCATACATCTACCACCAACTCTGTATAATGTTTCTCTCCCAGTACTTCAGATTTCCCCTGTCAGTATCATTCCACCAATGCTCCATACTCATTCATACATCTACCACCAACTCTGTATAATGTTTCTCTCCCAGTACTTCATTTTCCCCTGACAGTATCATTCCACCAATGCTCCATACTCATTCATACATCTACCACCAACTCTGTATAATGTTTCTCTCCCAGTACTTCAGTTTTCCCCTGTCAGTATCATTCCACCAATGCTCCATACTCATTCATACATCTACCACCAACTCTGTATAATGTTTCTCTCTCCCAGTACTTCAGTTTTCCCCTGACAGTATCATTCCACCAATGCTCCATACTCATTCATACATCTACCACCAACTCTGTATAATGTTTCTCTCCCAGTACTTCAGTTTTCCCCTGTCAGTATCATTCCACCAATGCTCCATACTCATTCATTCATCTACCACCAACGCTGTATATAATGTTTTTCTCCCAGTACTTCAGTTTCCCCTGTCAGTATCATTCCGCCAATGCTCCATACTCATTCATACAAGCTGACAGTCGTCTGTCATATGTCTGTTTCCGCCAGTACCAGCACCCCAGTTCCCCGATCGCTCTGCCCGTAGCCTAGTCAGATCACAAACCAATTAACGCACTTCTGGCGACTCGCCATACATACGAACAAGTAAGCCGTCTTATATGGCACCCTGATGTTCATTACGTACGTACAACAGCCTGTCACTGGTCACTATCTAAAGCACAATCTTGAAATTAATTTCTTCTTTCCTCCCCATTGTCTTTGCGACCGAAACAGTCCACTGTAATTGCAAGAACACTTTGTTAAACATTTGAAGCATTTAGTTGTGTTAATGTGCGCTCAGATACTGTCAGTCAGTGTAATGTAATTATGTTGCTGTGGAGGGAGCTAATTAGAGTGCGATTTAAATTTTAAATTAGCTGACGTCATTGTAACTGTATGGTTTACTGCACTGGTTCTGCGGTAGGTTATCTTTGCGGTACTGTAAATGAAGTGGCAGATAGCGCTTTGCAAGTGCTGTTGAGGTGACGCCGTGTTATGCTGGATAGTTCTGTCTGACAGTAACAAGCATTGCTCATGAAAACTGTGAGAGAAAAATGAATTCAGTTGTAATCAGTAGCAAGTAGAATATAACAAGCAACATGTATGTATTACACAGAACAACACGATGCCAGAATTGTTTCTATTATATGTTATAATTGTCACTGCGCTACAAGCCGGAAGGTTGCGGGTTCGATTCCCGATGGTGTCATTGGAATTTTTCATTGACATAATCCTTCCGGTCGCACTATGGCCCTGGGGTCGACTCAGCCTCTAACAGAAATGAGTACCAGGAGTATTTCCTGGCGGGTAAATGCGGCCGGTGCGTAGGGCTGACAACCTTACCACCTTCATGTGCCGATTGTCTAAAAACTGGGAGCCTCAACCTCCTGGAACCCTAAGGGTCTTCCTAGGCCTGTAATGGGATTGCTTTACCTTATTTTTTATGTATTATCAATGTAATTTAGTGTCATTGACACAGATTTTTATCAGTAATCTTTTTGCTGTGAGGATGACAACGTACTAACATACATACCTACATACATACATACATACATACATACATACATACATACACACACACACAGTAAGCCTAAGCGTGCTAATGCCATAGCTCAGACCGGCCTCTCCCCGCGCGGGGCTAGGTTCAGTCTCAGAATATTGCAGGTGGGATTTATGGTGTACAAAGTGGCACTGAGACAGGTTTATCTCCCAGTACTTCGGTGTTCCGCCCCTGTCAGTATCATTCCGCCAATGCTCCACACTCATTCAACCATCATCCAGTAAGCCAATTACAAGCCGCAGTGTTACGGTACTATACGAGAATATTCAAAGGGAGCCTAGGCTCCACAGTGTGATATGGAGGTAAAGCTCCATGTATTTGAGACTTAGACACTAGCTTTACATTAAATAAAATACAGTAGTGGGCCTAGATTTGTTTTAACGTTTCTAAGATTAGCGTTCGGGGAAGAAAAACTTTTTTATTTGAATATTCTGTACAAATGTTGATGTTCTTACAATAACTGAAGGGACTGAACATGGGTTGGGGCCCCGAATATAATGTAATTAATATTCAATAAGCCAGTCCCTACCTCACGGAAATCACCGCTTGTCCATTACAAAGGACAGTCTGTAATTGGTCTGTCTATATAGTCAGAATTATGTGTGCCAAATACTGCTGGCGGTTTGCACAGTTCTTTAAGGCTCTGTGTAAACCGAATGTGAATGTAATGCTGTCAGCTGTGTTCAGCGCTGTTAAGCTGTGCTAAAAATAGTTGCGGCAGTGCTGCTGTTCGCGCAATTAATTCAGCGAACTTACCGCGTCCTCCTGGTGTTCGGGAGGCACCCAGGAGGGGGATCGGCTGTTCTGACTGCGGTTTGTTGTACGCAGTACGTCTCTGAGCATGAATGTCATATTCTGGCACTCTTGCTGCCGGATGTCCCAGGTTTGAATCCCGTCCACGTGACCAGTCCTGGATGGAAATTTTCATGATTTTCTTCAGTCCAGCCAGCCATACGCTGGAATATTAACGTTATAATAGGCCATACCCGGTGCCTGTCTCACCATATCCATTTCGCTGGTTTTCAAGTTATTCTATCCTTTCGAACCGCCAGCTCTGTACAAATGTACATAATTTAAAATTCTCATTTAAAAAATCCAGAAACAAACAACAACCTAAAACAGACCGCGATAAGTTCGTAGTTCGCTTTCTACTTAAAGGTACTTGGAATTACCTTCTTATGTAATTGGATGCCATGTACATGCAGTTCATAAATATAGATTACTTTTCTTTCTTGGTGCTCCCCGATTGAGGAAAGAAACCCGCTTTTGTTTGAAGGTTCCCAGGCTTTGACCGTTTGTCCTTCTGATAAGAGCAGGATTAAGATGAAGATGAGTGTGGGGCTTTGGTGGAATGATACTGACAGGGGAAACTGAAGTACTTGGAGAAAAACATTATACGGCGTCGGTGGTAGATGTATGAATGAGTATGGAGCATTGGTGGAATGATACTGACAGGGGAAACTGAAGTACTGGGAGAGAAACATTATACAGCGTTGGTGGTAGATGTATGAATGAGTATGGAGCATTGGTGGAATGATACTGACAGGGGAAACTGAAGTACTGGGAGAGAAACATTATACAGCGTTGGTGGTAGATGTATGAATGAGTATGGAGCATTGGTGGAATGATACTGACAGGGGAAAACTGAAGTACTGGGAGAGAAACATTATACAGCGTTGGTGGTAGATATATGAATGAGTATGGAGCATTGGTGGAATGATACTGACAGGGGAAACTGAAGTACTGGGAGAGAAACATTATACAGCGTCGGTGGTAGATGTATGAATGAGTATGGAGCATTGGTGGAATGATACTGACAGGGGAAACTGAAGTACTGGGAGAGAAACATTATACAGCGTTGGTGGTAGATGTATGAATGAGTATGGAGCATTGGTGGAATGATACTGACAGGGGAAACTGAAGTACTGGGAGAGAAACATTATACAGCGTCGGTGGTAGATGTATGAATGAGTATGGAGCATTGGTGGAATGATACTGACAGGGGAAACTGAAGTACTGGGAGAGAAACATTATACAGCGTTGGTGGTAGATGTATGAATGAGTATGGAGCATTGGTGGAATGATACTGACAGGGGAAACTGAAGTACTGGGAGAGAAACATTATACAGCGTTGGTGGTAGATATATGAATGAGTATGGAGCATTGGTGGAATGATACTGACAGGGGAAACTGAAGTACTGGGAGAGAAACATTATACAGCGTTGGTGGTAGATGTATGAATGAGTATGGAGCATTGGTGGAATGATACTGACAGGGGAAACTGAAGTACTGGGAGAGAAACATTATACAGCGTTGGTGGTAGATGTATGAATGAGTATGGAGCATTGGTGGAATGATACTGACAGGGGAAAACTGAAGTACTGGGAGAGAAACATTATACAGCGTTGGTGGTAGATGTATGAATGAGTATGGAGCATTGGTGGAATGATACTGACAGGGGAAACTGAAGTACTGGGAGAGAAACATTATACAGCGTTGGTGGTAGATGTATGAATGAGTATGGAGCATTGGTGGAATGATACTGACAGGGGAAACTGAAGTACTTGGAGAGTATTCCTCTTGCAACTCGGCCCGCCGAAAACCTCCCAGGGACTTGCATGGGATTGGAACCGGGCCGCCTGAATAGAACTTGTGCAGTTCTTAAGGGTGAGACGAAGGGACAGGGAACCGTAGTCAAGAGGCACTACTGAACGTTCGCAGGCAGTGCCCGCTCGTCCTTATGATAAGAATTTTATGTTTCGAGTTTATTTGTTATTTAATTTCGAAGTTAATTCTTCGCGAGCTGTTTAAGCAGCAGTCAGTGTGAAGTTCTGTGCGTGCGGTTAAGCCTTGAAGAAGGAATTCGTACCGCACAGTAAACACTCGCAGTACCCATTACAAATAGACCAGTTAGTTGTGCTGTTTGATCCTCGCTGTTTATTGCGAGACTCATAAGAACAGTAAACACATTGTGTGGGCAAAACGCAGATATCTGGAATGTTAAATTATATGTAATTACCACTGTGTATGGTGTATGTAATTACCACTGTGCTTTAAAGAATTCAGTAAGCCGCCAGTCTTCCGTACGACCTACTGGACTACATCGATCCAACATTCCAGCAGACCGAAGCGCTGAACCATTATCCACCAGCTGATGCGTGAAGGGTTGCTTAGTTGCAGTCGAACAGTGACGTTACCCTCCACCCAACACATGTAACTGGCTAACCTCCGTAATCATTACGTCATCCATCCAGTACGACGCACACCTACACGTGTTACGCAAACCAGCGCGCTGTCTGCGTATCACACTGCCATATAAGGCAAATTGCCAGACTAAGGCAGTAAATATAAGCACAGTACAGTTGTCCCTGTGCACACCAAAGACATATGGGGAATGGAGGTATAGCTCCACGGATTCTTAAATTCGTCGCTGGGTTCCATGGTCAGCTTCACGTGTCGGATGCTTTGCTCTCGGTGAAAGAGATGCCTCTACAGGTTGAATATGTCTGGGTGGGCTACAGAGTTGTTCTGGACGTTTTGGGGAGGAGAAAAATCTCTGGCCTCTGCCGGTAGTCGACTAGAGGTAAATATATATACCATTTACTTTAAATGCAGTAATCTGAGTTGATGATACCGTGTCCGGGTTAATTATTATTAATGTCTGTTTTACGTATTGTGATATCTGTGAGCACGATGTGGGTCTGTGGGGTTATCAGAACACGGTAATGACTGCGGGCTTCGTCAGGGCGGAATTTAATTTTAATTGTTGCGGATTTTGTTTCCAATCGGCTGTGCTCCGTGGAGTTACGGTGAGAAGGAATAATTTGAAGCTATTTAACCTTCTAAAGACTAAGATGTACCTGAATTATATTTAAAGATTCAGCTCGTACCGCTCAGTAAACACACTCCGTCTCAGTTATACAAACCAGTCAGTTAATGTTGTACAGTGAAATAATCGCTGTTTGTTCTGAGATCCACACAAAACACATAAATACACTGTGTGGGCAGAACGTAGAATTTGTGAATGTTAAACATGGCGGTACATACAGTCCGTACCGCGTAGTAAACACACTCCGTCTCAGTTATACAAACCAGTCAGTTAATGCTGTGCAGTGAAATAATCGCTGTTTATTTTGAGATCCACACAAAACACATAAATACACTGTGTGGGCAGAACGTAGAATTTGTGAATATTAAACATGGCGGTACATACAGTCCGTACCGCGCAGTAAACACACTCCGTCTCAGTTATACAAACCAGTCAGTTAATGTTGTACAGTGAAATAATCGCTGTTTGTTCTGAGATCCACACAAAACACATAAATACAGTCCGTACCGCGCAGTAAACACACTCCGTCTCAGTTATACAAACCAGTCAGTTAATGTTGTACAGTGAAATAATCGCTGTTTGTTCTGAGATCCACACAAAACACATAAATACAGTCCGTACCGCGCAGTAAACACTCCGTCTCAGTTATACAAACCAGTCAGTTAATGCTGTACAGTGAAATAATCGCTGTTTGTTCTGAGATCCACACAAAACACATAAATACACTGTGTGGGCAGAACGTAGAATTGTTGAATGTTAAACCTGGTGGTACATATAGTGACCACTAGTACTAAAGTCTTCTGGGATGTGACTCTGTGTCGGGCGAATGTTACCCTACGTTTCGAAGGATCGTGTCGCTTTAATTTTCAGGGGAAAGCTGTCCAGCCCTTCAAGATGAAGGCGACATGATCCTCCGAAACGTCTGGAACCACTCTCCCAGCAACTCAGTGTAACACCGCTGTGAGAACCTCACATCTCGCAAGTAACGAGTAGGGTTTAAACGGTTAAATAATCTTCTAAGTACACACTTTATCTTGGGCACCCTGGATCGCCGTCTATTCTGAATAGTGCGATGTGGCCTCCCAAATCAAGCTGATTGCCCACCCCTGCGTTACATCCACTCAGCCACGTCCTGCTAATCAGGCGAATGCATCTCATTACATATGCATGTTCATGCCACTTAATTCTGCTAACTACGTCTTTTGAGCGCGTGTGGAGAGGGTTAGCAAACTGTGGCCTGTGATCCGAATAGGTTCCCCCAGAAGTAACTGACCTGCCATGAAGGATATCGCTGTTTCGTGTTTAAACGTCTGAAGCCTTAACAATGCCAAAGTACTTCCCTATGCATTGCTGCCCGACTTCCGAAAGAGCTCTGCTTTTTGAAGGTACCCAGTCTTCGCCCTTTTGTCCTTATCATAATAGTAGTATTCAAATGAGGATGAGCCAGTATCACTGGTGGAGTGATACTGACGGGGAGAAGTGGAGTTCTCAGAGAAAACCCTGTCCCAGTGCCAGTTTGACCACCACAAATCCCACATAGACTGTCCTGGGATCGAACCCGGAACCCCGCAGTAAGAGGCCGGCGACTGACCGCCTAAGCCATGGCAATGCTGAACTTCGTCTATTCCATAACGATTCGTTTCGTATCTCGCAGTAACCCCACTTCGTATTGAATACGTAGGCTAACATGTTAATGTTAGGGAAACTGGATTATGTTGTGAAAGTCGTACAGAACATAAATACGATGCGTGGACAAAATGAGGAATTCCTGCGTATAAACGGACGGTGATTGTAGTTAAGGAAAAATTAAGGATTAGATAAGATACGAACCGTATTACAAACTAATAGAGGTGTGGCTAGAACTGCCGTTTTTTACAGGACTGACAACCTTCCAGAATTATATTCAAAGTCCGTCAAAATGTACAATTCAATCACATTAATTGTGCAATTCCACTGTCCTAAATTTTCGAACCCTTAATTTGGGTTCATCTTCAGGGACTCATTTACACACTATTCACATCAACTGTTACAAATGTTTACATGAATTCTTTACATCTGTTTATGTACGTTGTCTAAAACTAATAAAAAGTGAAAATTGTGGTAGTTGTTCTGGTCTCAACACAGCAGAAACAAACTCCGATAAAGCAGGATATCAAATCAACACAAACTATTCAACTTTTGTACAACTTTTATACAGCATTTTAACCAATATAGAACAATTACCACAACTTTCATTCTTATTAGTTTTAGACAACTTACATAAACAGATGTAAAGATTCATGTAAACATTTGTATCAGTTGATATGAATAGTGTGTAATGAGTCCCTGAAGATGAACCCAAATTAAGGGTTCGAAACATTTAGGACAGTGGAATTGCACAATTAATGTGATTAAATTGTACATTTTGTCGGACTGTCAATAAATTTAAAATGTACGGAATGTTAATGTTTAAGTTTATAAACCTTCCAGAAGTTACGACAGACCGATTTCTCAAGTAACTTCCGCGAAAACTGTACTTCGGTTGAAATGCTATCAGGGAACGTTTTGGTCTGAGCCCACGTGGCTTAGCGCACAGGCGATAACTGCTGGTCACTGTGTCACTGTAACTGATACTACGACATGGGTTGTAAGCAGCTGCTCAAGCTTTACCCGATACATAATTCAGTATACCTTGTACAGGAGGCCTATAATACGCTTGGTGTGATTGAGTGACTCACGCCCTAATTGCTATGGTTAGAAGTAACATAGACACTATACAGGGTGAGTCAGATTGTGTTCTCTGCGAGGTGCGAGATGACGCTATAGAAACAGTTGAGTGTCGAGAATGTAATATAACGTAGCACAACCAGATGGCAGCACTCTGATAGACGAAATTAACGCTTAGTTTGCCCTGATAATAAAGAAACGGTCAATGAAAGAGTTCGTGGAGTAGGGCGTGAATATTATGGCTGTCGGTTATACAGGGTGATCCAGGAGGAAAGGTCGATGTTTTGGGAGGTGATAGTATCGGTCATTGTGAGGAAAACGTTTATATGAACATGTGTCTAGTTCTGAATTGTTACCGAGATACAGCTGTTAGAATCTCCCGATCTAACACCGTTAGACTTTTGTTTGTGGGGTTGAATGGAGAGCAAAGTTTGGTAAAAGAAAGGTGGATACACGAGACGAATTGTGCAGAATTGGTGGATCTATGGGGATTGTGTTTAATTTCATATTGTGCATTATCCTTCGTTGTGTGCGGTAGCCTATATTTTTATACAGGACGTTTCGAGAGCTTGCTGTGTTCCGGTCGTCAAGTGCTTGTCGTTATACTGACACACTTATTAAGTTTCAGTTTGAAATGTGTGGTGACATTTGTTATCAGTTTCCCGCTAACCTAGCAGGCTTATGTAAGAGGTCCCGGATTCGACGTCAGTTTTCACCAGTAGCTTGTGGCGCGTGACAGCGAACCTACCTTTGGAATAATATCGCCCGCTGTAAAACGTTTGAAATACAGGGTATACACAACAGAATGGTGCGGTTTCAATAGTTTTCACCATTGAAACCGCACCATTCTTTTGTGTATACCCTGTATAAATGCAGAAACAGTCATCATAAGCGTGTTACATCAACATTCGATTCATATTTCTGTACTCGCCATGTAACCTCATTGTAACACCCAACTGTCTTTATAGTACATTTGTTAGTTTATGGCCAGTGAAGAATCTAGCAGTGCTGGCTGACGGACCTACTCTATACGTATGGTGGCAAGGGGAGGGGTATGTGTTCGCTTCGTCCGCCAATCCGCTATCGCTGTCACTGTGTAAGTGACTCGCTCCTAGCCTTCCGCTTGACAGTTCCGCCGGACAGGAACTAGCGAGCGACATATAGGTGGACGTCAGCGTGTAAAGTTCTGGTGACCAAATACTAATTATACATTGGTTGTGCATCGCAGGCCTTGACTATTCTCTTTGAAGATTGATTGTGGATGTGCCCATTCTTTTTTCAAGATTTATTGTGGCTGTACAGG
Organism: Reticulitermes speratus; assembly: GCA_021186555.1. Lineage (NCBI taxonomy): Eukaryota > Metazoa > Arthropoda > Insecta > Blattodea > Rhinotermitidae > Reticulitermes > Reticulitermes speratus. The sequence continues at coordinate 4,062,379 of JAJKFL010000042.1, forward strand.
ATATCCGGTGTCATGTCCCAATGGACCATACATCATTTCTATTGTGATGTAAGAGGTTATGGTCAATAGGGGGCTGGAAACCCTGAAAATAATTAACTTCTCATTGATTAAAGAGTTCACTTGGAGGTGTCAGGTAGGTATGTCATGAACACACCTCAAATGCATTGCCATTATTTTATCTGACAACTGTTGTTTTGCAGTTCCACGCTGCTAATTCCCGCTGCGTGTTGACGGTCGGTGGAGTCGGTTACGTTAATACGATAAATGAGCCGACAGGCAGTGGAAACTGGTAGTTGTCAGATAAAATGACCCTGTGTGAGCGTGTAACTTACATTTTTACCGAAATCTCTGCATTATGACGTTGTTTAGTACGATAGGTGTTTAAAAACATTTCGGAGGAGCATACTGCCTCCATCTTCAGGCTTGAAGTGTCTCTGAAACGTCAGTAACCACCCGCCAGACCGCAGTATGAATCATCACAGCTGTGAGAACTTCAGCTGTCAAATTAGCACCACTGTTATTTTGGACATCCCTGAACGTGTCACTTTGCCAGACACGGTGGGAATTTATAGTTTGAATGAAACATTTGTACAGTATCGGTCGCAGTGTAATGAACGGGGCATTTTTGGGCTTGTACTATGAAGGTTGTAAACAGTGTGTCCTTCACGAGGTATCTGCGTCGGACTGATCACTCGTCCAGACGAGTCCTACCGAGCGTGGTGTGTCTACTGTGTGTGATAGCGAAGCGTCGAAAAATGAGGAGGCCTAGGACCCTTAGGGGCTGTCGAGCCATAGGAAAAAAATATATCCTTCAGGAGCTCACACAGTGTCCAAATCCGTGATGATCATCGTGATCGTGATGACGAAATAATAATAATAATAATAATAATAACGTTCAACATGGGAAATAATATTACATGTACCATAAATATTAACTACAGAATAGCTGCGACACTATATACCCTAGAAACATGGTTTGTTACAGGTATATAATTGTAAATACTACGTATAAAGGTGATAAATAATAATATAATAATAATAATAAGAAGAAGAAGAAGAAGAAGAAGATAGGTTACTAAAGTGGAGGTTTGTGGTGGATAAAGTAGCACCTGGGACATATTTCATGTCAGAGTACTTCAGTTTCCCCCTGTCAGTATCATTCCACCAATGCTCCATACTCATTCATTCATCTACCACCAACGCTGTATAAAGTTTCTCTCCCAGTACTTCAGTTTCCCCTGTCAGTATCATTCCACCAATGCTCCATACTCATTCATACATCTACCACCAACGCTGTACAATGTTTATCTCCCAGTACTTCAGTTTCCCCCTGACAGTATCATTCCACCAATGCTCCATACTCATTCATTCATCTACCACCAACGCTGTATAATGTTTATCTCCCAGTACTTCAGGTTTCCCCTGTCAGTATCATTCCACCAATGCTCCATACTCATTCATTCATCTACCACCGACGCTGTATAATGGTTTTCTCCCAGTACTTCAGGTTTCCCTGTCAGTATCATTCCACTATTGCTCCATACTCATTCATTCATCTACCACCAACGCTGTATAACGATTTTCTCCCAGGGATTAATTTTACCCTGTCAGTATCATTCCACCATTGCTCCATACTCATTCATTCATTCATCTACCACCAACTCTGTATAATGTTTTTCTCCCCGTACTTCAGTTTCCCCTGTCAGTATCATTCCACCATTGCTCCATACTCATTCATCTACCACCAACGCTGTATAATATTTTTCTCCCAGTACTTCAGTTTCCCTGTCAGTATCATTCCACCAATGCTCCATACTCATTCATACATCTACCACCAACGCTGTATAATGTTTCTCTCCCAGTACTTCAGGTTTCCCTTGTCAGTATCATTCCACCATTGCTCCATACTCATTCATTCATCTACCACCGACGCTGTATAATGTTTTTCTCCCAGTACGTCAGTTTTTCCCTGTCAGTATCACTCGACCAACGCTCCATACTCATTCATTCATCTACCACGAACGCTGTATAACGTTTTTCTCCCAGTAATTAATTTTACCCTGTCAGTATCATTCCACCATTGCTCCATACTCATTCATTCATTCATCTACCACCAACTCTGTATAATGTTTTTCTCCCAGTACTTCAGTTTCCCCTGTCAGTATCATTTCACCATTGCTCCATACTCATTCATTCATCTACACCAACGCTGTATAATGTTTTTCTCCCAGTACTTCAGTTTCCCCTGTCAGTATCATTCCACCATTGCTCCATACTCATTCATTCATCTAACACCAACGCTGTATAATGTTTTTCTCCCAGTACTTCAGTTTCCCCTGTCAGTATCATTCCACCATTGCTCCATACTCATTCATTCATCTACCACCAACGCTGTATAATGTTTTTCTCCCAGTACTTCAGTTTCCCCTGTCAGTATCATTCCACCATTGCTCCACACTCATTCATTCATCTACCACCAACCCTGTATAATGTTTTTCTCCCAGTACTTAGTTTCCCCTGTCAGTATAATTCCACCATTGCTCCACACTCATTCATTCGTCTACCACCAACGCTCTATAATGTTTCTCTCCCAGTACTTCAGTTTTCCCCTGTCAGTATCACTCCACCATTGCTCCATACTCATTCATACATCTACCACCAACGCTGTATAATGTTTATCTCCCAGTACTTCAGTTTCCCCTGTCAGTATCATTCCACCATTGCTCCATACTCATTCATACATCTACCACCAACGCTGTATAATGTTTTTCTCCAGTACTTCAGTTTCCCTGTCAGTATCATTCCACCATTGCTCCATACTCATTCATACATCTACCACCAACGCTGTATATTTTTTTTTCTCCCAGTACTTCAGTTTCCCCTGTCAGTGTCATTCCACCAATGCTCCATACTCATTGATTCATCTACCACCAACACTGTATAATGTTTCTCTCCCAGTACTTCAGTTTACCTCTGTCAGTGATCATTCCACCAATGCTCCATACTCATTGATTCATCTACCACCAACACTGTATAATGTTTCTCTCCCAGTACTTCAGTTTACCTCTGTCAGTGTCATTCCACCAATGCTCCATACTCATTATTCATCTACCACCAACAGCTGTATAATGTTTCTCTCTCCAGTACTTCAGTTTCCCTGTCAGTGATCATTCCACCAATGCTCCATACTCATTGATTCATCTACCACCAACGCTGTATAATGTTTCTCTCCCAGTACTTCAGTTTCCCCTGTCAGTATCATTCCACCATTGCTCCATACTCATTCATTCATCTACCACCACAACCTGTATAATGTTTTTCTCCCAGTACTTCAGTTTCCCTGTCAGTATCATTCCACCAATGCTCCATACTCATTCATTCATCTACCACCAACGCTGTATAATGTTTCTCTCCCAGTACTTCAGTTTCCCTCTGTCAGTTCATTCCACCAATGCTCCATACTCATTCATACATCTACCACCAACGCTGTATAATGTTTCTCTCCCAGTACTTCAGTTTCCCCTGTCAGTATCATTCCACCATGCTCCATACTCATTCATTCATCTACCACCAACGCTGTATAATGTTTCTCTCCCAGTACTTCAGTTTCCCTGTCAGTATCATTCCACCAATGCTCCATACTCATTCATTACATCTACCACCAACGCTGTATAATTTTTTTCTCTCCAGTACTTCAGTTTCCCTGTCAGTATCATTCCACCAATGCTCCATACTCATTCATTCATCTACCACCAACGCTGTATAAGGTTTCTCTCCCAGTACTTCAGTTTACCTCTGTCAGTGTCATTCCACCAATGCTCCATACTCATTGATTCATCTACCACCAACGCTGTATAAGGTTTCTCTCCAGTACTTCAGTTTACCTCTGTCAGTGTCATTCCACCAATGCTCCATACTCATTCATACATCTACCACCAACGCTGTATAAGGTTTTCTCTCCCAGTACTTCAGTTTACCCTGTCAGTGATCATTCCACCAATGCTCCATACTCATTGATTCATCTACCACCAACCTGTATAATGTTTCTCTCCCAGTACTTCAGTTTACCTCTGTCAGTATCATTCCACCATTGCTCCATACTCATTCATTCATCTACCACCGACGCTGTATAATGTTTTTCTCCCAGTACTTCAGTTTCCCTGTCAGTATCACTGACCAATGCTCCATACTCATTCATTCATCTACCACGAACGCTGTATAAGTTTTTCTCCCAGTATTCAAGTTTTACCCTGTCAGTATCATTCCACCATTGCTCCATACTCATTCATTTCATCTACCACCAACTCTGTATAATGTTTTTCTCCCAGTACTTCAGTTTCCCTGTCAGTATCATTCCACCATTGCTCCATACTCATTCATTCATCTACCACCAACGCTGTATAATGTTTTTCTCCCAGTACTTCAGTTTCCCTGTCAGTATCATTCCACCATTGCTCCATACTCATTCATTCATCTACACCAACGCTGTATAATGTTTTTCTCCCAGTACTTCAGTTTCCCCTGTCAGTATCATTCCACCATTGCTCCATACTCATTCATTCATCTACCACCAACGCTGTATAATGTTTTTCTCCCAGTACTTCAGTTTCCCCTGTCAGTATCATTCCACCATGCTCCACACTCATTCTTTACATCTACCACCAACCCTGTATAATGTTTTCTCCCAGTACTTTAGTTTCCCCTGTCAGTATAAATTCCCCCAATGCTCCACACTCATTCATTCGTCTACCACCAACGCTGTATAATGTTTCTCTCCCAGTACTTCAGTTTTCCCCTGTCAGTATCACTTCCACAATGCTCCATACTCATTCATACATCTACCACCAACGCTGTATAATGTTTATCTCCCAGTACTTCAGTTTCCCTCTGTCAGTATCATTCCACCATTGCTCCATACTCATTCATACATCTACCACCAACGCTGTATAATGTTTTTCTCCCAGTACTTCAGTTTCCCCTGTCAGTATCATTCCACCATTGCTCCATACTCATTCATACATCTACCACCAACGCTGTATATTTTTTTTTCTCCCAGTACTTCAGTTTCCCCTGTCAGTATCATTCCACCAATGCTCCACATCATTCATTCATCTACCACCAACGCTGTATAAGGTTTCTCTCCCAGTACTTCAGTTTACCTCTGTCAGTGTCATTCACCAATGCTCCATACTCATTGATTCATCTACCACCAACGCTGTATAAGGTTTCTCTCCCAGTACTTCAGTTTACCTCTGTCAGTGTCATTCCACCAATGCTCCATACTCATTGATCATCTACCACCAACGCTGTATAAGGTTTCTCTCCCAGTACTTCAGTTTACCTCTGTCAGTGTCATTCCACCAATGCTCCATACTCATTCATACATCTACCACCAACGCTGTATATTTTTTTCTCCAGTACTTCAGTTTCCCTGTCAGTATCATTCCACCAATGCTCCACACTCATTCATTCATCTACCACCAACGCTGTATAATGTTTCTCTCCCAGTACTTCAGTTTCCTCTGTCAGTATCATTCCACCAATGCTCCATACTCATTGATTCATCTACCACCAACGCTGTATAATGTTTCTCTCCCAGTACTTCAGTTTTCCCTGTCAGTGTCATCCACCAATGCTCCATACTCATTCATTCATCTACCACAACGCTGTATAAGGTTTTCTCTCCCAGTACTTCAGTTTACCTCTGTCAGTGTCATTCCACCAATGCTCCATACTCATTATTCATTACCACCACAACCTGTATAATGTTTTCTCTCCCAGTACTTCAGTTTACCTCTGTCAGTGTCATTCCACCATGCTCCATACTCATTATTATCTACCACCAACCTGTATAAGTTTTCTCCCAGTACTTCAGTTTCCCTGTCAGTTCATTCCACCATGCTCCATACTCATTCATTCATCTACACCAACGCTGTATATGTTTTCTCCCAGTACTTCAGTTTCCCCTGTCAGTATCATTCCACCATGCTCCATACTCATTCATTCATCTACCACCAACGCTGTATAATGTTTTCTCCCAGTACTTCAGTTTCCCTGTCGTATCATCCACCAATGCTCCAACTCATTATCATCTACCACCAACCTGTATAATTTTCTCCCAGTACTTAGTTTCCCTGTCAGTATCATTCCACCATGCTCCATACTCATTCATCTCTACCACCAACGCTTATAATGTTTCTCTCCCAGTACTTCAGTTTCCCTGTCAGTTCATTCCACCATGCTCCATACTCATTATCATCTACCACCAACGCTGTATAATGTTTTCTCCCAGTACTTCAGTTTCCTGTCAGTTCATTCCACCATGCTCCATACTCATTCATACATCTACCACCAACGCTGTATATGTTTTTCTCCCAGTACTTCAGTTCCCCTGTCAGTATCATTCCACCATGCTCCATATCATTCATCATCTACCACCAACGCTGTTAATGTTTTCTCCCAGTACTTCAGTTTCCCCTGTCAGTATCATTCCACCAATGCTCCAACTCATTCATTCATCTACCACCAACGCTGTATAAGGTTTCTCTCCCAGTACTTCAGTTTCCCTGTCAGTTCATTCCACCAATGCTCCATACTCATTCATCATCTACCACCAACGCTGTATAAGTTTCTCTCCCAGTACTTCAGTTTCCCTGTCAGTTCATTCCACCAATGCTCCATACTCATTATTCATCTACCACCAACGCTGTATAAGGTTTCTCTCCCAGTACTTCAGTTTCCCTGTCAGTTCATTCCACCAATGCTCCATACTCATTCATCATCTACACCAACGCTGTATATTTTTTTCTCCCAGTACTTCAGTTTCCCCTGTCAGTATCATTCCACCATGCTCCACACTCATTCATCATCTACCACCAACGCTGTATAAGGTTTCTCTCCCAGTACTTCAGTTTCCTGTCAGTATCATTCCACCAATGCTCCAACTCATTCATCATCTACCACCAACGCTGTATAAGTTTCTCTCCCAGTACTTCAGTTTCCTCTGTCAGTTCATTCCACCAATGCTCCATACTCATTCATACATTACCACCAACGCTGTATATTTTTCTCCCATCTTCAGTTTCCCTTCATTCTCACCAATGCTCCAACTCATTATCATCTACCACACCTGTATAATTCTCTCCCATACTCAGTTTCCCTGTCAGTCATTCACCAAGCTCCAATCATATCATCTACCACCAACCTGTATATTTTCCTCTCGTTCCTCGTTCATCACCAGCCCATCATATCATCCACACCTGTATAAGTTCTTCCCATACTCATTCCCTGCAGTCATTCCACAACTCCATACTCTTATATCCACAACCGTAATTTCCAGATCAGTTCCTGTCAGTTCATTCACATGCCCAATCTATCATTACCACCACCTGTATAGTTCTCCAGTACTTCTTTCCCTGTCATTCATCACCACCATACCATTGCATCATTACCACCACCTGTATTAGTTTCTCCCAGTACTTCAGTTTACCTCTGTCAGTGTCATTCCACCAATGCTCCATACTCATTATTCATTACCACCAACGCTGTATAAGTTTCTCTCCCAGTACTTCAGTTTCCCTGTCAGTCATTCCACCAATGCTCCATACTCATTATACATCTACCACCAACGCTGTATAATGTTTTCTCTCCCAGTACTTCAGTTTTCCCCTGTCAGTATCATTCCACCAATGCTCCATACTCATTCATACATCTACCACCAACGCTGTATAATGTTTCTCTCCCAGTACTTCAGTTTACCTCTGTCAGTGTCATTCCACCAATGCTCCATACTCATTGATTCATCTACCACCAACGCTGTATAAGGTTTCTCTCCCAGTACTTCAGTTTACCTCTGTCAGTGTCATTCCACCAATGCTCCATACTCATTCATACATCTACCACCAACGCTGTATAATGTTTCTCTCCCAGTACTTCAGTTTATCTCTGTCAGTGTCATTCCACCAATGCTCCATACTCATTGATTCATCTACCACCAACGCTGTATAAGGTTTCTCTCCCAGTACTTCAGTTTACCTCTGTCAGTGTCATTCCACCAATGCTCCATACTCATTCATACATCTACCACCAACGCTGTATTTTTTTTTCTCCCAGTACTTCAGTTTCCCCTGTCAGTATCATTCCACCAATGCTCCACACTCATTCATTCATCTACCACCAACGCTGTATAAGGTTTCTCTCCCAGTACTTCAGTTTACCTCTGTCAGTATCATTCCACCAATGCTCCGCACTCATTCATTCATCTACCACCAACGCTGTATAAGGTTTCTCTCCCAGTACTTCAGTTTCCCTTGTCAGTATCATTCCACCAATGCTCCATACTCATTGATTCATCTACCACCAACACTGTATAATGTTTCTCTCCCAGTACTTCAGTTTACCTCTGTCAGTGTCATTCCACCAATGCTCCATACTCATTGATTCATCTACCACCAACGCTGTATAAGGTTTCTCTCCCAGTACTTCAGTTTACCTCTGTCAGTGTCATTCCACCAATGCTCCATACTCATTCATACATCTACCACCAACGCTGTATATTTTTTTTTCTCCCAGTACTTCAGTTTCCCCAGTCAGTATCATTTCACCAACGCTACGTATTCATGCATTCATTCATCTGCCAACGACGCTATATAATCTTAGTAATTGATAGCGTCGTTAAATGCCACTTATATAGTTTAAGTGTGGAGGGCAACACGTTACAATCAGCCTGTCTGAATCCCTCGGTGCAGCACTTCACAGCTCCTCTAGTCTGCAGACGTCATGATACAAACATATCCAAACATCCAGATCTAACACAGATCTACCACACGACGCCGTGTAATCACCCAAAAGACCAGAGATTACATCCAGATCTAAAAGCATTCTGTTTGGTAATACCGAAGATGGCGGAAGGTGTCCACAAATACGCCATGTTAATTGTAGTACTGTGTAGTCTGTACAGAAAGACGCGACCAAGTGTGTGGCACCACGGCATCGTGGTGTGGAGTTCACGGGTTCGGATCTCGGTTCAGAGGCCGGCTGTCCTGACTAGTGCCCTCTGTCTCACATGGCAAACACCGGTTAGTGCCTGAATTGGGCCACGTCCGTGTTCTTGCAGTCCTGTTCGCCCTGTCATTCAGCCCTGTATAGTCGATGAGATTCGGACAGCATCGTTAAACAAACAAATAAAATGGCTTCGTCATATAGCTTTACAGTCTGCCAGTTCTCAAAATACTGGTGTTTCCGTGCGTCACGCTCGCTGTGCCTGGCCGTCAGAGCCAGTTCGCAGGAATTCCTCAGCTGCATGTCGTGTAGTTCATTAAAACATCACGCCTCGCGCTTGGCGTCGGTCAGCGGTGCTCCTTAGGGGAACGTGAAACGCTTGGCAAAGCACTGCAGAGACGATTTGCAGTGACGATTAATAGACATTTGTTTGAATTAATTTATTAATTTTTTTGTATTATCTTCACCGTGCATTTTCTAACAAATCACAAATTACACACCAACGAAATGCTCTGTATTTTTTCTTTTTTTTATCTTCTTCATTTAAAGACAAAATTGTAAATTACTGTAATATGCAACTTGACTGCATGCGATATATAACATAACAGCAGACATAAACAGTGGATGTAAAGTAAATGTACGTACATTACGAGCCCCTGAAGATGGCCTTGTAAAAGCTGAAACATATGTAGGGGTTGAAGAATGAAGAGTGAAAATGTAGTGCATTTTGTTGGTGTGTAATTTGTGATTCATTGATTCATTATTTCGTGGTTTATTTAACGACGTCTGGGTTCTTTGACTATACAGAATGCAGTGGTGCTATGATTTGTGATTAATGTACTGTGAGTATGGGGGCGCTGGTGAATCAGCAGGTGAGTGGTTAATCGGGAAGGAGTCTGCTTTCATATGCTTTGAATATAGTTTTTTTTTTTTCCAATGGCTCAACAGCCCCTTGGGGGCCTAGGCCGCCTCATTTTTCGACGCTTCACGATCACACACTTTTTAGACACACCACACTCGGTAGTACTCCTCTGGACGAGTGATCAGCCCGTCGCAGAGACCTCTACCTGACAACACACAACACTCACAACAGAGACATCCATGCCCTAGGCGGGATTCGAACCCGCAATCCCAGTAAGCGAGCGGCCGTAGACCGACGCCTTAGACCGCGCGGCCACTGGGATCGGCTTTGATTGTAGTTACAACGTTTTAATTTTTTGAAACGTGAAAAAGAGAGACGTAAGAAGTGATACAAGAATAGAAGCAAGGGAGAAGTGGGAGACATTTTAATTGTAGTTTGGGTTGGGGGGGGGGGGGGGGTGGGAGAGAAGGAGCTTAACTTAATCAGAAACTCCCAGCCTTCGCCCGCTCGTCCTTCTGATAGCAGTAGTACGGAAATGGAAGCGAAAATAAAGATGTTATAATCGTGACATTAATGGCTTGTAAGCAAGATATTCATGTAAATGATATACAAAAGCTCAGTTTCTCCCTGACAGAGAGAATTCCGTCTGCATTATGAAAATCGACCAGTTAAATTGATACTGTTTATGTAAATAGTCGCTGTTTGTCCTAAAATCGTACACAAATACAGGGGACAAATTATAAAGTTTAGTTCTGCGTGTTAATAACTAACTAACTAACTAACTCCATGGAGCAGAGTGCTACTTGAGAAGTTAGCAGGTCGTCAGCTAGTCAAGAAATTCCCTGCGTTTTATGGAACCCGAAGGTTCATTACCGCATTCACAAGAGCCCGCCACCTGTAGGTCGTATAAATAGTTACTGCTGTGTTTAAAGTGTTAAATGCTAGCAAGTCGGCTGCTCACATGTCAGTTGGCCAACCATCGCTGTAGTGAAGATGAGGCAAGCCAGCGCACAGTCTGCATAATGTGGGCATTTCACGTAATGGTGTTTACCGCTGACCTCGTGCCTTTTTAAACACGCGTGTTTACACGTGTCTACAGAATTGACTGAAATTCAGAGTCAAAACATCAAAATACATTTCTGGTACGTTTGGAACAAAAATTGCAGAAATTTAGCCATGTCGCCCATCTCCACTCGTCACGTGTAATTATATGTAGCAACTGGAGAACAGTTGAACGGAATTTCATTAAATTTGATATTTGAAAGTTTGAAATTTATTGCTAACAGTCCAGTCTGTGTTAAAATCGGAAAACTGTAACGACCACGTGACACCGACACGCGTTCTTAAACGCAAGTTGAGCGTAGCTTGTTGATATTTAAGGGACATACATTTTTGGGACGGAAGTTGGAGCAAAAATGAAACGTGCGTCTTGTGTCGTCTTACGGCTCACGAGATCCTTAAACAAAAACAGTTGAAAGTGCCACAGTTGTCACTAGCAACATCCTGCAGTGGAGAGTTGTAATGAAAATGTTTATGTCTTTAAAATTAACCTGAATGATACTTAAACATTCAGTCCGTACCGCGCAGTAAACACACTCCGTCTTAGTTATACAAACCAGTCAGTTAATGCTGTACAGTGAAATAATCGCTGTTTGTTCTGAGATCCACACAAAACATAAATACACTGTGTGGGCAGAACGTACAATTTGTGAATGTAAACATGGCGGTACATTCAGTCCGTACGCGCAGTAAACACACTCCGTCTCAGTTATACAAACCAGTCAGTTAATGCTGTACAGTGAAATAATCGCTGTTTGTTCTGAGATCCACACAAAACACATAAATACAGTCCGTACCGCGCAGTAAACACACTCCGTCTCAGTTATACAAACCAGTCAGTTAATGCTGTACAGTGAAATAATCGCTGTTTGTTCTGAGATCCACACAAAACACATAAATACAGTCCGTACCGCGCAGTAAACACACTCCGTCTCAGTTATACAAACCAGTCAGTTAATGTTGTACAGTGAAATAATCGCTGTTTGTTCTGAGATCCACACAAAACACATAAATTCAGTCCGTACCACGCAGTAAACACACTCCGTCTCAGTTAATGCTGTACAGTGAAATAATCGCTGTTTGTTCTGAGATCCACACAAAACACATAAATACAGTCCGTACCGCGCAGTAAACACACTCCGTCTCAGTTATACAAACCAGTCAGTTAATGCTGTACAATGAAATAATCGCTGTTTGTTCTGAGATCCACACAAAACACATAAATACAGCTCGTACCGCGCAGTAAACACACTTCGTCTCAGTTATACAAACCAGTCAGTTAATGCTGTACAATGAAATAATCGCTGTTTGTTCTGAGATCCACACAAAAACATAATTCAGTCGTACCACGCAGTAAACACACTCCGTCTCAGTTATACAAACCAGTCAGTTAATGCTGTACAATGAAATAATCGCTGTTTGTTCTGAGATCCACACAAAACACATAAATTCAGTCCGTACCACGCAGTAAACACACTCCGTCTCAGTTATAGAAACCAGTCAGTTAATACTGTACAATGAAATAATCGCTGTTTGTTCTGAGATCCACACAAAACACATAAATACAGCTCGTACCGCGCAGTAAACACACTTCGTCTCAGTTATACAAACCAGTCAGTTAATGCTGTACAATGAAATAATCGCTGTTTGTTCTGAGATCCACACAAAGCACATAAATTCAGTCCGTACCACGCAGTAAACACACTCCGTCTCAGTTATACAAACCAGTCAGTTAATGCTGTACAATGAAATAATCGCTGTTTGTTCTGAGATCCACACAAAACACATAAATTCAGTCCGTACCACGCAGTAAACACACTTCGTCTCAGTTATACAAACCAGTCAGTTAATGCTGTACAGTGAAATAATCGCTGTTTGTTCTGAGATCCACACAAAACACATAAATACACTGTGTGGACAGAACGTAGAAATTGTGAATGTTAAACATGGTGGTACATATAGTGACCACTGGGCTTTGGAGGATTAATGTCGGGTTTAGATATCACTTGGTAGAGCTCTATGATAAGAAGGTAATTATGAAGTGATCATGCATGTTTAAAATTAATATTACATCGAGAGACTGAGGAATACCATGAACACTCAGTGTGAGACTCGAACCACGCATCTCCCGAGTACAAGTATTGTCGGCTTACTCGACCGATTCAGTGTCAGTGATCGTTATTGTCGTGCAAGTGTCAAGTGCCCAGTAGCCTGCGGACCACTGTCTGAGAACCGTCGGTGTTTTGGTGTTGTGGCCACCCACAGTACGCTAAATGTTACCGCACTGAGTAGCTAATTACGTCCGTTGGACGCGCCACTGTTTCGCTCCAATACATTACACCGATTTGCATCAGAGAGGAAGCTTGTAGCAGGTGGAGAGAATGTCACGTGCTTAACTAACTCAGTGGAGCAAAGTGTTTCTTGAGATATTTTTGAGATCTGTTTTGTTTGTGTGTTTGTTTGTTTGTTTGTGTTTGTTCTCCAACATTTCAGTTGACCCAGATGATCGACTTTCACGAAACTTGGTATGAAGATAATGGCATTACTAGGAATGGAAATGGGCCATTAATTTCCTTCAGTCAGCAGTAACCATGCGATGCGGGAGCGACACTAGCGCCACTAATTTCAGAGTTGCGAAATGATGCACGGTAATAGATGTTGGGGGAAATACGGACATTTTGTTGAGGAGCTGTTATTGTAGAATGTAAAATACTAACATGGCGGCCGTGCGAAAATGTTTTTTAGGTTGCAGTTTGATGGAAATGACTAGTGAACCACTGGAGGTGTGCACGGAGGTAGATCGTGAATATACCTGCGTGTATATATATGTATATATGTTGTTTAAGGTCAACAAATTGGTGACGATGGGAAACTTTGCGGTTACACACACACACACACACAAGTATAACACAACAGAAAGTGTACGTAAGAAGTTTGTCACAAAAATGAAATAATAATAATAATAATAATAATAATAATAATATGTAGTTTTTGGCAGAACAGTGAATACGAAGTGTTTGGTAAGTGAGGCTCAGGTTAGGGACAGGTGGTGGGCTGTTGTGAGTGCGGTAATGAACCTTCGGGTTCCGTAAGACGCGGGGAATTTCTTGACTAGCTGACGACCTGTTAGCTCCTGAGGAAGGACTGTGCTACATGTAGTTAGTTAGTTAGTTAGTTAGGTCAGTGAGAACTGCTGTGAAGTGAGGAATTGTGCATGATGATGATGATGATAATGATGATGATAGTAATAATAATAGTAATAATAATAATAATAATAATAATAGGCGTGTTTAAAATGTAAATCTATTGGCTACAGCAGGACAGGAAGGCCGTGCCGCGGTGCCCCAAGCAGTTAGTCGCCGGCTCCTGTCAGCAGATGGCAGGTTACGATCTCAGGCCAGTCCATGTGGTATTTGTGGCAGACACAATGGCACTGGCAGAGGTTTCTCTCCGATAACTGCAGCTTTCCGCAGTCAGTATCATTCCACCAATTCGCCTTACTCAACCATTCGTCTGTCACCGACGCTGTATAAACTTTGCAATTGATAGCGTCGTTAAATAACACACTGAAGAGAGAGAGAAACGTAGACTTTTGCCCATGAAGACGCACTTCAGTGTGCAGTGTCCACCGTCCGGTTGTGAAGGTTGTTCAAACCGTGACTCATATGTCTAGGATGTCACCGTTTTATGAAGCAAGCAGTTTTTTTTTCCATGTATTACGTAATGCGCCCAGAAGACGTATGGTGGAGTGGAGGTAGCATTTCACGCACGGTTAACCTCGATAAGTTGCCTTCATATTCCAGCCACTTCACCGCTAGACAGGAAGCCAGACAGCCAGGCTAATAACGAAAGAAAGATGAAAACAAATTAGCATTAATGCAGTTAGCTCAGTCAGTACAGTGACCAGGCTATGGGGACTCGATACCTGGTGCGGACAAAAAATTTCTGTCGCCTCTAAGCGTTGAAATCTCCTTGGGGCCCACACATCATCTTATTCAGTGGGCACCGGGGCTCTTTCCCAGGGGATAAAGCAGCCGGGGAATGAATCTGACATTGAACATGCATGTAGTGCCGAGGTTATGAATGCTTAAAGCTGCGTCTCCACTGCCAGATACGACAGCTTTGCGTTACGACACTACGCTCCGTAGTTCTGGTCAGAAGAGATGCACGTAGAATATCGGTTACCCTGGCCGAAGGTTGTTTGTGGTGTTTCTTGCTTCAGGAAAATTCCAAGGTACAGCCTGAAATGGCCACGACCGGTTCATCAAGCACCTTGCAGTGCTTTACAGTATAAGAGACGGAGAGCGTCGTAAAATAAACCATAGACGTCACAATGGAACGACAATCAAAAGAGGATATATTAAAGGGAATAAAGAAGTAAACTGAGAGGAATGTTGAGGTTAAGCAAGAGGAAGGACAGGCGACAGTCAGATGTTTGTGAAGCAGTGACAGTAATTACGTAAACAGTGCTCAAGTCTTCAGGCTGTTTAATGAAAGGACGATAGAAGCTGGTTAAAAAGAGAGATACTGAAATTGTGGTTGGCTGCTTTGTGCGAGGCAAAACCGTAAAGCAGCGAGCGTAACCGAGGAAGATTCACATGCAACTTCACAACACTGCAGATACAGCGGTGCTTTAATGGTAACTGCGCGGAGTTGTCTGAGGTGCTGTAATGGTAACTGTGCGGAGTTGTCTGAGGTGTTGTAATGGTAACTGTGCGGAGTTGTCTGAGGTGTTGTAATGGTAACTGTGCGGAGTTGTCTGAGGTGCTGTAATGGTAACTGTGCGGAGTTGTCTGAGGTGCTGTAATGGTAACTGTGCGGAGTTGTCTGAGGTGTTGTAATGGTAACTGTGCGGAGTTGTCTGAGGTGTTGTAATGGTAATTGTGCGGAGTTGTCTGAGGCGCTGTAATGGTAACTGCGCGGAGTTGTCTGAGGTGTTGTAATGGTAACTGTGCGGAGTTGTCTGAGGTGTTGTAATGGTAACTGTGCGGAGTTGTCTGAGGTGTTGTAATGGTAACTGTGCGGAGTTGTCTGAGGCGCTGTAATGGTAACTGCGCGGAGTTGTCTGAGGTGTTGTAATGGTAACTGTGCGGAGTTGTCTGAGGTGTTGTAATGGTAACTGCGCGGAGTTGTCTGAGGTGTTGTAATGGTAACTGCGCGGAGTTGTCTGAGGTGTTGTAATGGTAACTGCGCGGAGTTGTCTGAGGTGTTGTAATGGTAACTGCGCGGAGTTGTCTGAGGTGTTGTAATGGTAACTGCGCGGAGTTGTCTGAGGTGTTGTAATGGTAACTGCGCGGAGTTGTCTGAGGTGTTGTAATGGTAACTGCGCGGAGTTGTCTGAGGTGCTGTAATGGTAACTGTGCGGAGTTGTCTGAGGTGCTGTAATGGTAACTGTGCGGAGTTGTCTGAGGTGTTGTAATGGTAACTGCGCGGAGTTGTCTGAGGTGTTGTAATGGTAACTGCGCGGAGTTGTCTGAGGTGCTGTAATGGTAACTGTGCGGAGTTGTCTGAGGTGCTGTAATGGTAACTGCGCGGAGTTGTCTGAGGTGCTGTAATGGTAACTGCGCGGAGTTGTCTGAGGTGCTGTAATGGTAACTGCGCGGAGTTGTCTGAGGTGTTGTAATGGTAACTGAGCGGAGTTGTCTGAGGTGCTGTAATGGTAACTGCGCGGAGTTGTCTGAGGTGCTGTAATGGTAACTGCGCGGAGTTGTCTGAGGTGCTGTAATGGTAACTGCGCGGAGTTGTCTGAGGTGTTGTAATGGTAACTGCGCGGAGTTGTCTGAGGTGCTGTAATGGTAACTGCGCGGAGTTGTCTGAGGTGCTGTAATGGTAACTGCGCGGAGTTGTCTGAGGTGCTGTAATGGTAACTGTGCGGAGTTGTCTGAGGTGTTGTAATGGTAAC
Source organism: Reticulitermes speratus (assembly GCA_021186555.1). Taxonomy (NCBI): domain Eukaryota; kingdom Metazoa; phylum Arthropoda; class Insecta; order Blattodea; family Rhinotermitidae; genus Reticulitermes; species Reticulitermes speratus. The sequence continues at coordinate 4,079,202 of JAJKFL010000042.1, forward strand.
TGCGCGGAGTTGTCTGAGGTGTTGTAATGGTAACTGCGCGGAGTTGTCTGAGGTGCTGTAATGGTAACTGTGCGGAGTTGTCTGAGGTGCTGTAATGGTAACTGTGCGGAGTTGTCTGAGGTGCTGTAATGGTAACTGTGCGGAGTTGTCTGAGGTGCTGTAATGGTAACTGTGCGGAGTTGTCTGAGGTGCTGTAATGGTAACTGTGCGGAGTTGTCTGAGGTGCTGTAATGGTAACTGTGCGGAGTTGTCTGAGGTGCTGTAATGGTAACTGTGCGGAGTTGTCTGAGGTGCTGTAATGGTAACTGTGCGGGAGTTGTCTGAGGTGCTGTAATGGTAACTGTGCGGAGTTGTCTGAGGTGCTGTAATGGTAACTGCGCGGAGTTGTCTGAGGTGCTGTAATGGTAACTGTGCGGAGTTGTCTGAGGTGCTATAATGGTAACTGCGCGGAGTTGTCTGAGGTGCTGTAATGGTAACTGCGCGGAGTTGTCTGAGGTGCTGTAATGGTAACTGCGCGGAGTTGTCTGAGGTGCTGTAATGGTAACTGCGCGGAGTTGTCTGATGTGCTGTAATGGTAACTGCGCGGAGTTGTCTGAGGTGCTGTAATGGTAACTGCGCGGAGTTGTCTGAGGTGCTGTAATGGTAACTGCGCGGAGTTGTCTGAGGTGCTGTAATGGTAACTGTGCGGAGTTGTCTGAGGTGCTGTAATGGTAAATGCGCGGAGTTGTCTGAGGTGCTATAATGGTAACTGTGCGGAGTTGTCTGAGGTGCTGTAATGGTAAATGCGCGGAGTTGTCTGAGGTGCTGTAATGGTAACTGTGCGGAGTTGTCTGAGGTGCTGTAATGGTAACTGTGCGGAGTTGTCTGAGGTGCTGTAATGGTAAATGCGCGGAGTTGTCTGAGGTGCTGTAATGGTAACTGTGCGGAGTTGTCTGAGGTGCTGTAATGGTAACTGTGCGGAGTTGTCTGAGGTGCTGTAATGGTAACTGCGCGGAGTTGTCTGAGGTGCTGTAATGGTAACTGTGCGGAGTTGTCTGAGGTGCTGTAATGGTAACTGTGCGGAGTTGTCTGAGGTGCTGTAATGGTAAATGCGCGGAGTTGTCTGAGGTGCTGTAATGGTAACTGTGCGGAGTTGTCTGAGGTGCTGTAATGGTAACTGCGCGGAGTTGTCTGAGGTGCTGTAATGGTAACTGTGCGGAGTTGTCTGAGGTGCTGTAATGGTAACTGCGCGGAGTTGTCTGAGGTGCTGTAATGGTAACTGTGCGGAGTTGTCTGAGGTGCTGTAATGGTAACTGCGCGGAGTTGTCTGAGGTGCTGTAATGGTAACTGTGCGGAGTTGTCTGAGGTGCTGTAATGGTAACTGCGCGGAGTTGTCTGAGGTGCTGTAATGGTAAATGCGCGGAGTTGTCTGAGGTGCTGTAATGGTAACTGTGCGGAGTTGTCTGAGGTGCTGTAATGGTAACTGCGCGGAGTTGTCTGAGGTGCTGTAATGGTAACTGCGCGGAGTTGTCTGAGGTGCTGTAATGGTAACTGCGCGGAGTTGTCTGAGGTGCTGTAATGGTAACTGCGCGGAGTTGTCTGAGGTGCTGTAATGGTAACTGTGCGGAGTTGTCTGAGGTGCTGTAATGGTAACTGCGCGGAGTTGTCTGAGGTGCTGTAATGGTAACTGCGCGGAGTTGTCTGAGGTGCTGTAATGGTAACTGCGCGGAGTTGTCTGAGGTGCTGTAATGGTAACTGTGCGGAGTTGTCTGAGGTGCTGTAATGGTAACTGCGCGGAGTTGTCTGAGGTGCTGTAATGGTAACTGCGCGGAGTTGTCTGAGGTGCTGTAATGGTAACTGCGCGGAGTTGTCTGAGGTGCTGTAATGGTAACTGTGCGGAGTTGTCTGAGGTGCTGTAATGGTAAATGCGCGGAGTTGTCTGAGGTGCTATAATGGTAACTGCGGAGTTGTCTGAGGTGCTGTAATGGTAAATGCGCGGAGTTGTCTGAGGTGCTGTAATGGTAACTGTGCGGAGTTGTCTGAGGTGCTGTAATGGTAACTGCGCGGAGTTGTCTGAGGTGCTGTAATGGTAACTGCGCGGAGTTGTCTGAGGTGCTGTAATGGTAACTGCGCGGAGTTGTCTGAGGTGCTGTAATGGTAACTGCGCGGAGTTGTCTGAGGTGCTGTAATGGTAACTGCGCGGAGTTGTCTGAGGTGCTGTAATGGTAACTGTGCGGAGTTGTCTGAGGTGCTGTAATGGTAAATGCGCGGAGTTGTCTGAGGTGCTATAATGGTAACTGTGCGGAGTTGTCTGAGGTGCTGTAATGGTAAATGCGCGGAGTTGTCTGAGGTGCTGTAATGGTAACTGTGCGGAGTTGTCTGAGGTGCTGTAATGGTAAATGCGCGGAGTTGTCTGAGGTGCTGTAATGGTAACTGTGCGGAGTTGTCTGAGGTGCTGTAATGGTAACTGGGCGGAGTTGTCTGAGGTGCTGTAATGGTAACTGCGCGGAGTTGTCTGAGGTGCTGTAATGGTAACTGCGCGGAGTTGTCTGAGGTGCTGTAATGGTAACTGCGCGGAGTTGTCTGAGGTGCTGTAAGGTAAGCGCCGGAGTGTCTGACGGTGCTGTAAGGGTAACTGCGCGGAGTGTCTGAGGTGCTGTAATGGTAACTGCGCGGAGTTGTCTGAGGTGCTTGTAATGGAACTGCGCGGAGTTTGTCTGAGGTGCTGTAAATTGGTAACTGCGCGAGTTGTCTGAGTGTGCTGTAATGGTAACTGCGCGGAGTTGTCTGAAGGTGCTGTAATGGACCTGCGCGGAGTTGTCTGAGGTGCTGTAATGGTAACTGTGCGGAGTTGTCTGAAGTCGTAATGGTAACTGCGCGGAGTTGTCTGAGGTGCTGTAATGGTAACTGCGCGGAGTGTCTGAGGTGCTGTAATGGTAACTGCGCGGAGTTGTCTGAGGTGCTGTAATGGTAACTGTGCGGAGTTGTCTGAGGTGCTGTAATGGTAAATGCGCGGAGTTGTTGAGGTGCTATAATGGTAACTGCGGCAGTTGTCTGAGGTGCTGAAATGGTAAATGCGCGAGTTGTCGAGGTGCTGTAATGGTAACTGTGCGGAGTTGTCTGAGGTGCTGTAATGGTAACTGCGCGGAGTTGTCTGAGGTGCTGTAATGGTAACTGCGCGGAGTTGTCTGAGGTGCTGTAATGGTAACTGCGCGGAGTTGTCTGAGGTGCTGTAATGGTAACTGCGCGGAGTTGTCTGAGGTGCTGTAATGGTAACTGCGCGGAGTTGTCTGAGGTGCTGTAATGGTAACTGCGCGGAGTTGTCTGAGGTGCTGTAATGGTAACTGTGCGGAGTTGTCTGAGGTGCTGTAATGGTAAATGCGCGGAGTTGTCTGAGGTGCTATAATGGTAACTGTGCGGAGTTGTCTGAGGTGCTGTAATGGTAAATGCGCGGAGTTGTCTGAGGTGCTGTAATGGTAACTGTGCGGAGTTGTCTGAGGTGCTGTAATGGTAAATGCGCGGAGTTGTCTGAGGTGCTGTAATGGTAACTGTGCGGAGTTGTCTGAGGTGCTGTAATGGTAACTGGGCGGAGTTGTCTGAGGTGCTGTAATGGTAACTGCGCGGAGTTGTCTGAGGTGCTGTAATGGTAACTGCGCGGAGTTGTCTGAGGTGCTGTAATGGTAACTGCGCGGAGTTGTCTGAGGTGCTGTAATGGTAACTGCGCGGAGTTGTCTGAGGTGCTGTAATGGTAACTGCGCGGAGTTGTCTGAGGTGCTGTAATGGTAATGCGCGGAGTTGTCTGAGGTGCTGTAATGGTAACTGTGCGGAGTTGTCTGAGGTGCTGTAATGGTAACTGGCGGAGTTGTCTGAGGTGCTGTAATGGTAACTGCGCGGAGTTGTCTGAGGTGCTGTAATGGTAACTGCGCGGAGTTGTCTGAGGTGCTGTAATGGTAACTGCGCGGAGTTGTCTGAGGTGCTGTAATGGTAACTGCGCGGAGTTGTCTGAGGTGCTGTAATGGTAACTGTGCGGAGTTGTCTGAGGTGCTGTAATGGTAAATGCGCGGAGTTGTCTGAGGTGCTATAATGGTAACTGTGCGGAGTTGTCTGAGGTGCTGTAATGGTAAATGCGCGGAGTTGTCTGAGGTGCTGTAATGGTAACTGTGCGGAGTTGTCTGAGGTGCTGTAATGGTAAATGCGCGGAGTTGTCTGAGGTGCTGTAATGGTAACTGTGCGGAGTTGTCTGAGGTGCTGTAATGGTAACTGGGCGGAGTCGTCTGAGGTGCTGTAATGGTAACTGCGCGGAGTTGTCTGAGGTGCTGTAATGGTAACTGCGCGGAGTTGTCTGAGGTGCTGTAATGGTAACTGCGCGGAGTTGTCTGAGGTGCTGTAATGGTAACTGCGCGGAGTTGTCTGAGGTGCTGTAATGGTAACTGCGCGGAGTTGTCTGAGGTGCTGTAATGGTAACTGCGCGGAGTTGTCTGAGGTGCTGTAATGGTAAATGCGCGGAGTTGTCTGAGGTGCTGTAATGGTAACTGCGCGGAGTTGTCTGAGGTGCTGTAATGGTAACTGCGCGGAGTTGTCTGAGGTGCTGTAATGGTAACTGCGCGGAGTTGTCTGAGTGCTGTAATGGTAACTGCGCGGAGTTGTCTGAGGTGCTGTAATGGTAACTGCGCGGAGTTGTCTGAGGTGCTGTAATGGTAACTGCGCGGAGTTGTCTGAGGTGCTGTAATGGTAACTGCGCGGAGTTGTCTGAGGTGCTGTAATGGTAACTGTGCGGAGTTGTCTGAGGCTCTGCGAAGGTCTCGGCTTACCGTGCAATGGCCAATTACCGACATGTCAGTCTCATCAGATTTCGTAGGACGCGCTGTATCCGTGGGAATTACCCCCCACTCCCAACACGCCGGAATTGTTCGAATTTTGACGACTGATTACGAAAGCAGAAATGGCTATAAGGTTTTTGGTTTTAACGGAGGTGGAGACTCCTATTTTTGGTCTTGTGGGTTGTGACGCCGTGTATTCCTGATAGCTGAGTACCGACGTTTCGGCTTAATGTACTCATCTTTAGTGTAAAAGTAATTCAAGTTTTGGAATTGGTGCATTGCATTAAAACAGGCTTAGTTTAAGAGATCTGCGCTGTTCTGAGATATTACGCAGCGTCGAGTGGTAATCTTTTACCGACGTTTCGGGACAACGTATCGGTCCCATCTTCAAGGTTCAAGAAGTCGATGGTAATCCTTTACCGACGTTTCGGGACAACGTATCGGTCCCATTTCAAGGTTCAAGAAGTCGAGTGGTAATCCTTTACCGACGTTTCGGGACAACGTATCGGTCCCATCTTCAAGGTTCAAGAAGTCGAGTGGTAATCCTTTACCGACGTTTCGGGACAACTTATCGGTCCCATATTCAAGGTTCAAGAAGTCGAGTGGTAATCCTTTACCGACGTTTCGGGACAACGTATCGGTCCCATCTTCAAGGTTCAATAAGTCGAGTGGTAATCCTTTACCGACGTTTCGGGACAACGTATAGGTCCCATCTTCAAGGGTCAAGAACGCTCTTCTGGGATATTACGCAGCGTCCAGTGGTAATCCTTTACCGACGTTTCGGGGGACAACGTATAGGTCCCATCTTCATGGGTCAAGAAACGCTCTCTGGGTTATTACGCAGCGTCGAGTGGTAATCCTTTACCGTTGTCCCGAAACGTCGGTAAAGGATTACTACTCGACGCTGCGTAATATCCCAGAAGAGCGCAGATCTCATCAACATTGCGGGGAAGCCTGAAAGCAGTGTCACTCCCTGCAGTGACATGTTAGATCACTCCGTGTCCGCTGTTCTTCATTCCGATAGGTACAAACATCGAGGCAGCTGTTTGCGTAAAGTGTTCTTCCGGTACAGAGAAGGCGCGCTGCGTTCAGTAGGGTGCTCGCAGCACGAGGTACCGGCAGATCAATACTAACGACCGGAATGAATTAGCAGCCCAGCGTTGCCACCCGCCCCCTTGCTATACTGTACACATCTCTGCTGACGGAATCCCCAGACACTAAAACTGCGAGGCACCACCTGATCTAGTCCCGAGAGATGCGCGGCCTGCAAAGTGTTTCGCGCGTTCTGTACTTAGCATGATTCTCATAATAAAAAATGACTAGTTCCGAAATAAACAAATGTAAGTGTTTAAAAATTAACTTCCCCATAAAAATATCCAAATAATGCTGTTTAGGGCTGCAGTCGCTGTTTATTTCGCGAATATACGGATCATATAAATACACCCTGTGGGCAGAATGTAGACATTTTACTGTTAAAACGAAGTGGTACATTTAACATTAATTAATTCTTAAAGACCTGGATTATCTGAATTTGTTTTAAAGACCCAGTCCGTACCGCGCAGTAAACACACTCCGTCTCAGTTATACAAACCAGTCAGTTAATGTTGTACAGTGAAATAATCGCTGTTTGTTCTGAGATCCACACAAAACACATATCAGTCCGTACCGCGCAGTAAACACACTCCGTCTCAGTTATACAAACCAGTCAGTTAATGTTGTACAGTGAAATAATCGCTGTTTGTTTTGAGATCCACACAAAACACATAATCAGTCCGTACCGCGCAGTAAACACACTCCGTCTCAGTTATACAAACCAGTCAGTTAATGTGTACAGTGAAATAATCGCTGTTTGTTCTGAGATCCACACAAAACACATAAATACAGTCCGTACCGCGCAGTAAACACACTCCGTCTCAGTTATACAAACCAGTCAGTTAATGTGTACAGTGAAATAATCGCTGTTTGTTCTCAGATCCACACAAAACACATAAATACAGTCCGTACCACGCAGTAAACACACTCCGTCTCAGTTATACAAACCAGTCAGTTAATGCTGTACAGTGAAATAATCGCTGTTTGTTCTGAGATCCACACAAAACACATAAATACACTGTGTGGGCAGAACGTACAATTGTGAATGTTAAAGCTGGTGGTGCATATAGTAACACCTGGGCTTAAAGACTAAAAAATACTGTTAACTGAATACAAGGAACCATGACATTCAGTCGAATTACTCCTCATTCGTGATTTTAGACATTGACGTACTGTTTCAGATGAATGGCGCGATGGCGCACGCGTGTCCCTGAGGACTACAGCAGCGCCGTGCAGTGATTGCAGCCACGAACATGATCTTGGAACTTGGTGCATCACTGCTGCCACCAACGACATCAGTCAGAACTACGCATCACAACCAGAGCAACACCTGAGTAGCAACGCAGTTGGACCCACCGGCCACCGAATTGCGGTGTTGAAAAGAGTCGACACATCAAACAGCTGTACCTACCGTCTTGCGCGGGACGCTTCCGGGGAACGTCTCTACGTCAACGAGTTCCTAAAAACGTCAGTAATGACTCGCCGTACGAAGAAATATGTTACTATGTTCTGCTGTCAGGGGGTTGTCTTGTACGCATGTATACGTTGAAAATTACTGTGTTTCTGTATCCATTCCCTTAATTCAAAATCGTTTCAAATCATATCATTCTTCCATGTGTAATCTTAAAGTACATATATTTAAAAGTGAAGTGTGACTTATTTTATATTTGTTTACCAAAGCAGCATTGCTTTACCCTACAGTTCGTGAAAGTATTACAGAGCTATAAGTGGCAATAATGTTGTCATACATGATTCCTGTAGAGGAGAAACCTCCTCCAGTGCCAAATAAAAGCCATTTGCAACTGCAACTGGAATTACAACAACAGCAACAACAGAACAACCAACATCACAATCACGTTGCGCCCGCGTCGCCGCCACCAGCCGTCCATCCTGAATCTGACAGTCGGAAGGTCATAATCAAGACGACGGCGGAGGGTGTGAAGACGTCGGCGCTGTCATCAGAGAGCAGTATCAGTTGCAGCGACGTCGTCAGCAGCACCACTATGACACCGACCGATAAACCGAAACCGAAACTTACTGTCAACGGCACCAAACACGCGTCTCTGAAAAGGTAAGCCAAGTATGCAGGTGTTTTTGTACCTGTTGAGGGGGTTTGAGGTTTCTTCTGTCAGGAAAGTAACACAGTGATAGGCTTATTCTGTTCTCTTATCTTGTGTCCTGACGAAGGAAACATACATACTTTCCAAAAGTTGTGGTTTGGGCCACAGACAGGGTCCTCGACATAAATCGACGTTATTAACCATATTGGTGTATTTAATATTTTAATTAATTCATATTTGATGTGTCAGCTTATTAATCTGCTGGGCTGTGACACGTAACTGTGAAATGAACGTAGTGTGGCAGGAATTGGTTGTGACGTATTTAAAATACTGCTCCAGCTTTTGTTGAAAAAACTGAGGAAAAGGACCAGAAACTTCAGAGTAGCCAGGATTCGAGTCTGAGACTCCTATATAAATCAGCAGCTTTGACATTCTGCGCCACGATATGGTAGCTACCCTCCTAAAATGGTCTGTCTCTTTGAGCGCCCCAGTTGTTGTAAACAAATTGCACGGTACAGCGTATTACAGTCTAAAGGGGTTTAGTGTAAGTACGTGAAGAAGTGTGGCTTTCATGTACATAGAGACGTAAAGTGACCTCAGTTGTAGTTAAAGACCCAGTTCGTACCGCGCAGTAAACACACTGCGTCTCAGTTATACAAACCAGTCAGTTAATGTTGTACAGTGAAATAATCGCTGTTTGTTCTGAGATCCACACAAAACACATAAATACAGTTCGTACCGCGCAGTAAACACACTGCGTCTCAGTTATACAAACCAGTCAGTTAATGTTGTACAGTGAAATAATCGCTGTTTGTTCTGAGATCCACACAAAACACATAAATACAAGTCCGTACCGCGCAGTAAACACACTCCGTCTCAGTTATACAAACCAGTCAGTTAATGCTGTACAGTGAAATAATCGCTGTTTGTTCTGAGATCCACACAAAACACATAAATACAGTCCGTACCGCGCAGTAAACACACCCCCGTCTCAGTTATACAAACCAGTCAGTTAATGTTGTACAGTGAAATAATCGTTTTGTTCTGAGATCCACACAAAACACATAAATACAGTCCGTAACCGCTCAGTAAACACACTCCGTCTCAGTTATACAAACCAGTCAGTTAATGCTGTACAGTGAAATAATCGCTGTTTGTTCTGAGATCCACACAAAACACATAAATACAGTCCGTACCGCGCAGTAAACACACTCCGTCTCAGTTATACAAACCAGTCAGTTAATGTTGTACAGTGAAATAATCGTTGTTTGTTCTGAGATCCACACAAAACACATAAATACAGTCCGTACCGCTCAGTAAACACACTCCGTCTCAGTTATACAAACCAGTCAGTTAATGCTGTACAGTGAAATAATCGCTGTTTGTTCTGAGATCCACACAAAACACATAAATACACTGTGTGGGCAGAACGTACAACTTGTTGAATGTTAAACATGGCGGTACATTCAGTCCGTACCGCGCAGTAAACACACTACGTCTCAGTTATACAAACCAGTCAGTTAATGCTGTACAGTGAAATAATCGTTGTTTGTTCTGACATCCACACAAAACACATAAATACAGTCCGTACGCTCAGTAAACACACTCCGTCTCAGTTATTACAAACCAGTCAGTTAATGCTGTACAGTGAAATAATCGTTGTTTATTCTGAGATCCACACAAAACACATAAATTCAGTCCGTACGCTCAGTAAACACACTCCGTCTCAGTTATACAAACCAGTCAGTTAATGCTGGTACTGTAAATAATCGCTGTTTGTTCTGAGATCCACACAAAACACATAAATACAGTCCGTACCGCGCAGTAAACTACACTCCGTCTCAGTTATACAAACCAGTCAGTTAATGCTGTACAGTGAAATAATCGCTGTTTGTTCTGAGATCCACACAAAACACATAAATACAGTCCGTACCGCGCAGTAAACACACTCCGTCTCAGTTATACAAACCAGTCAGTTAATGCTGTACAGTGAAATAATCGTTTTTGTTCTGAGATCCACACAAAACACATAAATACAGTCCGTACCGCTCAGTAAACACACTCCGTCTCAGTTATACAAACCAGTCAGTTAAGTCTTACAGTGAAATAATCGCTGTTTGTTCTGAGATCCACAACAAAACACATTAAATACAGTCGTACCGCTCAGTAAACACACTACGTCTCAGTTATACAAACCAGTCAGTTAATGCTTCAGTGAAATAATCGCTGTTTGTTCTGAGATCCACACAAAACACATAAATACAGTCCGTACCGCGCGGTAAAACACTACGTCACAGTTATACAAATCAGTCAGTTAATGCTGTACAGTGAATAATCGCTGTTTGTTCTGAGATCCACACAAACACATAAATACAGTCCGTACCGCGCAGTAAAACACTCCGTCTCAGTTATACAAACCAGTCAGTTATTGCTGTACAGTGAAATAATCGCTGTTTGTTCTGAATCCACACAAAACACATAAATACAGTCCGTACCGCGCAGTAAACACACTCCGTCTCAGTTATACAAATCAGTCAGTTAATGCTGTACAGTGAAATAATCGCTGTTTGTTCTGAGATCCACACACAAACACATAAATACAGTCCGTACGCGCAGTAAACACACTCCGTCTCAGTTTATACAAACCAGTCAGTTAATGCTGTACAGTGAAATAATCGCTGTTTGTGTCTGAGATCCACACAAAACACATAAATACAGTCCGTACCGCGCAGTAAACACACTCCGTCTCAGTTATACAACAGTCAGTTAATGCTGTACAGTGAATAATCGCTGTTTGTTCTGAGATCCACACAAAACACATAAATACAGTCCGTACCGCGCAGTAAACACACTCCGTCTCAGTTATACAAACCAGTCAGTTAATGTGTACAGTGAAATAATCGCTGTTTGTTCTGAGATCCACACAAAACACATAAATACAGTCCGTACCGCGCAGTAAACACACTCCGTCTCAGTTATACAAATCAGTCAGTTAATGCTTGTACAGTGAAATAATCGCTGTTTGTTCTGAGATCCACACAAAACACATAAATACAGTCCGTACCGCGCAGTAAACACACTCCGTCTCAGTTATACAAACCAGTCAGTTAATGCTGTACAGTGAAATAATCGCTGTTTGTTCTGAGATCCACACAAAACATATAAATAAACTGTGTGGGCAGAACGTAGAATTTATGATTGTTAAACTGGTGGTACTATAGAAACCACTGAACTTTAAAGTGTTAAAGTGATCTGGAACAGAGCTGTGGTGTTACCCTAACAATACTTTATTGACGAAAGGTACAATTAACGAAAGCAAAGAATGCGTGAAGAAAATAGGAAAACTTTTATTTAAAATGTGTAAAGAAAGAGCGTGAGTGGTAGCTGTAGAAATAAGGGGCTAAAATAGTCTACGTGGGATTTGTGGTGGACAAAGTGGCACTGGGACACGTTTTTCCCCAAGTACTTCGGTTTTCCCCTGTCAATTTCATTCTACTGGTGCTACATTACTTGGAAAAATGAAAAAAACTGATCATCTTTCTCTTCATCTTCATCACAAGGTTGCAAAATAAGCCTTAAGGCTGCGGTGCGTCCGTAGCTTCTGCTGCGGGGCCCTTCTCCACCAAAAATAAGAGGGGGGGAGTAAAGTTACAGTTATCCCTGTGCTTAAATAAGCATCATAACATGAAGGCGTGTGGGGGTAGGGGACATCAAGCTCCACGCACTCTTACCTTGTTACTAGACAGAGGTGAATGGTCAGCTTCAGGCCAGCCGCTTTACTCGCGGGGTCAGAGCCCCCGGTATCCATTTGGCAGGAGGCTAGGTGGGCCTGAGAGACAGACTGGACGCTTAGAGAGGATATAAAAAAAAACTGTCTGGTTCCTCCCGGAAGTCGAGTCTCAGTCGTGCATTGAATAAGCAAAGGATTGGCGAATTTAAGCAGAAATACGTTGTATGTAAATATGTGTTTTGTGTGTAGAAAGATCGTCCTTTATAGCAAGCAGTGCATAAAGATGTTAATTTGGATAGCACTGTCAGATGTTTAGCTGTAGTAAGGCTACATTTCGTGGGTCTGCGGCCGCTCGCTTGCTGGGATTGTGGTTTCGAATCCCACCGGAGGCATGGATGTCTGTCTCTTGTGAGTGTTGTGTGTTGTCAGGTAGAGGTCTGTGCGACGGGCTGATCACTCGTCCAGAGGAGTCCTACTGAGTGTGGTGTGTCTAAAAAGTGTGTGATCGTGAAGCCTCGAAAAATGAGGCGGCCTAGGCCCCCAAGGGGCTGTAGAGCCATTGGAAACAAAAAAGGCTGCATTTCTGGTCAGTGATGTGGAGAGAAAATGTAACACGGAGCGTTACGTCAGTGCTGAATGATGGGACAGTGCGTATGTGGGAGGTTTAGCTACGCAATGGGACAGTGCGTATGTGGGAGGTTTAGCTACGCAAATTAGCAGACAGCGGAACACGCTCAAGTCTGTCTGTCTAACGCTCCGAAATATTTCAAGAAACTGCGTTATTCAGCATCACAGTAAATTAATACAAGAACCGGAGGTATTAGTGTCGTGGGCAACGTGTTAACAGATTTCGAATATCAAGATTGCGAGCTTCTGGAATGTGACGCCGTGTACTTTGAAAGGTGGTTACGAAAGTTGAGGAGGAGTCTGCTGGATCATTATTCAGGGTAGAACTACCCTGCTCTGAAGATGACGGAAGCATTTTGTTCCGAAACGTCGATACCGATGTACCGAACTACGCGGAGTCACTTCCCAGAACACTACACCCTTAATATTTACCACCATGAGAATTTAATATCCCAAATTTAAAAAAAAAAAAATGCGGAAGTACTGTTAAATCACATATTTTGTGACATTGCGAAATGAAACTATTTCTTAGTGTCCAGGTGGTAATGATTTTGCACTGATGGATCTGCTGACGTAACAAGTTCAAGCGAGTGAATGTGCTAGCCTCTGTCGTTGAACGTAAATCACGTCTGATGCCTGTGAATGCTAGCTGTTACGGTATATAGAGATCGGCTCGTCCCGTTTACTATACTTCTCAATTTCTGTCTTATTGCTAGGCAACCGGAACCTTTGTGTAGTGCATAAGCGACCTATATCCATAGCTGCTTTGTTTGTGACGATGATTTAGTGCAAGAAGGATAATTGTGCGACTACGTCTATAATACGTGGAACATTGCTGGAAGGGGTCTAACTGTATTGAGAGATTGTTGCTGTAAATAAGCAGTTTCTTTATATCACTGCGGTTTGTTTTAAGAAAAATACCTGGCAGAGAACAGTAGCTTATACATGGTGAATAATGGAGTGTGATTTGATGGCGATGTTCACATTTAAGGTAAAGCCGAACATTGTGCGAAAGAGCTGACTCGATCGTACGAACGGTGCTCAATATGCAGCCTTCAGAGAGATGTGCAATAGAGTTTGTCTCCGAAGCAGCTTCCCGTGTTTTGTGACTAAAATTTTGCATGCATTTATGATTTGTGATGTGCTACTTGTGCCGCCCATCTCAGAATCCTTGATCTTTTTTGTCCCTAAAACGTTTGGTGAAAGGTATAAGCTAATAAAATTCTCATTGAAGAATTTTCTCCACCCAACTGTCACTTCCTCCGTCTTAGGTACAGGTATCTACCTCAGCACTTTATACTGAGACACCTTTACACAGACACCCTGTACTCAAACACCCTGTAATCAAACACCCTGTACTCAAACGCCCTGTACTAAGGTGCCCCTCAATATGTGTTCTTGCGGGCTATGGACTATCTATCGATTGTCCTGACAGGCATTTCGCGTGTTTCCTGTGTCCATCCGAAGCGATTGTCCAGTTAGCGCCTATTACGTCACGACCGTTTCCTTCCTCATCCCTTCCAGTCTGTTATTTACGGAACACATCGTAAGGCGTTTTATAGCCAGAACTAGTGACAGCGACGTTAAATGAAACACAGTAAATAAAAACTCAATCATTGACAGAGAAGTTCAAATTTGGTTTATCTGTTACGTTTTAAAGTATTTTATTTAACGAGGCTGTCAGTTTTTAAGATTGTACAGTGTCAGAGATAGATGGATGAATGTATGAATGAATGAATGAATGAATGAATGAATGAATGAATGTGAGTGAATGAATGAGTACGGAGCGTTGGTGGAATGATACTGACAGGGGAGAGCAGAAGTACTCGGAGGGAAAGCTTTTGAAGTGCTACTTTGTCCACCACAAATCCCACATGGACGGCTGGGATTGAACCGGCCGGCGACTAACCGCCTGAACCGTGGCACGGCCCTAAATTAAATGTCACAGATCTGTAATTGTTGCTCGTCATTGCGGTCTGCTTAAACTGCGTGTCAGTTTGTTCCCCTTCTTATGACACTCCTCTTGCAACGTTCAGTATTTACTATCGATCAGTATCACTATCGATCAGTATTTACTATCGATCAGTATTTGTATTTTCTACTCGATCCTCGTTGCAAGTTCCTGCCACACGACCCAAGTCCAAGTTTTCATATCCTATTCACGTGGTGTGAGAAAGACGAGAGGAGGAACTGAAAGCATAAGAATCAGTCCGTGAAATTGATGCACGGCGTGGGCCTAACAGTCATTCCCCTTTGCCCGCTTCTGTTTCATTGTCTCCAAGACTGTAACACTTACGGAAAGAATGCAATGAGCATAAAGTGTCTATATATTTTATTTTTCTGTACAAACGTCCTTCATTCCGATGAATATTTGTCGAGGTACGCTCGACGTGCAAAAAAAACATGCGTGGGGCATGTTGGGAAATTTATCTTCGTCCAATTTTAACGAAAATGGAAATGTGTTGACAAGTCTTACTGAAACTCCGACCACATTTAATGAAAATCATTTCAGGTAAAGGTAAAGCAATCCCATTACAGGCCTGGACAGACCCTTAGGGTTCCTGGAGGTTGAGGCTCCCAGATTTATAGACAATCGGCACATAAAGGTGGTAAGGTTGTCAGCCCTACGCACCGGCCGCCTTTACCCTCCAGGAAATATTCCTCGTACTCATTTCTGTTAGAGGCTGAGTCGGCCCCAGGGCCATAGTGCGACCGGAAGGATTATGTCAATGAAAAATTCCAATGACACCATCCTTGCAGTCGTCTCTATTTTTTTCCTCGGGCCTAGGCCGCCTCATTGTTGAGGTTTCTAGATCACAATTAGACACACACACACACACACACGGTAAGACTCCTCTGAACGAGTGATCAGCTCGTCGCAGAGGCCGCTACCTACACAACACACAACAAACACAAGAGACGAACATCCATGCCTTCAGCGGCATTCGAACCCGCGATCCCAGGAATGGAACGGCTTGAGACCTACGCCTTAGACCGCTCGGCCAAATTGTTATTAGGCCTACGTTAATCATGTGTGGTGATGGGTACAAGCAGGTAGTACTTCGGTTGCTGATACTACGAGTAGTTCCATGTTCCGTTTTTAGAACGCGTTCTGTTCAGACCGTTCAGGGCACCTCTTGTGTCTATATATGACGTGTTTATGGACTGAGCAAAGCTGTACGAATAGCAAGCACTTGCGGGCTAGCCTTGTGCAGTTTGCTCAGTGGTCGGTACTTTGGCCATTTCAAGTGTATCTGGAGTTTTAAGATACGGTGCGGAAGACGGATTTGGCAGCACTCCAGCTGACTGCGCCGTTGGGCTCACTACAAATAGTACTGGGCAGTGCTGTCCAAAATAAATGGATACAGACATTGGCGCCACTACCGACACAGCGGTGGAATTCTAACGTCGCTATGAATTTTAATGTGACGCCGTGTACGTACTCCGGTGGATAGGTAGCAGCGTTTCGGATGAAATAAGTACCTCCATCTTCAGGATAGAAGTACGCCAAGCAAGGATTTTCTGACGTATAATTGGGTTCAGGCGGTATATAAACAGTCTGTTGGTACTTAGGTGTCGTCATGTTGTTGTGTTTTTATTAAATCAAGTTAATTATACGTTCCGAAAAACACAACTTCAAGAATAGATTTTATTCTGTTTTATTCACTACATGTTTCGGCCTGTCTTCTGGCCATCATGAGGTAGCTGACTTACAATTACATAAAAGGAACTGTTAGATAGAGCTCCACACACAAACAAAAAAATTGTTCCCTACTGCCTTGAAAATGGAGACAGAATATTCCACCGAAACGTCGGTACCTATTTGACACACTTCACGGCGTTACACCCTGCAGTACCATGGTTGCATACTTCTCTTTTCTAGTTGATTATCCAACGGTTCGCGACGGTGGTTGATCTTTTTAAGACGTTTCGGTAGTTCGCTGTACTTCCGTCGTAAAGTGATTGGTTCTTAGTGTAGTGACAGGTTATTCGATGGATAAGATTGCGATCGAACTCGGCACACTTCGTGTCGTGCTTGAATTTCTAAGTAACTGGAAGTGAAAGTAATGCATTGCTTGGATATCTGTCTATCGGAACTGTATATGGTAACAGAGCGAACAGGTGTGCAGAGTCGCTCTGTGGAAGTATGTGTATGTGTACGTAGTCTGCATTCCAGATTAAACTACAGGAATTTGGGGCGGGAGGGGGGCGTTGAACCCTTTTAAAGTACACTGGGTACTTTATATACCGCCAGGTTTAACATTCAAAATTTCTACGTTCTACCCACACAGTGTATTTATGTGTTCCGTATGGTTCTCATAACAAACACGGATTATTTTTCTAACCAACATTAACCGGTTGTTCTTTGTAACGCAGATGGTGTGTGCTTACTGTGAGGTACGAACTGAATGTTCAACGGTTTAAGCCCTACCTGTTGTAGACAGATGCAGGACTTTGTTTAGGCCTAAGACTGTGTTAATGATAATGTAATGTTTCAGAACTATAGACCTCTAACGATGGTATGTGACTCACTGACATAATCCTTTTTTTTTAATTTGGTCGTCGTCTAATTTTGATTGAAGCACGACGTTTCGGAAGCCGGTTCTGCTTCCGTTTTCAGGCAAGGAAAGCACCTAATCTGGTGGACACCTTAGACTAAGCGTTTTCCTTGCCTGAAAACGGAAGCAGAACCGGCTTCCGAAACGTCGCGCGTCATTAAAAAATTAGAAGATGGACAAAGTCCCCCCCAAAAATGTAAATAAACGGTTCAATATAGTCTTCTCGGGCGCACAGCCGCGTCAATTCGTTTGAATACAACGTTTCGGGGACTAGCTCCGTCCCCATCCTCAGGCAAAACTGATTTCCGAAACGTTGTATTCAAACGAATTGACGCGGCTGTGCGCCCGAGAAGACTATATTGAATCATGTCGCCGCGAATGTTTTAAAACTTATAAATAAACGGTGTTTGGTTGTGTATCCGGCTGTAAAACAGCATATTGCAGTCTGTTTAGGCGCTGTTCGTCGTTCTGTTGTCGCTGTTTCGACTGTCACGTAGTCCTCCGACGCATCTCGGTGACACAAACAGTGACTGCAGTCGCTAGACACATTCAGGCTATGATCCATGTGCTTAGTGTCACGTGATTTGCATTGGAATGACTTATCGCGATGTCTTCACAGTCCCACTTCCTTGTGTGACGTGGGGTCTGTCGTTGATCCCAGTTGACCCTTTAACCCTTTAAAGACAAAGTCTTATTCGCGTTATAACTGTCTTGCACCTCGTCGTGTCTTGGTCTCGGGCCCCCGTTATGGGCTGAAGACCAGATTGTGTTGTCTGGTTTGATGTTTGCAGTTGCGTCGTCATGGACTGTCCCGTGTGACGAGAGTGCGGGTCTGTCGTTTGTCAGAGCTGTCTTTGTCAGTAGTTATAAGTTATTTACCAGTTTACAAGGTGCGATTGTCCTTTATAGCTGCCGTCAGTCCGGGCCTTGTACAGATCACGCTCTTGCGATAACGGCAACTCGGACACTAATGGCGGCATGCTTGACCGACAGCGTGTTTGAGTGTCTTGTAGCTGTTATGTCGGCTTCATCTTGTCAAATATTGTGGAGGGGTTTTTTTTTTCGTGATTTTATATACTTCTGCTCGCTGCTTGCATGATTTTGTAATTTAGTCATCAACGTACACAAATCGCGAACCGGAAAGTTGACGATTGTGTAGAGAAACTGGTATTTTTTTTTTTTTCAGGCGCTGCAGTTTCAAAAGATGTGTGTTTGCCGCAAATTCCCAGGCAGGGAAGGCATAAGTCATTACAGAACTATGGCTCTTTTGTGGATGGTTAATTTAATGTTAGCCCATTTTTATGATCATCAATCATCCTATCATCCAAGCTGCATGCTTTTTCTGGTACCGCAGACCCCTTACAAAGTCTCGGTAATTCTGCTGACCGTCTTACCAAAATTACGTAAGCACACGCACACGCACACGCCGTACACACATTTACAATTGGCATACTTACAAACAAGACACATACTGAACTGTAGAAACCTTTAAACTGTTTCGTCATTAACCGTGTAGTGTCAAATGACAGTCACACCTTCATGTGTCTGTCGTATTACTTGATATAGTGTAGCGAACTTTTTAAGAGCCGATCTTAGTGGCGTGGGTCTGCGGCCGCTCGCTTACTGGGATTGTGGGTTCGAATCCCGCCGGGGGCATGGATGTCTGTCTGTTGTGAGTGTTGTGTGTTGTCAGGTAGAGGTCTCTGCGTCGAGCTGGTCCCTCGTCCAGAGGAGTCCTACCGAGTGTGGTGTGTCTGAGTATGATCGTGAAGCCTCGATAATGAGGCGGCCTAGGCCCCCAAGGGGCTGTCGAGCCATTGGGGAAAAAATTCTTTTTAAGTCCGTGTATGAATTTATTACAAAAACAATCTTTGTCATATCAGTAATGACGGTAAAACATCAAGGAAGATGACCTTTGTGTCCTGCTGCGTGGAATATAGTAAACCTGCGGACCCCCAGCTCGGAAACAGCTATAAAATGCGTCGTAAAACAAACGACACAATAGAAATACAGAGGCTGTGTTGTCGCGTCGACGGCGTTCATTTTGACAGAGACATGTTTATATGAAGACAAATAAAGAGATTGAAGAAAAGGTGTTAGTGATGCCGGAGTTGTAACAAATTCAGTTCATTTCACTTCTCTGTTTATTATCGTGTTGATTCAGCAGAGTTATCTTTTGCAGCAGTGCCAACTGGAATGCATAAACAACAGGCGAAACAAACAGTTGACACATCAACTTTGCCTTCGCAGTCCATTCGTGTCAATTAGATTCGAAACTTAATTGAGGGAGGTGGAGGCAGTAGCTTCATGCGGCCGATCTACCAGAATACACGGCGTCATATTGCAGAAGGGCAGTGTGGGGACGAACTAAAAATAGCAGAAATCAGTTTGGCACATCTGTATTTATGAAGCCTCCTGAGACGCGCCATGAAAGAAGTGTTTGTTTATTCTGCATGTATTTACGTAAGCCCGCAGTGAAGGAAGGAAGAAAAATTAATAGCAGGCGGTTTCGAAAGCCGCTGAAGATTCTGCCATATTGGCGATGTTACGTGGGAGGGAGATTACTGCTGAGCATGCGCACAACGCAGACCGCAGGAAGTGCGGGCAGACAGCGTGTACGTGTAACGCTGTTGGATTTTGTCGGATTTGATTGGCGAATCTGGCGGTAGATGCTGCAGTCCAAACTTATCTGTTCGTGACCTTACAGTCTGCGTTAAGGTCAGGATTTGGATCGTCTTGAATCGGTGAATGGAATCGATTGGGTTACTTAATGGACGTGTCTGTGGGCGTTACACGTCGGCATGCCAAGCTAAACACTACCCTTTCATCCGGTCTACGATCCCAATTTTGAAACCAGCCAACCGTCTGATTACAGTATATCCTCTTCCAAACAAGCAGAAGTGCCCGTTTGTCGCCTCAGATTCAAGCTCCGGGGTCGGTGTTTCTTATCACATTGTAGTTACGTGTTTAAATCGGGGTGAGTTATTGGCGACATATCTTGACATTCGTGTGGAAATTGGTACTTCTTAATTGAGAAAAGAAAGCTGGTTTATCACCTTATTTTTGGAAAATGAATTGATATGGAACCTACCTCTTCTGACACCACATGAAAGATTTTAGTTTGAGGCCACAGGAAGAAAATTCCCTAAATTTCTGATCTGAATTCGAAATTTTGGGAATCTGCTTTCAAGGAAGATTATGGGCAGTGCGTGACTTCAGGCTTCCGCCGCGATGTAGATGAGATCTGCCGTGTTCTGGAATATTACGCAGCGTAGAATGCTAATTCTATTCCGACGTTTCGGGACAACCTATCGGTCCCATCTTCAAGGGTCAAACGGCGTGACCCTTGAAGATGGGACCGAGTTATCCCGTCTCCGCCTAATTCATACCATTCCATGATTTCGTAATACGAAATAGTCTATATCAACGGTGCACAAATCGCGAGCGCCAGGTCGCCGTGGCGAATAAATTTTTTACGGTGGCGCCTAATATTTATGGGTCCACAGTGTGGTACTTGCTTCATGTCAGCCTTCTGACGCATAGGATTTTGAGGTGGCTCTTGGATTTGTGGGAAATTTGTGCGCCTGTGGTCTGGATTTGTATATTTGGCACCTGAATTTTCATAAAAGATTAAAGTTTGGAGACCCCTGGTCTGTAATATTTTGTCTTTAGTAGGACCAGGGGACGGGCGGACGGACAGACTGACAGACATAGATTAGTCTCGGCACCAAAGTAGCTGTCTGAAGTCTGCAGGTTCCTGCAGTGACAGCCTGTGCACAGCCTGTCTGTTTCTACGTTCCATTTCGTTACGACACACAAATAAATTACAAAGAAACGTTTAGAGCCACGCCTAAAGGAAATCGTTACATATCGGCCAAAAATACTCGTTGGAAAGTTGGTAAACATGGCAATTACTAAACAGTGTTTTTTTTTTCAATGGCTCGACAGCCCCTTGGGGGCTTAGGCCGCCTCATTTTTCGAAGCTTCACGATCACACTTTTTAGACACACCACACACGGTAGGACTCCTCTGGACGAGTGACCAGCCCGACGCAGAGATCTCTACCTGACAACACACAACACTCACAACAGACAGACATCCATGCCACCGGTGGGATTCGAACCCACAATCCCAGTAAGCGAGCGGCCGCAGACCCACGTCTTAGACCGCGCGGACTTCACAGTATTAGGCAGAGTAATATAAATAATATTTTTGCTTCTGAATTTTCGCTCATTTCATCCCAACAGTTAGGCTCTTTCGCAATGAACGCTGTCTGCGTTTCGGAATGTAACAGAGAACAAATTGTGGTCTTGTAGGCGGATACCGACGTTGTCTCAGTCTTCAGGGTTGAAAATATGGACGTTGACACAGGTTTCTCCGAAACGTCGGTACCCATCGACCAGACCACACGGTGTCACAGCCGAGAAAGCTATAATGTGAACAGATCCCAACTTGAAAACCTGAACATTATATAAATACAGAAGAAGTAAGCAGGTGCGTTCTGGTCATGAGAATTTGGTGAATTCGCTCTGTCGTGTTGGGCTTTCTGGAGAACCGTAAGACTTATAAAAAAAGTTATAAGTTTTAAAACTTTCGCGGCGACATGATTCAATATAGTCTTCTCGGGCGCACAGCCGCGTCAATTCGTTTGAATACAACGTTTCGGGGACTAGCTCCGTCCCCATCCTCAGGCAAAACTGATTTGCCTGAGGATGGGGACGGAGCTAGTCCCCGAAACGTTGTATTCAAACGAATTGACGCGGCTGTGCGCCCGAGAAAACTATATTATAAAAAAAGTATTTTGAACGTAAAATGCGTATTTCACTTTTCTCTACGACTTCTGCCCGAAATATATTTAGGGAGTAACACTCGAAATTAAAATGGAACAGCGTGTAGGTGTTCGTGTGGAGTGTCTGTCATTGTTGTCTGATTGTTGTCTGATTGTTGTCTGATTGTTGTCTGATTTTGACCGAAATTGTAATGTGCAGACAAATTCATGTAAAATGCAGTCTGAACCCGGTTATAACGACATCGGTTTATATACGATACCTCGTCTATAACGTCATATATTCTGTGGTACCAATCAATTCCTCACCGTTAACCATAACATTATACTCCTCGGTTATAACGACACTCGTTTATAACGACACAAAATATTCAGTCCCTGTCATGACGTTATAACCGAGTTCCACTATATTTCAGTACCAAATGTGATGCAAGGTCAAGGGCCCGTGCGTGTCTTACATGCGAACGGACAGACAGACGGTCGAAGTTGAAAGAGGTTCTTTTTTTTTTACGCCTGCTTGTTGCAAGACGTCGCTGTGACCTTACAGACCTCTGCTGCTTCCGCTAAGAGCCATTACTGTATATATGTTATGTTACGTCATAATTTGGTAATGCTTGTCAACACAAGTGTTTAGTCTCCGCCCTTTATTGAGCAATTTGCCTTCCATAAGGAAAGAAAATGTCTAAGGCGTCGGTCTTCGGCCGCTCGCTTACTAGGATCGTGGGTTCGAATCCCACCGGGGGCATCGATGTCTGTCTGTTGTGATTGTTGTGTGTTGTCAGGTACAGGTCTCTGCGACGAGCTGATCACTCGTCCAGAGGAGTCCTACCGACTGTGATGTGTCTAAAGTGTGTGATCGTGAAACCTCGACGAAACGAGGAGGCCCAGGCCCATATAAGGCTGTCGAGCCATAAAAAAAAAAGGAAAGAAAATAGACCTTTGGGTTTACCATGCTGTGTATGTCTGTCTGTCTGTCTGTCTGTCTGTCTGTCTGTCTGTTTTCCCACTTTCAGCTTTTGAAAGAGTTCACCTAAATTTGGGGGAAATATTCTGTTACAGTTACGGCATAAGTCGCCACCTCAGTACCGTAATTTTGAATTTCCTACCAACCGTAATAACAGTATAAGACATTGTGCAAACTTAAGGGGTGGGAATGACAGCGCTACTTAATTTAGGATTGTGGTAACTGATGTAACTTTTACATGTAATTTTTTTACGAAGTATAAAAAACACGAAGGATATGTGAAAAACTTTGTCAGCTTCTTGTGTTAAGATGATAATGAACTGGTGATTCAAGTCTCCTTGGATGTTACGTCGTATTGATTGGTAAAGAGTTACAGACGTTTCGAAGGAACACAATGCGTTCATCTTCAGGGCCAAGCAGTTCTAGAAGAGGGACTAAATAGTCTGTCACGGAAACAGATCATAAACATACCTACACACTGTGTGTGGTATATTATTTGTACGTTGGTAATTACAAACATGGCGACGATGCGAAACCTTGAGCTTATATCTGACAGATTTTTAAGTGATAAATTTGTCACAACAACAATAATTCAATTGAATTCAGTTCAATTCAGTTACTATGTATTTACGTGCTAATTCAACAGTATAACGTGCATACATACATACATACATACATACATACATACATATACATACGTGCGTGCGTACATACATACATATACATACGTGCGTACATATAAGGTAAAGTAATCCAGGAGGTTGAGGCTCCCAGATTTCAATGCAATCGGCACATGAGGGTGGTAAGGTTGTCAGCCCTACGCACCGACCGCCTTTACTCCCCAGGAAATATTCGTGGTTCTCATTTCTGTTAGGGGCTGCGTCAACCCCATTCAATAAAAAAAACCATTGACTTCATCGGGAATCGAACCGTGACCTTCCGGCTTGTAGTGCAGTGCCTCAACCACCTGCGCCCCCACGTGCCCCCACGTAGGAAAATCCAAAAATAAATAACGAAAGGTACGGTCACGTAACTAGTAGAGTTAAAGGGAGAAATTATACTTCCTGCGGAATACGATACGGTAAAGCTAAGTCAGTGGTATTACCGATTACTGTACAGATAGGAAAGCATTTGTGAGTTCCGCTCGGAACTCCTGACAGTTCCCACCGGGACATGTCAGTGACCGGTGTTGGTAGTTAAGTAGTGCCACGGTGTGGTGACATTTTGCTGATGTGCGGTGGCAATGAACACTGCACACACCGCAGAGGGCGCTAGAGACGCAGTAGGTCACGGCCAGCTAAGGTAAACCGCCATTATAGGTCAGGCGGGTGGAGTTGGTATTGATTTACTGACACAGCCCGGGTCCTGGGTTTGAGCTCATGCAAACGGTCAAGGTCCCGAGCCAGCCCCAGATGACGTGTGTGAGAGACAGCTGAGATCTGCCTACACTATTGGGGCCTACCCAGCCTCCTATACAATGGGTACCGGGTATCTTTCCCGGGGGAAAAGCGGCCGGGGCGTGGAGTTGACCACCCACCCCCATCTAGTGCCAGGGTTAAACAAACATTAGAGCTACATATCTACTGCCCCTCTGGGACTTCATGGCCCGTTCTAGGGTGGACTTCACCTTCACTGGCGTCACAGTAAATACAAATCACTGCTACCAACTTTTGTAAAAAAAGTACACAGAAGAATCGAGTTTGATCCAAGTGAAGAGACCAGGGTAGCTCAGTCAGTTTAGTGACTAGGCTATGGACAAGACAACCGAGGAATCGGAACTGGATCTCAGACGGGAAGATTTTTCCTTTCTAGACAGCTCGGCACAGGGCCCACACATCGTCGTATCTGATGTGTACCTGATGCCCTTTCTTTGGTGGTAAATCGGCCGGAGTGTAAAGCTAAAGCCCCGAGATACAGAATGCGTGCAGTGATACCTCTGAGGAGGATCAGATGGGCGAGGCATACAGCACGTGTGGGAAGAAGAGAAATGCATGCAAGGTTTTGATAGGGAAACCTGAAGGAAGTAGACCACTTGGAAGACATAGGTGTAGATGGGAGAATAATATCAAAATGAATCTTATAGAAATACGGTGGGATGGTGTGGACTGGATTCAAGTGGCTCAGGATAGGGACACGTGGCGGGCTGTTGTGAATGCGGTAATGAACCTTCGGGTTGCATAAATTGTGGGGAATTCTTGACTAACTGAGAAACTATAAGCTTCTCAAGAAGGGCTGTGTTCCGTAGAGTTAATTAGTCCGTACTGAACGTGTTGGTATAGAACACACGCACAGTTGACCCGTTAAAGGGCAATGGTTACTATTTGTACCACCTGCAGTAACATTGAATTTCACATTCAGTCCAGAGAGTTATTCTGTGAGTTTCGTATGATACTTACGATACGCCACTGTTATTGCCCTTTGGTCTTTGTAGTAGAGACGAGTGTGTTTACTGTGAGGTAGGGACTGCGGTATAGTACACACTGCGTCAAGAAATACTAACACATATGGGCTTATTTAAATTCAGTTAATTTACATACAAGAAGCAAGTTAGGTGCTCCAAAGTGACCAGAAGGCTTCCGTCCATACAGCAACATTTCTTCGTTGTTCTCAAGTCAGTCAGCTTGCCATATTAGTGCTTCACTCCACAAAACCTGTAAAAGAAAAATCCCTATATAAATGTTAATATTCTTAAGCATTCTGTATTTTAGTAGTGACGGTGGCGAGTGTCATCATCACCGTCATCATCAATATAATCAACGTTTAGTTCCTTTAAGTCCCGTTCCTTTAAAGCTCAAAGTGTTCTTGGGCTTTCCATCTTTGTCTAGTTCGTGCCAATACCGAAAGGCTAGCTTTGGCAAACGATTTCTGTCCATTCGTTTCAGGCGATC
The DNA here is from genome assembly GCA_021186555.1 of Reticulitermes speratus. NCBI lineage: Eukaryota > Metazoa > Arthropoda > Insecta > Blattodea > Rhinotermitidae > Reticulitermes > Reticulitermes speratus. Next base: position 4,104,707 of record JAJKFL010000042.1, read on the forward strand.
TTTCCAGTTCTGTTGTCAGTTTTACGTCTTCTCATGTTACAAGGTAAAGTTCTCCATATAACAGGCCACGAAGGCCCAGAGAGGGAGTAGAGGTATAGCTCTACTCTTTCTTTAACCTCGGCGCTAGATGGGTGTGGGTGGTCAACTCCACGCCCCGGCCGCTTTACTCCCGGGAAAGAGACCCGGTACCCATTGTACAGGAGGCTGGTTAGGCCCCAGGGCCGGTCTGGACGGCTGCGAAAAATCTCGCCCCCACCGGGATTCGATCCCCGGACCGTCCAGCCCGTAGCAAGTCGCTATACCGACTGAGCTATCCCGGGCCATACGGTACATTTTTAATCTGTTACGAATGTGAGGGCACTTGACAGAGACTTAACACTTCAATGTAGTTGGATTTAGGAGTTTTATAAACAGCATAAATTAAAATCCTTTAATCCCTATTTATACTTAGTGCAGTGAACTGTTGGCGATATTTTTAGTAAGGAACGAAACAGCCTGTGCTCGCCAGTTCATTGTCTGTTTTTTGTGGAATGGCAGCCAACAGCACGTCGATGTGCTGCGATAGTGCTATCAGACGGTGCAGAACTGGCTGTCTGAAGACTGACTGCGTAATTGTGCTATCAGACGGTGCAGAACTGGCTGTCTGAAGACTCTGACTGCGTAATTGTGCTATCAGACGGTGCAGAACTGGCTGTCTGAAGACTGACTGCGTAATTGTGCTATCAGACGGTGCAGAACTGGCTGTCTGAAGACTCTGACTGCGTAATTGTGCTATCAGACGGTGCAGAACTGGCTGTCTGAAGACTGTGACTGCGTAATTGTGCTATCAGACGGTGCAGAACTGGCTGTCTGAAGACTGACTGCGTAATTGTGCTATCAGACGGTGCAGAACTGGCTGTCTGAAGACTGTGACTGCGTAATTGTGCTATCAGACGGTACAGAACTGGCTGTCTGAAGACTGACTGCGTAATTGTGCTATCAGACGGTGCAGAACTGGCTGTCTGAAGACTGACTGCGTAATTGTGCTATCAGACGGTGCAGAACTGGCTGTCTGAAGACTGACTGCGTAATTGTGCTATCAGACGGTGCAGAACTGGCTGTCTGAAGACTGACTGCGTAATTGTGCTATCAGACGGTGCAGAACTGACTGTCTGAAGACTGTGACTGCGTAATTGTGCTATCAGACGGTGCAGAACTGGCTGTCTGAAGACTGACTGCGTAATTGTGCTATCAGACGGTGCAGAACTGACTGTCTGAAGACTGTGACTGCGTAATTGTGCTATCAGACGGTGCATAACTGGCTGTCTGAAGACTGTGACTGCGTAATTGTGCTATCAGACAGTGTAGAAATGGCTGTCTGAAGACTGACTGCGTAATTGTGCTATCAGACGGTGCAGAACTGGCTGTCTGAAGACTGTGCGTAATTGTGCTATCAGACGGTGCAGAACTGGCTGTCTGAAGACTGTGACTGCGTAATTGTGCCATCAGACGGTGCAGAACTGGCTGTCTGAAGACTGTGACTGCGTAATTGTGCCATCAGACGGTGCAAAACTGGCTGTCTGAAGACTGTGACTGCGTAATTGTGCCATCAGACGGTGCAAAACTGGCTGTCTGAAGACTGTGACTGCGTAATTGTGCTATCAGACAGTGTAGAAATGGCTGTCTGAAGACTGACTGCGTAATTGTGCTATCACACGGTGCAGAACTGGCTGTCTGAAGACTGTGACTGCGTAATTGTGCTATCAGACAGTGTAGAAATGGCTGTCTGAAGACTGACTGCGTAATTGTGCTATCAGACGGTGCAGAACTGGCTGTCTGAAGACTGTGCGTAATTGTGCTATCAGACGGTGCAGAACTGGCTGTCTGAAGACTGTGCGTAATTGTGCCATCAGACGGTGCAGAACTGGCTGTCTGAAGACTGTGACTGCGTAATTGTGCCATCAGACGGTGCAGAACTGGCTGTCTGAAGACTGTGACTGCGTAATTGTGCCATCAGACGGTGCAGAACTGGCTGTCTGAAGACTGTGACTGCGTAATTGTGCCATCAGACGGTGCAGAACTGGCTGTCTGAAGACTGTGACTGCGTAATTGTGCTATCAGACGGTGCAGAACTGGCTGTCTGAAGACTGTGCGTAATTGTGCTATCAGACGGTGCAGAACTGGCTGTCTGAAGACTGTGACTGCGTAATTGTGCCATCAGACGGTGCAGAACTGGCTGTCTGAAGACTGACTGCGTAATTGTGCCATCAGACGGTGCAGAACTGGCTGTCTGAAGACTGTGACTGCGTAATTGTGCCATCAGACGGTGCAGAACTGGCTGTCTGAAGACTGTGACTGCGTAATTGTGCCATCAGACGGTGCAGAACTGGCTGTCTGAAGACTGTGACTGCGTAATTGTGCCATCAGACGGTGCAGAACTGGCTGTCTGAAGACTGTGAATGCGTAATTGTGCTATCAGACGGTGCAGAACTGGCTGTCCGAAGACTGTGAATGCGTAATTGTGCCATCAGCAGCAGAGCTGATAACCCAGACTGTAATAATATAGGCTACTCTTCTGACATATATATATGTAGGCAGCAGTTTCCACTGAAACGTCTATACGTAGGTACCAAACTGCACGGTGTCGTATCCCAGAAAACCGACGTACCTCGGCCAGAGCCGTAAGAAAGGGGGGGGGGGGCGAGGCACTTGTCTTGGGCGCGCAAAGCTGTGGGGTGCAGAACAAACATTTCGGGCTTCCGCCGTGATGTAGATGAGATCTGCGCTCTTCTGGGACATTACGCGGCGTAGTGCGGTAATTGTTTACGGACGTTTCGGGACAACGTATCGGTCCCATCTTCACGGGTCAAGAGTCCGAGTAGGAAAGAAAGAAAGCCAGCAACCTATAACGTAGATTCATGGAAAGTGCGCGCGGGGTAGCAATCAGTAGGCGTGATGACAGCCAATTTGCATGAATCTACGTTATAGGTTGCTGGCTTTCTTTCTTTCCTACTCGGACTCTTGACCCGTGAAGATGGGACCGATACGTTGTCCCGAAACGTCGGTAAACAATTACCACACGACGCCGCGTAATATCCCAGAAGAGCGCAGATCTCATCAACATCGCGGCGGAAGCCTGAAATCACGTTTAGAGCACGAAATGTCTCAGCCGTACCAAAGGGTGCCGAAGGTAAAGCGGCGGGAAGGGAGTCACCTCTTAGATGAAAGTAGTGGCGAGGTTAAGAATGCGTGGAGCCCCCCTCCACTACCTCATACGTCTTCATGGCGTTATGCTTATTTAACCCTTTAAAGCCCATTGGTTACTATATGTACCACCATGTTTAACATTCACAAATCCTATGTTCTGCCCACACAGTGTATTTATGTGTTTTGTGTGGATCTCAGAACAAACAGCGATTATTTCACTGTACAGCATTAACTGACTGGTTTGTATAACTGAGACGGAGTGTGTTTACTGCGCGGTACGGACTGTATTTATGTGTTTTGTGTGGATCTCAGAACAAACAGCGATTATTTCACTGTACAGCATTAACTGACTGGTTTGTATAACTGTGACGGAGTGTGTTTACTGCGCGGTACGGACTGTATTTATGTGTTTTGTGTGGATCTCAGAACAAACAGCGATTATTTCACTGTACAACATTAACTGACTGGTTTGTATAACTGAGACGGAGTGTGTTTACTGCGCGGTACGGACTGTATTTATGTGTTTTGTGTGGATCTCAGAACAAACAGCGATTATTTCACTGTACAACATTAACTGACTGGCTTGTATAACTGAGACGGAGTGTGTTTACTGCGCGGTACGGACTGTATTTATGTGTTTTGTGTGGATCTCAGAACAAACAGCGATTATTTCACTGTACAACATTAACTGACTGGTTTGTATAACTGAGACGGAGTGTGTTTACTGCGCGGTACGGACTGTATTTATGTGTTTTGTGTGGATCTCAGAACAAACAGCGATTATTTCACTGTACAACATTAACTGACTGGTTTGTATAACTGAGACGGAGTGTGTTTACTGCGCGGTACGGACTGTATTTATGTGTTTTGTGTGGATCTCAGAACAAACAGCGATTATTTCACTGTACAGCATTAACTGACTGGTTTGTATAACTGAGACGGAGTGTGTTTACTGCGCGGTACGGACTGTATTTATGTGTTTTGTGTGGATCTCAGAACAAACAGCGATTATTTCACTGTACAACATTAACTGACTGGTTTGTATAACTGAGACGGAGTGTGTTTACTGCGCGGTTACGGACTGTATTTATGTGTTTTGTGTGGATCTCAGAACAAACAGCCGATTATTTCACTGTACAACATTAACTGACTGGTTTGTATAACTGAGACGGAGTGTGTTTACTGCGCGGTACGGACTGTATTTATGTGTTTTGTGTGGGATCTCAGAACAAACAGCGATTATTTCACTGTACAACATTAACTGACTGGTTTGTATAACTGAGACGTATGTGTTTTACTGCGCGGTACGGACTGTATTTATGTGTTTTGTGTGGATCTCAGAACAAACAGCGATTATTTCACTGTACAACATTAACTGACTGGTTTGTATAACTGAGACGGAGTGTGTTTACTGCGCGGTACGGACTGTATTTATGTGTTTTGTGTGGATCTCAGAACAAACAGCGATTATTTCACTGTACAACATTAACTGACTGGTTTGTATAACTGAGACGGAGTGTGTTTACTGCGCGGTACGGACTGTATTTATGTGTTTTGTGTGGATCTCAGAACAAACAGCGATTATTTCACTGTACACATTAACTGACTGGTTTGTATAACTGAGACGGAGTGTGTTTACTGCGCGGTACGGACTGTATTTATGTGTTTTGTGTGGATCTCAGAACAAACAGCGATTATTCACTGTACAACATTAACTGACTGGTTTGTATAACTGAGACGGAGTGTGTTTACTGCGCGGTACGGACTGTATTTATGTGTTTTGTGTGGATCTCAGAACAAACAGCATTATTTCACTGTACAACATTAACTGACTGGTTTGTATAACTGAGACGGAGTGTGTTTACTGCGCGGTACGGACTGTATTATGTGTTTTGTGTGGATCTCAGAACAAACAGCGATTATTTCACTGTACAACATTAACTGACTGGTTTGTATAACTGAGACGGAGTGTGTTTACTGCGCGGTACGGACTGTATTTATGTGTTTTGTGTGGATCTCAGAACAAACAGCGATTATTTCACTGTACAACATTAACTGACTGGTTTGTATAACTGAGAGGGAGTGTGTTTACTGCGCGGTACGGACTGTATTTATGTGTTTTGTGTGGATCTCAGAACAAACAGCGATTATTTCACTGTACAACATTAACTGACTGGTTTGTATAACTGAGACGGAGTGTGTTTACTGCGCGGTACGGACTGTATTTATGTGTTTTGTGTGGATCTCAGAACAAACAGCGATTATTTCACTGTACAACATTAACTGACTGGTTTGTATAACTGAGACGGAGTGTGTTATGCGCGGTACGGACTGTATTTATGTGTTTTGTGTGGATCTCAGAACAAACAGCGATTATTTCACTTACAACATTAACTGACTGGTTTGTATAACTGAGACGGAGTGTGTTTACTGCGCGGTACGGACTGTATTTATGTGTTTTGTGTGGATCTCAGAACAAACAGCCATTATTTCACTGTACAACATTAACTGACTGGTTTGTATAACTGAGACGGAGTGTGTTTACTGCGCGTACGGACTGTATTTATGTGTTTTGTGTGGATCTCAGAACAAACAGCGATTATTTCACTTACAACATTAACTGACTGGTTTGTATAACTGAGACGATGTGTTTACTGCGCGGTACGGACTGTATTTATGTGTTTTGTGTGGATCTCAGAACAAACAGCGATTATTTCACTGTACAACATTAACTGACTGGTTTGTATAACTGAGACGGAGTGTGTTTACTGCGCGGTACGGACTGTATTTATGTGTTTTGTGTGGATCTCAGAACAAACAGCGATTATTTCACTGTACAGCATTAACTGACTGGTTTGTATAACTGAGACGGAGTGTTTTACTGCGCGGTACGGACTGTATTTATGTGTTTTGTGTGGATCTCAGAACAAACAGCGATTATTTCACTGTACAACATTAACTGACTGTTTGTATAACTGAGACGGAGTGTGTTTACTGCGCGGTACGGACTGTATTTATGTGTTTTGTGTGGATCTCAGAACAAACAGCGATATTTCACTTACACATTAACTGACTGGTTTGTATAACTGAGACGAGTGTGTTTACTGCGCGGTACGGACTGTATTTATGTGTTTTGTGTGGATCTCAGAACAAACAGCATTATTTCACTGTACACATTAACTGACTGGTTTGTATAACTGAGACGAGTGTGTTTACTGCGCGGTACGGACTGTATTTATGTGTTTTGTGTGGATCTCAGAACAAACAGCGATTATTTCACTTACAGCATTAACTGACTGGTTTGTATAACTGAGACGGAGTGTGTTTACTGCGCGGTACGGACTGTATTTATGTGTTTTGTGTGGATCTCAGAACAAACAGCGATTATTTCACTATACAACATTAACTGACTGGTTTGTATAACTGAGACGTAGTGTGTTTACTGCGCGGTACGGACTGTATTTATGTGTTTTGTGTGGGTCTCAGAACAAACAGCGATTATTTCACTATACAACATTAACTGACTGGTTTGTATAACTGAGACGTAGTGTGGTTTACTGCGCGGTACGGACTGTATTTATGTGTTTTGTGTGGATCTCAGAACAAACAGCGATTATTTCACTGTACAACATTAACTGACTGGTTTGCATAACTGAGACGGAGTGTGTTTACTGCGCGGTTCGAGCTGAATTTAAGTCTTCAGATGGTCAGCAAACCGTACAGTTTTTCCTTGCTATGTGCACAGTAATTAAGATGTACACGTATGTCATTAAATAATTCCGCTTTTCGCCCACAGAGTGTCTGCTTTCCTCGTGGTTCTGTCTCTTGACACAAAGTAAACTGAATGTGTTTATATTGGCGACCGGCGTGTTTACTGTGAGGCACGAACTGAATTCTGAAAATGATTGAACTTGTGTCCACACAGCACTAAGTCTGTTGTGCTTACCGGAACATTCCGCAGTTAGTGCTTATAAGGTAGCTAATTAACACGTGTTAATTCAGCCTTGTCTGTTATTTAGCGCGTTATATTAACGGTGTGAACAAAGTGGCCTTCATGCGATCATCTGCTGTGAACAGTGCGTGAAATACAAACTGTCGAACACTTGCACTGGTTGTACTGTGTGATTTGCTTGACCCCTTGAAGACTGAAATTAATTTATACATGTAAAGAATAACGGGACGGGATAGCTCAGTCGGTATAGCGTCTCGCTACCAGCTGGACGGTCCGGGGATCGAATCCCGGTGAGGGCGAGATTTTCAGCACCCGTCCAGACCGGCCCTGGTGCCTACCCAGCCTCCTGTACAATGGGTACCGTTTATGGGTAAAGCGGCCGGGGCGTGGCGTTGACCACCCACCCCCATCTACCGCCGAGGTTAAGGAAAGAGTAGAGCTACACCTCTACTCCTCTAGGCCTTCATGGCCTGTTCTAGGGTGACCTTTACCTTACCTTATGTATAGAACAACAGGTGTTACCACACAGACAGCGCCGTTTGCTTCTAGTACTCGTGCATGTCAGTTAATGATATATATGTGAGTAGTGGATGTTTATTGTGAGAATTATACGGAATACTGGGAGAGGTGCAGATATAGTGTTAGCTGATCGATACGTATATAAATATTGAAAATGGTGCACTCCGTGACACTATGAAGGCGTTCGTGACTTTAAAAATATCGTGTGGTTCACGGCAAACTGCAAATGCAATTTCGTGTACAGCACCCCATTTAAAAGTGCGGCCCTACTCCTTGCCGATTTTCACGAAACTCAAAATGCTCAACAACGTTACGTGCCGATCGCATGTACGGAATTTCGCCCAAATCTTTACCGCAATATGGAAATTATTGGCAGAAGTTCATTCACGCACGTAATCACACTATAACTGTCGGTGCGTCAGTTTTCACGATACTCGCCCTTGGTCCACAAATTTTGTAAGGAACTTTACTGATTTTCATGAAAGTCTGACAAAGAGTTTAGTCGCTGATACTAGGCGGCGGCGTTTCTTTTTTTTTTACTTCATTCAAAGAACGCCGAAAATTCAGCCCGTACCGCGCAGTAAACACACTCCGTCTCAGTTATACAAACCGGTCAGTTAATGTTGTACAGTGAAATAATCGCTGTTTGTTCTGAGATCCACACAAAACACATAAATACAGTCCGTACCGCGCAGTAAACACACTCCGTCTCAGTTATACAAACCAGTCAGTTAATGCTGTACAGTGAAATAATCGCTGTTTGTTCTGAGATCCACACAAAACACATAAATACAGTCCGTACCGCGCAGTAAACACACTCCGTCTCAGTTATACAAACCAGTCAGTTAATGCTGTACAGTGAAATAATCGCTGTTTGTTCTGAGATCCACACAAAACACATAAATACAGTCCGTACCGCGCAGTAAACACACTCCGTCTCAGTTATACAAACCAGTCAGTTAATGCTGTACAGTGAAATAATCGCTGTTTGTTCTGAGATCCACACAAAACACATAAATACAGTCCGTACCGCGCAGTAAACACACTCCGTCTCAGTTATACAAACCAATCAGTTAATGCTGTACAGTGAAATAATCGCTGTTTGTTCTGAGATCCACACAAAACACATAAATACAGTCCGTACCGCGCAGTAAACACACTCCGTCTCAGTTATACAAACCAGTCAGTTAATGCTGTACAGTGAAATAATCGCTGTTTGTTCTGAGATCCACACAAAACACATAAATACAGTCCGTACCGCGCAGTAAACACACTCCGTCTCAGTTATACAAACCAGTCAGTTAATGTTGTACAGTGAAATAATCGCTGTTTGTTCTGAGATCCACACATAAATACAGTCCGTACCGCGCAGTAAACACACTCCGTCTCAGTTATACAAACCAGTCAGTTAATGCTGTACAGTGAAATAATCGCTGTTTGTTCTGAGATCCACACAAAACACATAAATACAGTCCGTACCGCGCAGTAAACACACTCCGTCTCAGTTATACAAACCAGTCAGTTAATGCTGTACAGTGAAATAATCGCTGTTTGTTCTGAGGTCCATACAAAACACTTAAATACATTTGCTGCTGGTTCAAAAAGAAATTATGACGATCGTGGAGGGGGTGAGCGATATTAACCGCTCTAGAAGGTGTTTGCTCCGTGAATTTTATCCGTTTGTTTGTAGGGACTGACAGGTATAAGGAAAATCCAGAATTTGTATACCCCGAGCCACAATTCAAACCTTCGAACAATACTGTAGCTGACGATAAAAACACTGACTGCTAAAACATATCGCCTTTAACATGCAGTTCGATACGTCCTGCAGCGAAGCATTAATGTTTGTGGTTTGTAGCAGTTGATGCAAAAATTGGCACGGATTTAGAGGTTTGAGGCTGGAGCCTTTGCATTGAGTTATTTTGGTACGAACTTTGACTTGCCAGTGCGTGCTGACTGGAAGGTGCCCTTGACACAGTGACCTCAGCTGAGAAACAAATTTGGTGACGTTAAGATTGTGTTACCATTGCAAGTCTGTACACAGATATTATCAACGTGTTTTGGTATGGAAAGATCGTTTTGATTCTTTTGTAGTTAGAGAAGTTACCGTGCCAGGGTCGCGAGATGACTCTGCTGTCGTTTTTCTGCTCATGTTAGTTTCGTATATGACCGAGAGAGGTCTGTCTGATGCGCGGTGAAACAAGTACACACATTTTATTTTGTATAATATGAAAATAAGGCAATTCTTTGTGAGTAGCTTAGAGTGATTGTACAGCGGTAAATAGTGGGATGATCAGTGAATGCAGAATTAGAAGTAATTTGGAAGTAGGCGTTCGTTGCCCAGTGTCGGGTACTATCCGGCAATTATTAAGAAGGACTGAGGAATACCACGAAAGACCTCAGTCAAGGTAACTAGTTGGGCGGGTAAAATGATAATCCTTGACCTCTATAATGCGCGCCAGAAGTACTGTCTGCTTGACCCCGACGTTTGGTACGTACGTATATACCTAGTTACTTCGAATTTAAAGACGCACTTTTTTCACGTTTTTCGGAACTGAAAATCAGGGCGCGTCTTAAGTTCGAGGTATTATTTTTTTAGTTTTGGAAAGTCTCGGAAACATTATTCTTCTCGAAGAACAAATGGCCTGTCTAAAACAGCAGTAAGTAGTATTTGCGTACAAAAATGCTTTTCCTGAAAATCCCTTTTTAAAAAGTGTAGTGCGTCTTAAATTAGAGGGCGTCTTAAATGCGACGTAATGCGAGTATCTTGTTGTCAACATTGTGTTCGTACGACTTGGTATGAATCGTCAGATTGTTCTTGGAACGTGAAGGCCCTGTGCTCCAGTGTAAAGGTTACCATAGTGACCACAGGTTGGTAAGGTACTTTAGCGTTAATAGTTCACGTTATAAAGTGTAGTGGTATTTATATATACCATATACTATAACTTTAAAAGGCTCAAATTACCCCACACCATGCATTATAAGGTAACCTGTGTGACTTTAAAAAACAACCATTATTTCCCTACATAACATCCACCGATAGGTCTTTGTAACGACAGCAGACTGTTTTCTGTGAGGTATTTTTGTGTGAAATGTTGGTTAATTGTAGTCTTAAGAATATTGACCGGTAGTGCTGTAGGTAAAATCGGCTACAGAGTGTCAAGAGTGGCTCAGTTGTGTGCGCCGGTGATAGAAATCAGCTTGTCGACTGTAATTACCGCCAAGCAAGGCGCAACATGGCACCCTGCGTGTCTGTTCAGTGTTTCCGAACTGTGCTGATCGCTGTGCAGGGCTGTGCGGCTTGCGCCAAAGTAGGTCGTGTTAGAATATCGCAGGGTATATAACAGCGAATTACCCGTAGCAACAATCGTGTACAGGCCACGTGTATACTGCCACGAGCTTCGTAATTATGTACACGCCATACTTTAGACAGTACCTGTATAAACAGTACAGTCATTTCCTTCCATATCCATTACAATTCACCATTCACAATCTGACGTAAGTACCGTTTACTTTGTGTATACAGTCGAACCCGGTTATAACGACATCTGATAATACGACACCTCGTCTATAACGTCAGATATTCTGTAGTACCAATTAATTCCTCACTGTTAACAATAACATTATACTACTCCTCGGTTATAACGACACTCGTTTATAACGACACAACATATTCAGTCCCTGTCATGACGTTATAACCGAGTTCGACTGTACATGCTAAATTAGCCATACAACCGTTTGAAAGCTTGAAATAAGCTATATATACGTCACTGGTAAGTTATTTCAAAAGGCTCGCAGAAAAATACCATGTCTTTGTTAGAGAGACCAATCCGTTAATGCTGTTTGATCCTGTAAAGCCTAGTGGTAACTATATGTACCGCCAGGTTTAGCACTAAACTCCACATTTTGCCCACATAGTGTATTTATGTTGTTCGTGTAATTCTCACAATAAACACGATAATTTTCCCATACGACATTAAATGATTGATCTGTCTAATGGAAGGAAACTTGTGTTTTCTGTGAGGTGCTAAGTGTATCGTTTTGTAATGTACATTAACTTTAGTTTTCTAATGGTTGAGGAAGTAACAACTCATTATTATTCCAAATCCATAAATTCTTTATGTGGGCATTATCCGTAATATTTTAACCCCAAGTAGTTGGTGCCGGTACGTGTAATAACCACAGAGCTCTGAAGTACACTGGTTGCTATGTGTACCATCAGCTTTAACATTAAAATACTCTGCTATCAGTAATTTGTCTATGCAATTCGTATGAATCACACAATAAACAGCGATGATTTCCTAAACAGCATTAACCTGTTGGCCTTTGTAATGGAGGTGCATTGTGTTGTCTTGTAGGTAGGAGCTTTACTGCAGGCTTCGAAGTGTTATGTAACAAAGATAATGCAGCAAATTGTAATAATATAATAATAATATTTTAATAATAATTTAATAATAATAATTAATAGTAATGTTTTAATAATAATTTAATAATAATGATTATTATTTAATAGTAATATTTTAATAATAATAATTTAATAATTATTATTATTTAATAATAATTTAATAATAATAATTTAATAATAATAATTTAATAATAATATTTTAATAATAATAATTTAATAATTATTATTTTAATAATAATAATTTAATAATAATAATAATAATGTGCTTCTGTTCCATAGAGTGTCCTTCGGCAGTTCCAAAGGCTCCATGGTCGAGACGCTAATTTATGAAAGTCCTCTTCAGGAAGAACCAGAAGCCAGTCCAGTCCTTGAGGGTTCGTGCCCGTTCCCAGCCGACGGAGAAAACGCTGAGTGAGTAGCCTACAGGGTGTTTATTGCTTCGCACTTACGAGCAGTTCCGAGTACAAACCGCAAAGCCTGTATTTCAAACGCTACAAATGCCCAACATTATTTGGGCCCTGGCACGACGAAGATCACAGCGTTAGGCAGCTCACACCCAGCACAGATCCTGAACACATACCGTGCATTGCGTCAACTAGTTAATAATCACACACCAACCAATGCACTGCTGTAGTGCATTGGTTGGTGTGTGATTGTTAACTGACATGGCGAGACCTTACACATCGATATCGATAATTGAAAATGCAGACCTTTTGTACTTATTATATTTTATAAAAATTACAATTACTTGGCAATAAAACGTGTTTAATTAAGGTTATTAACCGTTTAAGGATTGAGGTGTAAATGGCCAGTGGCCCGGCATTGAATGCCAAGACCATTGCTAGTGGTACATGTTTTGGGCAAATTGAATGCCAAGACCATTGCTAGTGGTACATGTTTTGGGCAAATTAAATACCAACACCATTACTAGTGGTACATGTTCTTGGCAAATTGAATGCCAAGACCATTGCTAGTGGTACATGTTTATGGACAATTGAATGCCAAGACCATTGCTAGTGGTACATGTTTATGGAAAATTGAATGCCAAGACCATTGCTAGTGGTACATGTTTATGGCAAATTGAATGCCAAGACCATTGCTAGTGGTACATGTTTATGGCAAATTGAATGCCAAGACCATTGCTAGTGGTACATGTTTTGGGGAAATTGAATACCAAGACCATTACTAGTGGTACATGTTCTTGGCAAATTGAATGCCAAGACCATTGCTAGTGGTACATGTTTATGGACAATTGAATGCCAAGACCATTGCTAGTGGTACATGTTTATGGAAAATTGAACGCCAACACCATTGCTAGTGGTACATGTTTATGGAAAATTGAATGCCAAGACCATTGCTAGTGGTACATGTATATGGAAAATTGAATGCCAAGACCATTGCTAGTGGTACATGTATATGGAAAATTGAATGCCAAGACCATTGCTAGTGGTACATGTTTATGGAAAATTGAATGCCAATACCATTGCTAGTGGTACATGTTTATGGAAAATTGAATGCCAAGACCATTGCTAGTGGTACATGTTTATGGAAAATTGAATGCCAAGACCATTGCTAGTGGTACATGTTTATGGAAAATTGAATGCCAAGACCATTGCTAGTGGTACATGTTTATGGAAAATTGAATGCCAAGACCATTGCTAGTGGTACATGTTTATGGAAAATTGAATGCCAAGACCATTGCTAGTGGTACATGTTTATGGAAGATTGAATGCCAAGACCATTGCTAGTGGTACATGTTTATGGAAAATTGAATGCCAAGACCATTGCTAGTGGTACATGTTTATGGAAATTGAATGCCAAGACCATTGATAGTGGTATATGTTTATGGCAAATTGAATGCCAAGACCATTGCTAGTGGTACATGTTTATGGAAAATTGAATGCCAAGACCATTGATAGTGGTACATGTTTATGGAAAATTGAATGCCAAGACCATTGCTAGTGGTACATGTTTATGGAAAATTGAATGCCAAGACCATTGCTAGTGGTACATGTTTATGGAAAATTGAATGCCAAGACCATTGATAGTGGTATATGTTTATGGCAAATTGAATGCCAAGACCATTGCTAGTGGTACATGTTTATGGAAAATTGAATGCCAAGACAATTGATAGTGGTACATGTTTTTGACAAATTGAATGCCAAGACCATTGCTAGTGGTACATGTTTTTGGCAAATTGAATGCCAAGACCATTGCTAGTGGTACATGTTTATGGCAAATTGAATGCCAAGACCATTGCTAGTGGTACATGTTTATGGAAAATTGAATGCCAAGACCATTGCTAGTAGTACATGTTTATGGAAAATTGAATGCCAAGACCATTGATAGTGGTACTTGTTTTGGCAAATTGAATGCCAAGACCATTGCTAGTGGTACATGTTTATGGAAAATTGAATGCCAATACCATTGCTAGTGGTACATGTTTATGGCAAATTGAATGCCAAGACCATTGCTAGTGGTACATGTTTATGGAAAATTGAATGCCAAGACCATTGATAGTGGTACATGTTTCTGGCAAATTCAGTCAACGCTTGGCCACCTACCGTTACAAGCAATAACGGCGTTAGTCGTTGGTGGGACTTAAAAGGTTAAGTGCGTGGTGCGGTGACGTCATGAGGTGACAAAGTCGGGTGGACTTCGTTAGACCTAAATAGAAATTGGTACACGAAATAACAATCAAAATAGCCACAGGATTAATATCACATTTAAATTTAAGATCTGTACTCTTCTGGGATATTACGCAGCGTCGAGTGGTAATTCTTTACCGACGTTTCGGGGACAACCTATCGGTCCTATCTTCAACGGTCAATAAGTCCAAAAAGAAAAAAAAGATCTTAGCCCTTGAAGATGGGGCCTATAGGTTGTCCCGAAACGTCGGTAAATAATTACCACTCAACGCTACGTAATATCCCAGAAGAGCACAGATCTCATCTGCATCGCGCGGAAACCTGAAATCACGAGACGAAGTGTGTTTACTGCGCGGTACGGACTGTATTTATGTGTTTTGTGTGGATCTCAGAACAAACAGCGATTATTTCACTGTACAGCATTAACTGACTGGTTTGTATAACTGAGACGGAGTGTGTTTACTGCGCGGTACGGACTGTATTTATGTGTTTTGTGTGGATCTCAGAACAAACAGCGATTATTTCACTGTACAACATTAACTGACTGGTTTGTATAACTGAGACGGTGTGTGTTTACTGCGCGGTATGGACTGTATTTATGTGTTTTGTGTGGATCTCAGAACAAACAGCGATTATTTCACTGTACAACATTAACTGACTGGTTTGTATAACTGAGACGAAGTGTGTTTACTGCGCGGTACGGACTGTATTTATGTGTTTTGTGTGGATCTCAGAACAAACAGCGATTATTTCACTGTACAACATTAACTGACTGGTTTGTATAACTGAGACGAAGTGTGTTTACTGCGCGGTACGGGCTGGATATTTAAATGTAATTCAGGTTAGTGTTAGTGTTTAAAAGGCTAGGGAGATGGAGCGAGTTTGTGACTTGCGAGAAGCTGAGCACCGCGGATCGCAGCTTGCAAGCCTTGTCCTACTTAATTATGAACGGTCGCGGTATTGAGCGAAGCAGCAACGTTCTGATGTTCAGAACGTAGCGGTATGTGTGTCGTTACCATGGCAGCGACGTGACCTTCCACACAAACTCTCACTGTCGGCATATTCACGCAGGCATCTGGTGACTTTAACAATTAAACGTTACACAAATGTGGGAACCAGTGCCACGAGGGGACGAAGTTGCATGAAAGCTCCTTTTAGGTCGTGTAAACGGCACGAGGGAAAAACAACTGAAATGAAAAGTGAAAACATTGCGTGTTTCGCTAGGCGATAGACAAATATTTTGCTATCTTTCTTACGTTTTACTAAAAGGCGCTGTCAGTAAGATGTTTGTGCATAATGATTTGGAGTGGGTGGTGATGGAGATGACGGTGACCTGATTTGATGTACTGTGCTGAATTTCCCTGGAAGCCATGACGAAATTCATAAGAAGCCGTAGTGAGAATGACACGTCTCCTGCTTAAGATTTGAACTCGGGACCTCTAGAATATTAAGCAGAAGTGCGTGGCCGTGCCATGGCTCAAGCGGTTAGTCGGCGGCCTCTCACCGCGGAGGCCCGGTTTAGATCCCGGGTCAATCTATGTGGGATTTGTGTTGGACAAAGTGGCACTGGGACAGGGTTTTTCTCCCAATACTTCGGTTTTCCCCTGTCAGTTTCATTCCACCGGTACTCCATTACTTGGAAAAATGGAAAAATTGATCATCTTTCATCTTCATCACAGGGTTGCACAAGAAGCCTTAATTCTCCGGTGCGTCTGTAGCTTCTGCTGCGGGGCCCTTCTCAAAAAAAAAAAAAAGCAGAGGTGTTAACCACTCCGCTACGACGTTATACATTTTGGACTGTATCAGGTTGTGTGCTGTTGATCATACCCACGTGACCCAACCACACGTACCGCCACGTTTAACACTCACAAATTTTACGTTCTGCCCACACAGTGTATTTATGTGTTTTGTGTGGATCTCAGAACAAACAGCGATTATTTCACTGTACAGCATTAACTGACTGGTTTGTATAACTGAGACGGAGTGTGTTTACTGCGCGGTACGGACTGTATTTATGTGTTTTGTGTGGATCTCAGAACAAACAGCGATTATTTCACTGTACAGCATTAACTGACTGGTTTGTATAACTGAGACGGAGTGTGTTTACTGCGCGGTACGGACTGTATTTATGTGTTTTGTGTGGACCTCAGAACAAACAGCGATTATTTCACTGTACAGCATTAACTGACTGGTTTGTATAACTGAGACGGAGTGTGTTTACTGCGCGGTACGGACTGTATTTATGTGTTTTGTGTGGATCTCAGAACAAACAGCGATTATTTCACTGTACAGCATTAACTCACTGGTTTGTATAACTGAGACGGAGTGTGTTTACTGCGCGGTACGGACTGTATTTATGTGTTTTGTGTGGATCTCAGAACAAACAGCGATTATTTCACTGTACAGCATTAACTGACTGGTTTGTATAACTGAGACGGAGTGTGTTTACTGCGCGGTACGGACTGTATTTATGTGTTTTGTGTGGATCTCAGAACAAACAGCGATTATTTCACTGTACAGCATTAACTGACTGGTTTGTATAACTGAGACGGAGTGTGTTTACTGCGCGGTACGGACTGTATTTATGTGTTTTGTGTGGATCTCAGAACAAACAGCGATTATTTCACTGTACAGCATTAACTGACTGGTTTGTATAACTGAGACGGAGTGTGTTTACTGCGCGGTACGGACTGTATTTATGTGTTTTGTGTGGATCTCAGAACAAACAGCGATTATTTCACTGTACAACATTAACTGACTGGTTTGTATAACTGAGACGGAGTGTGTTTACTGCGCGGTACGGACTGTATTTATGTGTTTTGTGTGGATCTCAGAACAAACAGCGATTATTTCACTGTACAACATTAACTGACTGGTTTGTATAACTGAGACGGAGTGTGTTTACTGCGCGGTACGGACTGTATTTATGTGTTTTGTGTGGATCTCAGAACAAACAGCGATTATTTCACTGTACAGCATTAACTGACTGGTTTGTATAACTGAGACGGAGCGTGTTTTACTGCGCGGTACGGACTGTATTTATGTGTTTTGTGTGGATCTCAGAACAAACAGCGATTATTTCACTGTACAGCATTAACTGACTGGTTTGTATAACTGAGACGGAATGTGTTTACTGCGCGGTACGGACTGTATTTATGTGTTTTGTGTGGATCTCAGAACAAACAGCGATTATTTCACTGTACAGCATTAACTGACTGGTTTGTATAACTGAGACGGAGCGTGTTTACTGCGCGGTACGGACTGTATTTATGTGTTTTGTGTGGATCTCAGAACAAACAGCGATTATTTCACTGTACAGCATTAACTGACTGGTTTGTATAACTGAGACGGAGCGTGTTTACTGCGCGGTACGGACTGTATTTATGTGTTTTGTGTGGATCTCAGAACAAACAGCGATTATTTCACTGTACAGCATTAACTGACTGGTTTGTATAACTGAGACGGAGTGTGTTTACTGCGCGGTACGGACTGTATTTATGTGTTTTGTGTGGATCTCAGACAAACAGCGATTATTTCACTGTACAGCATTAACTGACTGGTTTGTATAACTGAGACGGAGTGTGTTTACTGCGCGGTACGGACTGTATTTATGTGTTTTTGTGTGGATCTCAGGACAAACAGCGATTATTTCACTGTACAACATTAACTGACTGGTTTGTATAACTGAGACGGAGTGTGTTTACTGCGCGGTACGGACTGTATTTATGTGTTTTGTGTGGATCTCAGAACAAACAGCGATTATTTCACTGTACAGCATTAACTGACTGGTTTGTATAACTGAGACGGAGTGTGTTTACTGCGCGGTACGGACTGTATTTATGTGTTTTGTGTGGATCTCAGAACAAACAGCGATTATTTCACTGTACAGCATTAACTGACTGGTTTGTATAACTGAGACGGAGTGTGTTTACTGCGCGGTACGGACTGTATTTATGTGTTTTGTGTGGATCTCAGAACAAACAGCGATTATTTCACTGTACAGCATTAACTGACTGGTTTGTATAACTGAGACGGAGTGTGTTTACTGCGCGGTACGGACTGTATTTATGTGTTTTGTGTGGATCTCAGAACAAACAGCGATTATTTCACTGTACAGCATTAACTGACTGGTTTGTATAACTGAGACGGAGTGTGTTTCTGTGCGGTACGGACTGTATTTATGTGTTTTGTGTGGATCTCAGAACAAACAGCGATTATTTCACTGTACAGCATTAACTGACTGGTTTGTATAACTGAGACGAAGTGTGTTTACTGCGCGGTACGGACTGTATTTATGTGTTTTGTGTGGATCTCAGAACAAACAGCGATTATTTCACTGTACAGCATTAACTGACTGGTTTGTATAACTGAGACGGAATGTGTTTACTGCGCGGTACGGACTGTATGTGTTTTGTGTGGATCTCAGAACAAACAGCGATTATTTCACTGTACAGCATTAACTGACTGGTTTGTATAACTGAGACGAAGATGTGTTTACTGCGCGGTACGGACTGTATTATGTGTTTTGTGTGGATCTCAGAACAAACAGCGATTATTTCACTGTACAGCATTAACTGACTGGTTTGTATAACTGAGACGGAGTGTGTTTACTGCGCGGTACGGACTGTATTTATGTGTTTTGTGTGGATCTCAGAACAAACAGCTATTATTTCACTGTACAGCATTAACTGACTGGTTTGTATAACTGAGACGGAGTGTGTTTACTGCGCGGTACGGACTGTATTTATGTGTTTTGTGTGGATCTCAGAACAAACAGCGATTATTTCACTGTAACACATTAACTGACTGGTTTGTATAACTGAGACGGAGTGTGTTTACTGTGCGGTACGGACTGTATTTATGTGTTTTGTGTGGATCTCAGAACAAACAGCGATTATTTCACTGTACAACATTAACTGATTGGTTTGTATAACTGAGACGGAGTGTGTTTACTGCGCGGTACGGACTGTATTTATGTGTTTTGTGTGGATCTCAGAACAAACAGTCGATTATTTACACGTACAGCATTAACTGACTGGTTTGTATAACGAGACACGGAGTTTTGTTTACTGCGCGGGTACGAACTGTATTTCTGGTGTGTTTTGTGTGGTTCTCAGAACAAAGAGCGATTATTTCACTGTACAGCATTAACTGGCTGGTTTGTATAACTGAGACGGAGTGTGTTTACTGCGCGGTACGGACTGTATTTATGTGTTTTGTGTGGATCTCAGAACAAACAGCGATTATTTCACTGTACAGCATTAACTGACTGGTTTGTATAACTGAGACGGAGTGTGTTTACTGCGCGGTACGGACTGTATTTATGTGTTTTGTGTGGATCTCAGAACAAACAGCGATTATTTCCCTAAACAGCATTAACTGACTGGTTTTTAATAGAAACAGTTTACTGTGAGGTACGGACTGAATTTTTAAATATTTGTTACGGGAATTGATTGTTTTAAAGGGTTAATGTGGCTGTTCCTCTTGTCATAATTTGTCTTTGCATCTGTGTTACCAATCCACAGTTAACCCCTCAATCAGGTTGGGTTTTCGATTCTAACTACTGGGTTTTAAATTTATGGCACCCTTAAATACATGCACCGAGGACGGCACCACGTGAGAAATAAAAGGTCCGTAGAAAGGATGAGAAGACGAGGAAGAAGACCTAAGCAGCTACTGGATGACCTTAAGGAAAAGAGAAGATACTGTAAATTGAAAGAGGAAGCACTAGATCGCACCCTGTGGAGAACTCGCTGTGGAAGAGGCTACGGACCTGTCGTAAGACACTACGGAATGAATGAATGAATGAATGATTGAATGAATGAATAGTGCCGCGAGGCAGAAATTGAAGGGTTAAACCTTCATCCCGGAGGGCTTGGGTTCAGTTTCCAAGTACCTTCTAATAGATGACTTTTCCTGAAGGTCTTATCATCGGCCTGTGGCCATGTTTACTCCCACGTCCGAACAGTTGGCAGTACGTTTGAAGGCCCACTGTTTGCGAACTACTGCACACAGGTATATAATGGCAGTCGGCTTTTGTATATGTTAACTGTACGGAGACGTCCGTACAGCGATTTGCTGTGTCCAGTGGGCGTCGTGTTGTAACTGGCCGGTTACGTAACTAAATAACCGAAAAATAACCGAAACAGCTTGCAGATTAAGTTGTATTGCCTGAAATAAATTGTATGTTCAAGCAGGGGACGCGTGTCCGATTATTTTTGTAAAAATGCAAATATGTATTGTGACTAACATGTCTTCTAAACAACGGAAAATAATAATTTTTCGTGCCCCAGTCACCTTGTCTTGTCTTTAAGTGATTCAGGGGCATTGATTTTGTTCGGAAGATGTCGGATGAGGTCGTTCGGGTTCGGATGACGAGCCGAACGAAAGGCATGCTTTGGTTACAAAATTTTATGCGCGAAATTTCTTAATTCGAGCCGTCGTAAAGCGATGACCGATTGTGATTCTGTACTTAGCGTTGGGTTAGGAGGGGGAGGACGTGGCTGTGACGTTTGTCATATCTCACTTCCGGCAGAAATGCGTGCAAGTGCTCCGGGGTCAGAGAACACATCACATATGCGTCAGACGAGCTGCGGGATTCCATACGCAGAATTAGTTGTCTTTTTTTTTGTAACGCACTGTTCACGAACTTTAACCCCTTAAAGCCAAGTAGTTACTTTATGTACCAAAACTTTTAACTTAAAAAAAATTCTGCGTTCTGCCCACATCGTATTTACTTATGCCTTGTTAACTGCAGTCCGTAGTAACAACATTGTTAGAGAGCACGATTACTTATGTCCCGTCACGTATGGTACACTTTATGTTGTCCGTATGGTACACTTTATGTTGTCCGTATGGTACACTTTATGTTGGCCGTATGGTACACTTTATGTTGTCCGTATGGTACACTTTATGTTGTCCGTATGGTACACTTTATGTTGTCCGTATGGTACACTTTATGTTGGCCGTATGGTACACTTTATGTTGTCCGTATGGTACACTTTATGTTGGCCGTATGGTACACTTTATGTTGTCCGTATGGTACACTTTATGTTGTCCGTATGGTACACTTTATGTTGGCCGTATGGTACACTTTATGTTGTCCGTATGGTACACTTTATGTTGTCCGTATGGTACACTTTATGTTGTCCGTATGGTACACTTTATGTTGGCCGTATGGTACACTTTATGTTGTCCGTATGGTACACTTTATGTTGGCCGTATGGTACACTTTATGTTGGCCGTATGGTACACTTCATGTTGGCCGTATGGTACACTTCATGTTGTCCGTATGGTACACTTCATGTTGTCCGTATGGTACACTTTATGTTGTCCGTATGGTACACTTTATGTTCGTATGGTACACTTTATGTTGTCCGTATGGTACACTTTATGTTGGCCGTATGGTACACTTTATGTTGTCCGTATGGTACACTTTACGTTGTCCGTATGGTACACTTTACGTTGTCCGTATGGTACACTTTATGTTGTCCGTATGGTACACTTTATGTTGTCCGTATGGTACACTTTATGTTGGCCGTATGGTACACTTTATGTTGTCCGTATGGTACACTTTATGTTGTCCGTATGGTACACTTTATGTTGTCCGTATGGTACACTTTATGTTGGCCGTATGGTACACTTTATGTTGTCCGTATGGCAGTAATCCCTGGAAAAATAAACAAGAAAGTAAAGCTTTGTTTACAGTAAAACAATAATATGGCGGCAGCGCGAAAAATCCTGTTGGCTTTCGGTTTTAATGACGATAACTAATGAGCCATATGAGTTAGACATGTGACTTCGAACGCGGAGACTGATTATAAACAATTTGAAATGTTGATGGTGTGATACCAGTTACAAACATGGAGACGATGCGAACATTTGAGATTATGTACGACAAATGTATACAGGACTTGTAATTAAGTAAAAAGATTTGCACAGAAATAAAATGGATGATAACAATAATGATAATAGCAGTGGATATGTAGAGTTGGTTGTCTGTGTGCATTACTGAACAGACTTACAGTTTTGTTTGGAGTTAGTTGCGAAGTATGACGTATGTACATGGATGTCAGGCGTCAGGAGATTAACAGTTGAAAGGCTAACGAAATAGAGAGAGAGAGAGAGAGAGAGAGAGAGAGAAAGAAGAGGGATGAATGTAGTGAAAGGCACTACATTTATTGTTATTACGGGGGGGGGGGGGGGGACAGAAAAAGTTTACTGCCCTGAATTAGAGACTAACGGCGGGGGGGGGGGGGAGATGAAGTAGAAGAGTAGAAGAAAGGGAAAACAGCAAGGGAGTAGTGACAAACGCTTTTATTTGGGGGGGGGGGGGGGGGGAAAGAGCTTCACTTTTTTAGAATGCTACCTCGCCCTCCCTGTAGGTGCAGTAGGAAAATTAAACTGTCGAATGGCGACAATTGTAGCTTGACATAAAGGGTCATTAATGCTGAAATTAATAATTTGTAGATTTAATTTAACTTCCACGAATTAAATAATAACTTTAATCTGAATTATATATAAACATTCAGTCCGTACCGCGCAGTAAACACACTCCGTCTCAGTTATACAAACCAGTCAGTTAATGTTGTACAGTGAAATAATCGCTGTTTGTTCTGAGATCCACACAAAACACATAAATACAGTCCGTACCGCGCAGTAAACACACTCCGTCTCAGTTATACAAACCAGTCAGTTAATGTTGTACAGTGAAATAATCGCTGTTTGTTCTGAGATCCACACAAAACACATAAATACAGTCCGTACCGCGCAGTAAACACACTTCGTCTCAGTTATACAAACCAGTCAGTTAATGCTGTACAGTGAAATAATCGCTGTTTGTTCTGAGATCCACACAAAACACATAAATACAGTCCGTACCGCGCAGTAAACACACTTCGTCTCAGTTATACAAACCAGTCAGTTAATGCTGTACAGTGAAATAATCGCTGTTTGTTCTGAGATCCACACAAAACACATAAATACAGTCCGTACCGCGCAGTAAACACACTTCGTCTCAGTTATACAAACCAGTCAGTTAATGCTGTACAGTGAAATAATCGCTGTTTGTTCTGAGATCCACACAAAACAATAAATACAGTCCGTACCGCGCAGTAAACACACTCCGTCTCAGTTATACAAACCAGTCAGTTAATGTTGTACAGTGAAATAATCGCTGTTTGTTCTGAGATCCACACAAAACACATAAATACAGTCCGTACCGCGCAGTAAACACACTTCGTCTCAGTTATACAAACCAGTCAGTTAATGCTGTACAGTGAAATAATCGCTGTTTGTTCTGAGATCCACACAAAACACATAAATACAGTCCGTACCGCGCAGTAAACACACTTCGTCTCAGTTATACAAACCAGTCAGTTAATGCTGTACAGTGAAATAATCGCTGTTTGTTCTGAGATCCACACAAAACACATAAATACAGTCCGTACCGCGCAGTAAACACACTCCGTCTCAGTTATACAAACCAGTCAGTTAATGTTGTACAGTGAAATAATCGCTGTTTGTTCTGAGATCCACACAAAACACATAAATACAGTCCGTACCGCGCAGTAAACACACTTCGTCTCAGTTATACAAACCAGTCAGTTAATGCTGTACAGTGAAATAATCGCTGTTTGTTCTGAGATCCACACAAAACACATAAATACAGCCCGTACCGCGCAGCAAACACACTCCGTCTCAGTTATACAAACCAGTCAGTTAATGTTGTACAGTGAAATAATCGCTGTTTGTTCTGAGATCCACACAAAACACATAAATACAGTCCGTACCGCGCAGTAAACACACTCCGTCTCAGTTATACAAACCAGTCAGTTAATGCTGTACAGTGAAATAATCGCTGTTTGTTCTGAGATCCACACAAAACACATAAATGCACTGTGTGGGTAGAATGTAGAATTTTTAAATTTTAATCCTGATGGTACATAAAGTAACCATTGGGCCGTGAAAGGTTAATTAAGTTTTCTTGTTTAAAAAATGTGATTTTTTAAAAAATCTATTCTTTTTTCTGTTAATGTTTTCTTTCCCCGCACTTATATAATTAACCAAAAGCAGAAATACTTCACTCTTCTCTACATTTCCCCTTTTCTGCTATTTCAACGCGTCTTCACAGAGGCGTGTATAAATCGTAGATGCCGCCACTGCTGTCCCAATACGTCTGTCGCGTACAGACTCGCTCTAGGCCTACTTTGACCAGCCAATTGGTCTGGTCGCAACTGATAGTGTTAGCGAGCGAGCGGCTGTGAGTAGGAAGCCAGACGAGGCGTGGCGATTCAGTTAGTGCTGTGGAGTTGGTTGGTAAAGCAGTTGTGTGTTAAGGCGTCTGAGTGACTGTGCTGGCGTTCGTGAGGAACTTTGTAAACTGGTAAGTCCACAAGAAGGGAAGTTCTGGTTGAGTTTTGTGTATGGATGGACTTTGTTCTGCCATTCGTTAATACTCATGACCTAGTGCGTTCGTCCTTGTGCTATAGTAGCTATAGGGTATTCTTGAAAGTTGTTGCTGTCGGTATGGTTTATATTTAGAACAAAAAATAAATGATGCGTATAGTTTATTTATCTTGTACGTCTTCGTTTCGACGCCAGCCAGATGGATTGCCAAACACTTGACGCATTGCTAAAATTAGAAATTTTCCGTTTATTGTGGAACACGTTTTTATGTGTGGGTTAGTGGAACGTTGAAGCCTAGTCTGTGGAGCTTGAGATGGTCATAGCTGTGACTGCATATGCTTTACTATAGGAAGACGCACAACGAAGTTACGTCTTTCTTGTAATGCGTATGTTACGCAGTTAATGAAGCACGTCCTAACCTGTACAGTCCTCGCACAACACAAAGATGGTTCGTGCAGTCAGGCTGCGGTCAGACACCGTTGACGCTAGAAGTTCGAACAGAAAACTTGTCGAAACCGAAAGTACGTTGGTAACTAAATGTGTGCACGTCCTGTTAACAGCATTGAGCTGCATTTTGCCCACCCCAGTTTGTTTGTCTGTTATGACTGCAGCAGTAAACAGCGACTGTTTTCGTAAACGAAACGAGTGGTCGTGTGGGATGGAGAATTCCGTTTACTACGAGGTAGGAACTGAATCTAATTCCGTTTACTAGGAGGTAGGAACTGAATCTTTAAAGGAAGTGTTTTTTTATTATTTATTGAAGATTACAATTTACAGTATGTACAGTATACAAAGAAAAAGTTACAAGATTGTTCCGATAACCAATTTAAGTAATTTAATTTTAATTTACTATGAGGTAGGAACTGAATCTAATTCCGTTTACTACGAGGTAGGAACATGAATCTAATTCCGTTTACTACGAGGTAGGAACTGAATCTAATTCCGTTTACTACGAGGTAGGAAACTGAATCTTTAAAGGAAGTTGTTTTTTATTATTTATTGAAGATTACAATTTACAGTATGTACAGTATACAAGGAAAAAGTTACAAGATTGTTCCGATAACCAATTTAAGTAATTTAATTTTAATTTACTATGAGGTAGGAACTGAATCTAATTCCGTTTACTACGAGGTAGGAACTGAATCTAATTCCGTTTACTACGAGGTAGGAACTGAATCTTTAAAGGAAGTGTTTTTTATTATTTATTGAAGATTACAATTTACAGTATGTACAGTATACAAGGAAAAAGTTACAGAAATTGTTCCGATAACCAATTTAACTAAAATGAGTACATGAACCAAAAGTTATAAATAGGGAAAAATAAAAATAATATTCGTGAAAAAGACTAAAAAAAACACTATGCCTGATGGTGAGCTGGTTTACAGCAGTATATGTTTACAGCAGTATATGTTTACAGCAGTATATGTTTACAGCAGTATATGTTTACAGCAGTATATGTTTACAGCAGTATATGTTTACAGCAGTATATGTTTACAGCAGTATATGTTTACAGCAGTATATGTTTACAGCAGTATATGTTTACAGCAGTATATGTTTACAGCAGTATATGTTTACAGCAGTATATGTTTACAGCAGTATATGTTTACAGCAGTATATGTTTACAGCAGTATATGTTTACAGCAGTATATGTTTACAGCAGTATATGTTTACAGCAGTATATGTTTACAGCAGTATATGTTTACAGCAGTATATGTTTGGTTTGTGTTTGTAGAAGGAAGTTTATCAGACGGTCATTGTACGGTCATTCGCAGAAATTGGCACTTTTTGTATTACGAAATCTATATCCAGTAAGGTTTTGAGCAGCGTGAAACCTTTATAGGTCTTCACAGCGGTATGTAATGGACGTCATTCCGTGTCAGTGTGGCTGGATTGGAAGATAATATTAGAAAGTATTTTGGAACAAATTGCGGTATCATTGCGGGATATTGTGAACACTCAATGAGCATACATGTGTTTTATAAAACATACGTAATTCCTCGACTTGCTG
This sequence comes from Reticulitermes speratus, assembly GCA_021186555.1. NCBI lineage: Eukaryota > Metazoa > Arthropoda > Insecta > Blattodea > Rhinotermitidae > Reticulitermes > Reticulitermes speratus. The sequence continues at coordinate 4,131,832 of JAJKFL010000042.1, forward strand.
ACTAACTATTAGCTTCTCAAGAGATGATTTTCCGTGCAGTTCGTTACAGGGCGAAACTTGTATAGAGATATATTTAAAGTCTGTTCTGACCTCCGAGAAAACACATCGCATATACGTTAACAAACAGTAGTCGGTTAATGGTTACGGAAACATCCGCTGTTGCCAGAATCGGTGAAGCAAGCGGTAAGCATTGTTACCACTACCCTGTACAGAGTGCATACAGAGGATTACTTACAGGAAGTTCGTCCAGCTGTGTGCATTATGCTTGTGGGTAGACAGACAGACAGACAGCTAGGTCAGTAGCAAAACAGAGCTTGCAGTAGTCATAAGTTAACCGAACCTCGCTGTCAAGTGCTTCCTGTTATGAAGTTGCAGAGTTCATATCTTGGTCAACATCTGCTACACAGATCGATGTTTTTTTGTAGTGTCTTTTACTGCGTACAGTCAGCTGCCCCAATTATACCCCAAATTGACCCACTGCAGTTTCATTCCGCATTCTTCCCAGTTCGTATTCACTAATATTGCTGTTTGCGACTCCATAATACGGCATATTTCGTGTTTTAGATGTTACGAATCTGAAATTATTGTACAAGTGTGTTTTCTCTCCCTTAAAGAACACAAAGGCCAGAAGTAACTGTTGTGTTGGAGGATTGCCCACACTAAATGCATTATTGTCTGTGTTTATTTTTTAACATAAAGTTCATTTTATAGATCTTATCTTGCGAAATTCAGCCTTGTGGTGGGTTTTAACAGGTTTCTCGTAAAAACATCGGAACATTTATTTATTTCTGCACTATACTAACACAGGCTTCTTGACGTCTTTTTAGTGACATCAGAACCGTTGCATCGTTATTGTAATTGCAAATAATTGAAATTACATAGAATATTAACATATCTGTTACTGTAACAGCGAGTCTGATTTCAAATTAATATCTGATAATCCAGACACTACAAGATATTCAATCTATTTTACACCAACTAATGCAAACTTAAAACCACTTTTTTTGTAGTTTTTATTGTAAAATGTATCCCTACACGTGTTTCGATCCTCGGATCATCGTCAGGGTTTTTTTTTTTAAAAAAGCCACTATCACTTACATTGCATATTTTGAAGGGTCCAAATAGCACTCATGTCTTAATATTTGTTTTAAAATATCTGAATTTTAAAATTGTGGCTTTTTTCTAAAAAAACCCTGACGATTATCCGAGGATCGAAACACGTGTAGGGGTACATTTTACAATAAAAACTACAAAAAGTGGTTTTACGTGTGCATTAGTCGGTGTAAAATAAATGGAATTAGTGAAAATGCACGGTGACAGCAATGTAAAACCAGAAGATATGCTGTGGTTGTTTAACACTTTACAACACATTGTTACCGCATTTGGTAACATCTGTCGTGACAGCATTCAAACACATTCTGCCACACGGTGTATTTATGTCGGCTATGATTGTCTCAGTACACAGCGATTGTTGTCTGATACAGCATTAACCGTTGGGTCTTTGTAGTGGGGAAGGTGAATGTTTCCTGTGAGGTACGAACTAAGTGTTTGTATGTTATTTACGCGAACGATGAGCTAAAGGCTAGGAGCAGCTTGACGGTCTGTTTGTGTGATCATGGAAGCTGAACCGAGCATGACTGATACCGGCAGCATCCGGCATCTACGTGGGCTTACGTCATGGTTTTCAATTTGCCCCCCGGCAATTGAATGCTCCGCAGAAGAGAGTGAGGTTCGAGGAATAGATCGCGAATGTGTGCGGGCAGTGTTGCAGATAGCGTTTCGTTTTCTTGTGAGTCTGACTGAAATGTGCTAAAGACACATCGCCCGGACACGCTGGCCGAGGTTTTCCAGATTTTCTTGAGTTACTCCAGACAGTTGACGAAACAGTACACGAATCCTGACGTGACACTTTCGTTTCGTATCCCTTCCAGTTCGTTATTCGCCGCTCATCTTGCTATTGAACGCTAGACAGAGCTGCTGATGGCGTCGTTAAATAAACAAGCAATATTTTCAAACTTTGTTGTATGTACCGTGCATTTTGTCGTGAGTTAAGTCAAAACCAACAAATGCAAAAGATAATTAGCAAATATGAAATGTATTTACAACCCCTACATATGTTTCGGCAAATAAATTGCCATCCACAGGGGGTATCTATCAAAGAATTACAAGTACATAACTGCATCCAAATACATCCTGAGGATGGCAATTTATTTTCCGAAACATATGTAGGGGTTGTAAATTCATTTTATACCTGTTAATTCTCTTCTGCGTGTGTTGGTTTTGGCTTAACTCAAGCAATGTTTTCGTTTCGACATCGAAGCTTGCATCAGGCACACACACAATAGGCGTGTCATCTTTTTTAAAAGGCCTGCCTTAAAACAACATTCGTTTCGTCACTCATTTGTTTTATCTCCGAAAGGCCACCGACCTACGTACAGTTTGCAGCCCCGACTGCTTACCTTGTGACTGGAGTTGCACGAGCAACAGATTGCGGTGTCTGAGAAAGAAATGCTGGTAGAATATTGGTCTGTACTCATCACCAAATATTATTCGGGTGATCAAATCAAGAAGAATGAGGTGGGCAGGGCATGTAGCACGTATGGGCGGGGGGAGAGGTGCATACAGGATTTTGGTGGGGAGACCGCAGGGAAGGAGACCACTTGGAAGACCCAGGCATAGATGGGAGGATAATATTAAAATGGATCTTCAAGAAGTGGGATGGGGGCATGGACTGGATTGATATGGCTCAGGATAGGGACAGGTGGCGGGCTGTTGTGAGTGCGGTAATGAACCTTCGGGTTGCATAAAACGCGGGGAATTTTTTGACTAGCTGAGGAACTGTTAGCTTCTCAAGAAGGACTGTGCTACATGGAGTTATGTAGAATATTGGGATTGGAGATTGCGTGGTGAAGAATTCGGACACTTAGTAGTGAAGAGATTGGGATCTAGTGGTGAAGGCATTGGAGAATGATGGTAAATACTGGAGATTTTATAGCAGAGAGATTGGAGATCTAATGGTGAAGCCGTTAGAGATGTAATGAAGAGCCTGGATATTTCATAGTGAAAGATACTGGAGATTAATGACGAGACATTGGAGATTTAATTGTGAAGAGCCTGGAGATCACACCGTGAAGAGCTCCATAGTCGTCAAAGCCGTTCATGTGATATTATTAAGGTGATCACATTAAGGATTGTGAGTGGGACATGTAGCGCGCATGTGCGAGAGGAGGAATACAGAGTTTTGGGTTTGAAATCCTGAGGGACAGACAACCCGGGAGACGTGGGAATGTAGGGGAGAATAATATTAAAACGGATCGTAATGAATTGCGATGTAACCGCGTGGACTGGATTCAGCTGGCTCGGGGTAGTTTCTGGTGGAGGGGCTTATGATCCCGGTAATGAACCTTCAGGTTGCATAATTCGTTTACCGGCTTGGCAGCTATCAGCGTCTGCAGGCGGACTGCTTACCATGTATGTTGATACTGCTGTTTGGATGACATACAGTGACTTACAGCTGCTTATCGCCACAAAGTCGCTTCCTACATTCCTTCATTTACAGCACAAAAGTTTGTACACTTTATCTCGTATTACGACCGTTCCTATTTGTACTATCGCCCGATAAGCTCAACATCTAACAGATCCCATTCTACAGGCCTTACAAACTGTCTGTGAGACAGTACTTTGGAACACGTACTGCCTTCTTGTAGGAATAGACGTAGATTATTTATCCAGACGGCACTAATTATCGTTTGCAGTAGAGACGCAGTGTGTTTACTGTGACGTATGAACTGAATTTGAAAATGAAATTATAATTTCAGGCACAACACTGTTAAGAGGCACTGCCGTCCTAGCTGTGCATTGTTTTTTTCAATGGCTCGACAGCCCCTTGGGGGCCTAGGCCGCCTCATTGTTCGAGGCTTCACGATCACACTTTAGACACACCACACTCGGTAGGACTCCTCTGGACGAGGGATCAGCCCGACGTAGAGAACTCTACCTGACAACACACAACACTCACAAGAGACAGACATCCATGCCCCCGGCGGGATTCGAACCCACAATCCCAGCAAGCGAACGGCCGTAGATGCACGCCTTAGACCGCACGGTGACTGGGATCGGCAATAAATGTATAGATTTTACATAATTATGCAGGCCAAATTAAAGCGTAAACCTGACATGAGTAGCTGAATAGCGTCATGTAACAAAGAGAATTCGGATACTCTAAAAGTCTCCATTACTCGTTGAGGCACGGCGTCCCGCGTGACGGTAATTTCCGAAGGTCCACACTGCGCATGCTCGGAACGTGTTAACTGTGTCATGGTACCGGGTGTATCTATGACTTCCTTAAAAATCGATACAGAAACAAGCCACTCCATGAATGAAACGCAGGGAAAAAGCGAAATTGGAGAAGAGTTTATGTTACTGGATGTATATATTTTAGTGACCTGGTTGTATGTTTATTGTAACTTTAAATTACGGTGTTTAACAGAAATAGAAATGCAGGTCTATTTAGAGGTAATTTAATTTAATAATCGCATTTGTAAGCTTAGATTTGTGAGTCCCTGTATTATTTACAGTGTTTTGAGTTTGAGGTTATGTCACCGTGGCAGTCTAGACAGAAGAAAGCGACTCCGTGTTTGTGTGAAAGAACATTCACTTTGTTATTTGTAATTTGTCGTTTGCATTGACGCTTCGAAAATTAAACTATTAAACGTACTATTCGGTACAGTGCCTGCCTCCCATATCCGAAACGACGCTGCTTTGTTCAGACGCCCCCTGGCGTCTCCCTCGGTTTCACTGTTAACGTGCGGGTGAGTTTAGAAATGATAGTAGCAGGGGGAAACAAGTACTTGGAGAAAGCGCTATTTCATTGCTACTTTCTGCGTCAAAAAGCTCACATAATTGGTCTGGGATCGAACCGGGGCATCCGCGTTACGAGACCGGCGACTAAGCGCCTGAGCCATGGCACGGCCGTCGGAAACTGAAGATCGTCGCAGTGGAATTTTAAAATCCAATTCCTGCTATCACAAAACCCTGCAGTGACCTACCACTTAATGCTGTTGAGGGGGAAAGTGCCGACGAGACGGGTGGAAAGCCGGTACAAATTACCGGGGCCCGGCGGTCCGGAAGGGGGCCGGCGGTCCGGAAGGGGGCCCGGCGGTCCGGAAGGGGGCCCGGGACCCGACAGTGTTGCGTATTTTTTTTTTTTGTATTTCTCGGCATTACCAGTATCTGTTGCTTAAAATCTTCTGGGTTGTTACCAGGCGTCGTTTTTTTGGTGTATGACCAACGTTTCGGGATCACTTGTTTGTTCCATCTTCAGGGTATGACCAACGTTTCGGGATCACTTGTTTATCCCATCTGCAGGGTATGACCAACGTTTCGGGATCACTTGTTTGTCCCATCTTCAGGGTATGACCAACGTTTCGGGATCACTTGTTTATCCCATCTTCAGGGTATGACCAACGTTTCGGGATCACTTGTTTGTCCTATCTTCAGGGTCTTGGGGAAAAAAGGACCTGAAGATGGGACAAACAAGTGATCCCGAAACGTTGGTCATATACTAAAAAACGACGCCTGGTAACAACCCAGAAGTTTTTAAGCAACATTACGACCACGGCGGAACCCTTCAATTACATACAGTACCACTATCTGTCGACTGTACAAATTACATACAGTACCACTATCTGTCGACTGTACAAATTACATACAGTACCAGTATCTGTCGACTGTACAAATTACATACAGTACCAGTATCTGTCGACTGTACAAATTACATACAGTACCAGTATCTGTCGACTGTACAAATTACATACAGTACCAGTATCTGTCGACTGTACAAATTACATACAGTACCACTATCTGTCGACTGTACAAATTACATACAGTACCAGTATCTGTCGACTGTACAAATTACATACAGTACCAGTATCTGTCGACTGTACAAATTACATACAGTACCAGTATCTGTCGACTGTACAAATTACATACAGTACCAGTATCTGTCGACTGTACAAATTACATACAGTACCAGTATCTGTCGACTGTACAAATTACATACAGTACCAGTATCTGTCGACTGTACAGATTACATACAGTACCAGTATCTGTCGACTGTACAGATTACATACAGTACCAGTATCTGTCGACTGTACAGATTACATACAGTACCAGTATCTGTCGACTGTACAAATTACATACAGTACCAGTATCTGTCGACTGTACAAATTACATACAGTACCAGTATCTGTCGACTGTACAAATTACATACAGTACCAGTATCTGTCGACTGTACAAATTACATACAGTACCAGTATCTGTCGACTGTACAGATTACATACAGTACCACTATCTGTCGACTGTACAAATTACATACAGTACCAGTATCTGTCGACTGTACAAATTACATACAGTACCAGTATCTGTCGACTGTACAAATTACATACAGTACTACTATCTGTCGACTGTACAAATTACATACAGTACCAGTATCTGTCGACTGTACAAATTACATACAGTACCAGTATCTGTCGACTGTACAAATTACATACAGTACCAGTATCTGTCGACTGTACAAATTACATACAGTACCAGTATCTGTCGACTGTACAAATTACATACAGTACCAGTATCTGTCGACTGTACAAATTACATACAGTACCAGTATCTGTCGACTGTACAAATTACATACAGTACCAGTATCTGTCGACTGTACAAATTACATACAGTACCAGTATCTGTCGACTGTACAAATTACATACAGTACCAGTATCTGTCGACTGTACAAATTACATACAGTACCAGTATATGTCGACTGTACAAATTACATACAGTACCAGTATCTGTCGACTGTACAGATTACATACAGTACCAGTATCTGTCGACTGTACAGATTACATACAGTACCACTATCTGTCGACTGTACAAATTACATACAGTACCAGTATCTGTCGACTGTACAAATTACATACAGTACCAGTATCTGTCGACTGTACAAATTACATACAGTACCACTATCTGTCGACTGTACAAATTACATACAGTACCACTATCTGTCGACTGTACAAATTACATACAGTACCAGTATCTGTCGACTGTACAAATTAACCCTTCCAGATCAAGCCCAAGTCACTCTGCAACTGACAGTCAGTCTTTCCGATTTAGTGTAAAGGTTTCTAGCCGGTCCGTCCTTGCTGGGGGGCCCCAACCCGCACCCTGCAGCCCTGGGGACCGTCGCAGTTTGTTGTGAAACTCGTACGGAACTTATGAACACACAGTGAGGATAAAAGTCACAGTAGTTGAATGTCGAACCTGGTGCATTAGTATGCACTGCCGTCTGTCGAGCTGCGTCGTGATCGTAAACAGGTGATGTACAGTCTGTATCACCTTGTACTTGTTTTGGCTGACCTCTGTGTAGCTGGCATTTCTGTGCGATGATGTCATTATGACGTCACAGATAAACTTTCTCCCGTCGTAGTGTACATTGCAATCTCCCCGTTTCGCCAGTTTATGACAGCAGTTTGAGTAAGGTGCCGGCTTTACTGCAACGTGGCATACTCGTAATTGATCTTATCGATCATCTGCCTTAAGGAGCCTGTCCGTCGGATATGAGGTTCTCGCGACGGTCACACAGTTCCCGTTTGCTGCGATGGCACGTGTAGTCTGGTTTAAAAGTAATCTGCCGACGTTTTGGAGGAACCTACTGCCTGCATTGTCAGCACTTTGCGGACATGCGGAGTCATTCAAGATGTCGGCTGCTAACCTCACCTTGTTTATTTGCTGTAATTCTTCAATGTGGAACCGGGGTAACTCGGGTCGTTAGTGACTGGGTTGTAGGCTAGGTCACCGGCTTTGATCCCCGGCAGGGTTATAATTGTTTCCTTCTTATAAACTTCCATACCGGCTGTGGTGCCCACCAAAGGATACATGAGGGATTTTACCTGCGGGTAAAGCAGTAGAAGCGTGAAGCTGACCACTCATCTTGTGTTGTCGAGCTTAAGAATGCCTACACCCACACCCACACTCCACCAAATGTGTCATTGGCCTACTGAGCAATTAAGGAATGACGAGTTTTTCTTTGCGTTACTCGAATCTGTAATTTAAGACGGCGACGGTTGTTCAAAACGGCGACTTTCGCCTAAATAATGTATACAGAGCCGATCCCAGTGGCCGCGCGGTCTAAGGCGTGGGTCTGCAGCCGCTCGCTTACTGGGACTGTGGGTTCGAATCCCGCCGGGGGCATGGATGTCTGTCTGTTGTGAGTGTTGTGTGTTGTCAGGTAGAGGTCTCTGCGACGGGCTGATCCTTCGTCCAGTGGAGTCCTACCGAGTGTGGTGTGTCTAAAAATGTGATCGTGAAGCGTCGAAAATGAGGCGGCCTAGGCCCCCAAGGGGCTGTCGAGCCATTGGAAAAGAAATGTATACAGAAACAGTTCCTACCTCACAGTCAACACACTGCTCTCCATTACAAAGACTAAAGTATTAATTGCTGTTTAAGAAAGGCCTCTCTGTTTATTCTGAGAATCGCACGGAACACATAACTACACTGCGTGGTAATAATGCAAGGTTCTTGAATGTTAAGCTAGGTGGTACGTATAGTTACCACTGATAGTTAATAGGGTTAACTGTGTGTTCTTTGCGATATGCTGTGCTGTCTGCAGAAATTAATATCTTGAGATGAATCGATAGCTGTACCGTGTGACGTCACATGGGAAAGTGTAATGTGGAGAGAAATATATCGTCAGGTGTGGATAAAATTAGAGATGATAAAGCTAACCGGAGCGAACACGGCGAAAGGTTGGAGAAAGGCAGGTACCTGAAAGTGGCCCGCCATTATCACTCCACTCTACAGGAGTAAGAAACTCAGGTAGCCCACGAAGGAGATGGAAATATAGCCGGAACACGCGGAAAAGCAAGAGGAGGGGGAGGTAGAAAAGTAGAGGGGTAACAACGGAAACAGAATAAAGTAAAGTTGTGGCTATGCACCCCTTGAAGGCGTATGGGGGAGTGAAGGTATTGCGATTGACTAGCGTAATTTGCTGTTTTCGTTAGGCCGGTGTACACATACATTCAGTAACAACACTAGATGTTATGTTAGATTGGAGGTGATGTTGCAGTGAAATTCAGTACACGTGTTGGTAGGACCGCATAGGAAGAGCGGAGAGTCTGGCCCGACTGGTAGCGACGTTGCCCAGATTTGATCCGTGTTTATCTGTTGCGCGACGGATGTCGTTACGATAGCTGACCGGTACAGTAGCACTGTGCTGCATTTGTAAGCAGTGCGGCGATTATTCGCGGAATTGACGCAGTGGATCGCCTCGCAGTCCAAATTTGTTCCGCAGAAGGCGAACTGTGTTTATTCTGGCGGAATAAATCGTGTCTCCATATACTTAACTTGTTTAACGAAGTGTCAGTCGAACGTAGAGTTCTTGCACGTGCTACCAGCGCGATGGTAAAGGTAAAACAATCCCATTACAGGCCTAGTAAGGCCCTTATGGCTCCAGGAGGTTGAGGCTTCCAGATTTATAGACAATCGGCGCATTAAGGTGGTAAGGTTGTCATCCCTACGCACCGGCCGCCTTTACCCACAGGAAATACTCCTGGTATTCATTTTTGTTAGAGGCTGAGTCGACCCCAGGTTCATAGTGCGACCGAAATGATTATGTCAATAGAAAAATTCCAGTGACACCATCGGGAATCGAACTCGCGACCTTCCGGCTTGTAGAGCAGTGCCTCAACCAACTGCGCCACCGCGTGCGCCCCTACCAGCGTGATGACGTCACTTATATTTGTAGATGTCAAGTGTAGTGGTCACTGCATGTACCACTTTGCTGTCGAATTTAGCAGGCAGTTACGGGCAGAGCTCAAAGCCCGCTGTCCTGTTTGTACAAATTTCTAGTTCTGTATGTCTGTCACAAATGTCGTTTCGCTTGGTCTTCATGAACAAGCCATTCCTTAAGTACAGGTTCTGTATATCGGAACTTAGTCTGATATGATCTCAGGAGTTTCTCGTCGTCGCCATGTTTTTGGTTGTTGACTTTTAAGATATTTGTGAGTAATACAGGGAGTTTGTTTTTGCTCCGTCCCGAGCTGTCGTGTCCCGTGCGGCAGCAAAATAAACTTTCGCATGGCGGTGCGGTGTGTTCGTGATCTGCATGCGACTTGCACTTGCCTGGCCCAGTGGTTGATCAGCGTCACCGTTAAACAGCCAAATAAACAGTGCGTTACCACATCGTGTCGACCGATAAATATCCAGTAAGACATTTCTCCAGGAGGAAATAGAATTATCCGGGATGTGTTAACAGCATGAAGCTTCCTGAAGGCGGACGCTACAGGTGACCTCTAAGCGTTGGTAAGTACACGGCGTCGTATCCCAGAACCTCAGATCTGGAATAAACAGGCAAACGGCGGTTACCAATGCCACTCGATGACTCGTTTACACTGTGTTAATGTGTTGACGTAGTGAATTGGCTGTTTATCTTTATGTATGTATGTTATGTTCTTTGGTTTGCGTCATTCTTAGCTTATTTGTTAGCTAAATCCGCACAGCTGCTGGCGGAAATGAGAGTTTTGTGGAACACAACTGAAATAAATCTGACCTATATGCGCTGCTATTTCGGATTATACGTTTCATTTATAATCGAGTTATTTGTGTGTCTTGCGCTGATGTTTGCAGAACCGGACACACTTGCATCATCACAGAAGTGGCAGATGGGGGTGTCTCCCGCATAAGGGATACTAAACTGGAGGCAATGCCTTCGGACGTTTTGGTACCCTCGAGAATTTAAAAAAAAAAATTCTCGAGGGTACCAAAATGAAGATTCATGTGATGGTGTTGTGGTTAATAACACCGTGTGGTTTGGTAGAAAGTTAGCAACCTTTCGGAGGAACATATTGCTTCAATCTTTAGTGTGCGTTGTGTTAAACCCCTGAATATCACCGTTGGGCTTCGAAGGGTTAAATAGAGGTTTAAAATTTGCTACAATATTGGATTTTCTTTTGTATGAGTACCGCAGTGATGCTGACTCCACGTTCTTTTGGGACCTTTCTTATGAAAGTGGTACATAGAGTGATTCAGATCACGACAGTTATTTGTGGTTCGTAAATACAGCTACGACAAAATTATATGTTTATGAATACAGGAAATATATTTGTGAATACGACTGGCAAAGAGGTTTGTTCGTGAATGCGGAGACTTTTTGTTCGTGAATTTAATGTGATGTTTTTTGTTTCGTGAACGCGGGACCACAGGGAGTTTATGCTTGACAATAGCTGATTCAGCGAATTTGTGTAGCTCTGATTATTTTGGTGTTTTTGTGTCTTTAAACTTGCAAGAACCCAAGACTAATCGTTGATGATGACGATGATGGTGATGGTTTCGGAAGGTTAACCATTTAAAGCCCAGTGCTAAATGCATAAGTGCGATGCCTAGTGTAAAGTTAAGGAACTCTGTACTGCCCCAACTCGGTGTATTTTGTATGTTTCGTTTGATTCTCACAGCTGCCTGGTATTTCCCAATACAGCATTAGATGGTCGGTCTTAGTAACTGATACGGACTGTGAGTGTTTACTGTGAGGTACGAACTGAGATTTTGTGTTATTCAGACGAATGACAAGTCTTTTAATGGGTTAATTAGCTAACAGAAGATGCATTAGTCTGAAACTTTTGAGGCAGGTTGCTGTAAATAACTTTGCATCATGAGGCGAATATGGCAAGAAGGTTCTGGGATGTGATGCCGTGTAGTCTGGTAAATATTTACCGACTACCTCAACATCACTACCCTGATGACGTAGGCGGTAGGTTTCTCCAAAACTTCGGCACATTCCAGAAGATTGGCATCATAGTGGCCTCTGTGAAGACCCCAAATCCCACGAACCTGTAAAAGGGGGGGGGGGGTAATGAAACGTGTACAAGTGTATGTCGTGTATAGTTTTCTACCCAAAGCATCTGCCCACAGCAGTTTTGCCCGGTGTACGTTATCCGGGACAAAGGTGCGCAAATCCCAGGCCCCAGGACGCCCAGGAGACTAAATTTTGTTGGCCCTGTTGTGAAACTTCATGTGATCCTTTTGGCGCCTAGAATTTTGAGGTGACGCCTAGGTCTTTGGAAGGTTTGTTGACCCCTAATTTGGAGTATGAAGTGATATGACTGGAAGATTTTTTGGTTGTGGTAACAATGTGGGCCCCGAAGTAGTACGAACAGACACGGGACTCTGAGTGGGAAGTGGATGTCAGATGTCAATTAGAATTAAGAGCATGACACACACACACGACTGGGCGTGTTAATACTAAGCTGCAGTCTTGCCATCTGTTGGGATTGCCGCTAAACTGCCATTTACATTATATTTCTATATTTGCTGAACCATTTGAAGCATAGGGTTCATCTGAATGTCTAAAATTCACTTCCTGGCCCACAGAAATCCCAGATTCTCTGTTATAAATCCCAATCGGTTGCTACTGCTGACTGCAGTAGACACATTTCATGCTGTTAGAACTGTACTGATTACATGAACGAACTGTGTGGGCAGCATGCAGGGTCTTTGAAAGCTAACGCGCCGGTACGTACAGTGTTGTATATGGTTCAGTAGGAGCAGGGCGTCATGAAGACTTGCGGCAAAGCTCCGTGCATTCTTAACCTCGATACTAGATGCAGGTGAGTTCCCTGCTTCACGCTTCGTCCGCTTTATTTCAATTACCCTGGAGGTTGGATGCCGGAGTGCAAGGGGTGGCGAAGAGTGTTGACTGCGTTTCGGACTAGACAGTCCGTGGCTGATCATAGTACTGTGTTGAGCTGCTAATGGCATTGACGTAGGAGACGGTAGATAATTTGCACGGTACTTCCGAGAGGTGCGTGATGAGGTTAACGTTCTAAAGCCCAGTGGTTACTATATGTACCACCAGGTTTAACGTTCACAAATTTTGCGTTCTGCCCACACAGTGTATTTATGTGTTTTGTGTGGATCTCAGAACAAACAGCGATTATTTCACTGTACAGCATTGACTGGTTTCTATAACTGAGACGGAGTGTGTTTACTGCGCGGTACGGACTGTATTTATGTGTTTTATGTGGATCTCAGAACAAACAGCGATTATTTCACTCTACAGCATTAACTGACTGGTTTGTGTAACTGAGATGGAGTGTGTTTACTGCGCGGTACGGACAGTATGTGTTTTGTGTGGATCTCAGAACAAACAGCGATTATTTCACTGTACAACATTAACTGACTGGTTTGTATAACTGAGACGGAGTGTGTTTACTGCGCGGTACGGACTGTATTTATGTGTTTTGTGTGGATCTCAGAACAAACAGCGATTATTTCACTGTACAACATTAACTGACTGGTTTGTATAACTGAGACGGAGTGTGTTTACTGCGCGGTACGGACTGTATTTATGTGTTTTGTGTGGATCTCAGAACAAACAACGATTATTTCACTGTACAACATTAACTGACTGGTTTGCATAACTGAGACGGATTGTGTTTACTGCGCGGTACGGACTGTATTTATGTGTTTTGTGTGGATCTCAGAACAAACAGCGATTATTTCACTGTACAACATTAACTGACTGGTTTGTATAACTGAGACGGAGTGTGTTTACTGCGCGGTACGGACTGTATTTATGTGTTTTGTGTGGATCTCAAAACAAACAGCGATTATTTCACTGTACAACATTAACTGACTGGTTTGTGTAACTGAGACGGAGTGTGTTTACTGCGCGGTACGGACTGTATTTATGCGTTTTGTGTGGATCTCAGAACAAACAGCGATTATTTCACTGTACAACATTAACTGACTGGTTTGTGTAACTGAGACGGAGTGTGTTTACTGCGCGGTACGAGCTGAGTCTTTAAATGTAACTTCGGTTAATCTTAGCCTGTAAAGGGTTAAGGTACAACACCGTTGGCATCATGTGCCGTTATTGTTATCCGGATCATGGATTCTATATTACCCAGTTCATGTCGTCACTGGTGGTGTATTTTCTTTCATATTGTGGTCTTACTAGTGTGGCATCTTGTGTCTGGTACGTGCCGTGCGGGCGGAAATTTTTTCTTTCTCAAGAACTTCGAGAAAATTTAAAATTATCGCTACTTTTTGTGGATACCAAAATTGCCCTTTCAGAGGGACTTTTTCACAATGAACCAATTGAGTCAGGATGGACCGTGAAACAACGTAATGCTCATATCCCTGACCCTGGCCCTGATTCCCTCCTGTAGCCTCACCTTGATCTCTTCCAGTATCGGCGCATTGACTGCACGAACTTCATACTCCACTGAGCAATTAAAATCTGAATACGTAATCACACGTGCATGACGGCAAGGAGTGACTCTGCGACTTCGTTCGTCGGATAAGTGTTCATTTCAAAGGACTGCACTCGAAATTAACCGTTGAAGTAATGAAGAAATGTAACACGGCTATCAGACTGAGAACAGCGATACCGTGTTGAAAGTGTACGTTCCCCTTTTTACAGTATTTTAACACTGTTTGTAACGGTCGTTGAAATTTAACGGTGAATTATTTTCATATTCCTCACCAACGATCTTCATCTCTTTTGTATTTCTCCCCTTTCATTGCATCATCTGTTATGTGTTACGTTGAACCAGTGAATTAACTTACGCTACGTATTCTTCGGATCGCGTATTTACGAATACGGTGCTGCCATCTGTGAAGAACCTGAAGGTACGTGTTTCCATGGAGGCTGCCTGAGACGGACATTACCGTCTGGCATTAGGTGGGTCTATATGAAAAGTACCTTTCTCATGAAACACGCAGCGTACAGCCAAGCAACGTAGAAAGGGGCATTTGTTCCTGTAATAATTATTTAAAATAACTGCCAGTTTGGCCTATGTAGATCCCACGAGGTGTAGCGAAAACGACGTTAATCCTGGTCACGGCGATATTTATCGAATGTTTGGTCACTGAAATTTGTCGTTAAAGTGAAACAGTGTTGTTCAGGGCGACGTTAAACGAAGACTGCTTGTATGTCTTGCACTACTGTGTATTGAAATTATTGGCGAGATTAAATTATATTCTGCGCACATCCTGATACGCACTGACATTTAACGCAGTGGTGCGCAACTTTTCCAAACATCTAGTGACATGAAGCAGGTTCCATACTGATGATCTGAAATGTTAGGTGCCACAGTACAAAATGTTAGGTGCCACAGCACAAAATGTCAGGTGCCACAACACAAAATGTCAGGTGCCACAGTACAAAATTTTAGGTACCTCAGTACAAAATGTTAGGTGCCACAGCACAGAATGTTAGATGACACAGTACAAACTGTCAGGTGTCACATTACAAAATGTTAGGTGCCACATCACAAAATGTTTGGTGCCACAGTACAAAATTTTAGGTGCCACAGTACAAAATGTTAGGTGCCACAGTACAAAATTCTGTCGCAACGGGGACCTGGCACCCGAGATTTATCCACTCCTGCTGTAACGTGTTCCTAAATCAGGGGTCTCAAACGTGCAGCCAGTCAGTTAATTTTGTACGGCCCTGTCGCGGATCTTATTGCAATTTAGAATGCTGTTTTGCTTAATGTGGAAGATTTTTTTAAACTTTTAAAATGTTTTTCGTCACGGGCCTTAAGGAAAAGAAGTTTGGCACCCCTGGCTCATAGCGTATAACGTACGTCAGCTAATGCAATAAAGTTTTAAGTGTAATAATTGCAGCATTCTTTGATTTTATTGTTAAAACTGTAAAGTGTTCTTAATGGCGTGTTTAATTTAAATGACAATGCTTATTCTATTTATTGCGTATATGACGTTTGGCCTGTCTTAAATTCCGAACTTATTCTCTTGGCCAGCGTATTGTTTGTGTTTGATACCCCTGTCTTAAGTGGTCGTCATTTGTCTCGCCATTTCGTTGGATATATAGGTAATTTGCTAGGTGTTGCCCAGCGAAATTTTCAAGCGGCAAGAGCGAGTCACCTGTACAACGGTAGCGAAGCGCATTGGTTGACGACACACGAGAAACACCCGCCATTGCCACCACATGCACAGACTAGGTCCGTCCGCCAGCTATGCTAGAGTCTTCACTGGCCAGAAACTAACCAGTGACGTATAGCAGTGCGTGCAAGAGTAAGACAGGCAGAGCTGAATGATAGCAGGCATGCTCTTAATTTCATTAAGACTATCGCACCGTGTGTAGTGGGCTATGTGGGAGGGCGGCTATGCGATAAGATTGGTAACTGATAAGGTTAGCATGCCTAGCGCCGGTTACCTGGTTGGTCACTCGCGTGCATATCAGCTGTATGGCCAAAGGGGGACTGAATAGACACGCCCAGCCCCTAGTTTTGAGACTGACAGCTGCTAGACACGTCATAACCGCGAGTTTAATATCTTGATATGAATAATGTTTAAGATTCAGTTCTTACCTCGCAGAGAACCAGTGAATGTTGATTACAAAGACCAACTGCCTAATGTTGTTTAGAAACATGAACACTGTGGTCGAATAACTTTTTAATGTTAAATCAAGTGATACATATACGAACCACTGTATTAACGCCTTTAAAGCACAACGGTTTCAGTATGTACCACCTGCATTAACAGTGAATACAGCTCTACATTTTGCCCAAAAGTTGTATTTATGGGTGTCGTATTATTGTTACAGTGACCTGTGATTATTTCATTAAGCAGTGTTGCCGGATTAGACTTAGTAATTGAGAAGCTGTGTGTTTTCTGTGAGATAAGTGAATGAAGTGATGAATATTTAGATGGCTGGCTCAGGCGGTCAGACGCCGGCCTTTTACGCAGGAGGATCGAGTTCCATCCCTGGCCAGTACACGTAAGATTTGTGGTGCACAAAGTGACATTGGGACAGGTTGTGCTCAGAATACTTCGGTTTTTCCCTGTCAGTATCATTCCACCATTGCTCCATATTTATTTTCATCCGAATACTATTCCTGTAAGAAGGACAAGCGGGCAAAGAATGGGTGTTGTCGAATAAAGCAATCCTTTGTCACAACCAGGAGAGCGTTGGACAGACAGACACTTCCGTATCGTCACTGCAGGCAGTCAAACGTACAGCTTACGTGCTTTGAGGCTTCCGCCGCGATGTAGACGAGGTGTGCGCTCTTACGGGATATTACGCAGCGTTGAGTGGTAGTTATGTACCGACGTTTCGGGACACATATCGGTCCCATCCTCAAAGGGGCGATAGGTTGTCCCGAAACGTCGGTACCGAACTACCACTGAACGCTGCGTAGTATCACAGAAGAGCGTAGATCTCAATATTACATCATCTTTACTGTGAGTTGGGTAGAGAATTGCAAGTTATTTGCGTGGATTTCCGACATCAGATGTTTGATAAATGAGTATCCCTCTTGTCAGTATTATACAGTGGGTGGAAGGATTCAGCGGAAAGTAGGTCCACACACCTTTCTGTTGTTTTGTTATGGGCCATTCAGCCGTGGGCAGTATTAACAGAGGTGTTCAACACGTTAATTCTACAAAATACAACTGTACGGAAGGTTTTGAGTGCTGTGACGTAGAATAGCCCAGCTGTAGTGCTGTGACGTAAACAGAGTAGCCCAGCTGTAGTGCTGTGACGTAAACAGAGTAGCCCAGCTGTAGTGCTGTGACGTAAACAGAGTAGCCCAGCTGTAGTGGCTGTGACGTAAACAGAGTAGCCCAGCTGTAGTGCTGTGACGTAAACAGAGTAGCCCAGCTGTAGTGCTGTGACGTAAACAGAGTAGCCCAGCTGTAGTGCTGTGACGTAAACAGAGTAGCCCAGCTGTAGTGCTGTGACGTAAACAGAGTAGCCCAGCTGTAGTGCTGTGACGTAAACAGAGTAGCCCAGCTGTAGTGCTGTGACGTAAACAGAGTAGCCCAGCTGTAGTGCTGTGACGTAAACAGAGTAGCCCAGCTGTAGTGCTGTGACGTAAACAGAGTAGCCCAGCTGTAGTGCTGTGACGTAAACAGAGTAGCCCAGCTGCAGTGCGTGACGTAAACAGAGTAGCCCAGCTGTAGTGCGTGACGTAAACAGAGTAGCCCAGCTGTAGTGCCGTGACGTAAACAGAGTAGCCCAGCTGTAGTGCCGTGACGTAAACAGAGTAGCCCAGCTGTAGTGCCGTGACGTAAACAGAGTAGCCCAGGCTGTAGTGCCGTGACGTAAACAGAGTAGCCCAGCTGTAGTGCCGTGACGTAAACAGAGTAGCCCAGCTGCAGTGTCGTGACGTAAACAGAGTAGCCCAGCTGCAGTGCCGTGCTGTGACGTAAACAGAGTAGCCCAGCTGTAGTGCCGTGACGTAAACAGAGTAGCCCAGCTGTAGTGCTGTGACGTAAACAGAGTAGCCCAGCTGCTAGTGCCGTGACGTAAACAGAGTAGCCCAGCTGCAGTCGGCCGTGCTGTGACGTAAACAGAGTAGCCCAGCTGTAGTGCCGTGACGTAAACAGAGTAGCCCAGCTGCAGTGCCGTGACGTAAACAGAGTAGCCCAGCTGCAGTGCCGTGCTGTGACGTAAACAGAGTAGCCCAGCTGTAGTGCCGTGACGTAAACAGAGTAGCCCAGCTGCAGTGCCGTGACGTAAACAGAGTAGCCCAGCTGCTGCAGTGCCGTGCTGTGACGTAAACAGAGTAGCCCAGCTGCAGTGCCGTGCCGTGACGTAAACAGAGTAGCCCAGCTGCAGTGCCGTGCTGTGACGTAAACAGAGTAGCCCAGCTGTAGTGCCGTACGCAATCGATACATACAATAAATTAAAGCTCAAGTAGGGGTTTCCCCTGACGTCTCGGATCACATGTCTGAATCCTGTTGATGACGTAATGGTGGTGCACAGAGATCGTTGCATCCTGAATGATACTCGCTACCTCAATGTACCGTGGGGTCAATATACCTGCAGTGCCCACGTGTGACCATGAGTAGCCGATTGCTACGTGACAGTATGCTGTGTTGAAGTCACGCCACGTTGCCTTTGTTAACGGCACTGCGGAAGGTTGCATCTGGTTGGAACCACAGTGATAGCTCAGTAGTCACTGGACATGCACAATACCACATGTTCCCTACGGTACCTGTATACCGTCACGTGCTTATCTTTATACGGCGAATGTATTCGGGATATGTCGTGTTAGAATTTCTGCCGAAACGTCTGTTATCGTAACGGTTTTCATACTCCCTCACGTCCTCCAGGAAAATGCTGATTGAGTACCATAAATTAGGCCACGAGTTTTCCACGTAGTTTCCGATTCGCTGTCGGGTTACCGACAGCGTCGTTAAATAAACACTGGAAAGCTACCAATAACAACACGGTAGATAACGCCGGAATTGCAGATCTGTTTTGCCACAAATGTACTTTTTTTTAGAAGGGCCCCGCAGCAGAAGCTACGGACGCACCGCAGCCTTAAGGCTTATTGTGCAATCCTGTGATGAAGATGAAAGATGATCAGTTTTTTCATTTTTCCAAGTAATGGAGCACCGTGGAATGAAATTGACAGGGGAAAAACGAAGTACTCGGGGAAAAACCTGTCCCAGTGTCACTTTGTCCATCACGTAGGTTTAGGTAAATCGTAATTAGGCTGCGCCACTGTCAGATTTCATGAAACTCCTTCCTGCACTCCTCAAGTTGTTAAATGCGGACGGACATACGGAGAAACTTAACACAATTTTACATCGAACTTCCGGGGTTCGAATCCCGGTAGGGGCAAGTCATTTTATCAAACCGTCCAGACCGCCTCTGGGGCCCACCCAGCCTCATATTCAGTGGGTACTGGCGTTCTTTCCCGGGATAAAAGCGGCCGGGGTGTGAAGTTAACCACTTCATCTAGTGCTGAGGTTAAGAATGGGTGGAGCTGTATTTATACTCCACTTATATGCCTTCATGGCGTGGACAGGGTAGCTTTTGTGTCCCGGAAAGTGTCTTTACACAGTCGGCACACGGCCGCATTCCGTCTTGCAGTTCTGTTCGCCATAAAAGTGACACATTTGCACAGCACTTTCACTCTGCATCGCGGGGGGTTCAAAGACCCAAGCAGGCGTGTCTCATAGTTGGCTCATACAAATTAAATACTTCGATGTCTAGTAGTGAAGTCATGCAGACTGTCAGCCGTGTCAGGGTGTCGGAACTGCATCTTGGGAAAGTGCCTCTGTCGTGGTTGGAGCTGTGACAGGCATTCCTGGCATAGCTATCAGCAGACAGGATCAGCTGTCAGCGTCGTGTAACATGCTGTTAGTCGCGACTGTTCGTGGAATGTTTCGCATTGTTAATTATCATGTTAAGTGATTCAGCCCTTTAAAGGCTACTTGTTACTATATGTACCGCCATGTTTAACATTAACAATTCCTACGTTCTGCCCACACAGTGTATTTATGTGTTTTGTGTGGATCTCAGAACAAACAGCGATTATTTCACTGTACAGCATTAACTGACTGGTTTGTATAACTGAGACGGAGTGTGTTTACTGCGCGGTACGGACTGTATTTATGTGTTTTGTGTGGATCTCAGAACAAACAGCGATTATTTCACTGTACAGCATTAACTGGCTGGTTTGTATAACTGAGATGGAGTGTGTTTACTGCGCGGTACGAACTGTATTTATGTGTTTTGTGTGGATCTCAGAACAAACAGCGATTATTTCACTGTACATATTAACTGATGGTTTGTATAACTGAGACGGAGGTGTTTACTGCGCGGTACGGACTGTATTTATGTGTTTTGTGTGGATCTCAGAACAAACAGCGATTATTTCACTGTACAACATTAACTGATTGGTTTGTATAACTGAGACGGAGTGTGTTTACTGCGCGGTACGGACTGTATTTATGTGTTTTGTGTGGATCTCAGAACAAACAGCGATTATTTCACTGTACAACATTAACTGATTGGTTTGTATAACTGAGACGGAGTGTGTTTACTGCGCGGTACGGACTGTATTTATGTGTTTTGTGTGGATCTCAGAACAAACAGCGATTATTTCACTGTACAAGCATTAACTGACTGGTTTGTATAACTGAGACGGGTGTGTGTTTACTGCGCGGTACGGACTGTATTTGTGTTTTGTGTGGATCTCAGAACAAACAGCGATTATTTCACTAAACAGCATTAACTGACTGGTTTGTATAACTGAGACGGAGTGTGTTTACTGCGCGGTACGGACTGAATGTTTAATATTCAGTTAACACTAGCCTCGAACAGGTTAATGCTGCGGGGTTTTGGCTTCACGATACGGTGTACTCTGGTAGTTGTTTCCAAACATGTCGGAGGAATATATTACCTTTATCTTCCAGGATAGAAATCCCTCTATATGGAGGCAGTTACATACTTCTGACACATTGTAACGAAAGTACACGGCGTCAGCGCAGGAAGCAACAGTATTTATGTTCATTGCCTTGAAACCTCAAAACCATTGGACCGTGCCATGGCTCAGCCGTAAGTCGGCAGCGTGTTACCGCAGAGACTCGGGGGGTCGATCCCAGGCCCGTCCGTGTGAGATTTGTGGTGGACGAAGTGGCAGTGGGACGGGTTTTTCTCCAGTACTTCGGTTTTCCCCACATCATTCATCTACCACCGACGCTGTATAATCTTAGCAACTAACAGCGTCGTTAAATAACAAGCATTAAAGCATTTAGAATCTCGTCTCAGAATATTTAATGTAATAAACATCGTTAATCATCTTCATGTGCTTGTTGATACGTGACGTCACATGAAGTGTTGCTAGTTATCAGATAAATAATGTTTTATTTATCTGATCACCGCCTGCGCAGAGACGTCTTGCGCATTATGGCGGCACAGTTATGCGGTGGTCGCTGTATTGTGTGCATTGTTGCGTGCTGTCAGGAGACGTGAGACTGTCCTGAGGCGGTCATTCATTGCGTGTGGCTTACGTCATAGATTATGTAAGGGACTTGCGGCCTGACTGTGTGTCACGTGATGGCACCTTGTGCTGCTGGTTACATACTGCTCAGTCAGCACGTGTCTTCCAGTTCACTTGTTCCCAGAGAGGTACGAGCCCGACGCTTAGCGTAGTCATTGCCTGCAGTGGGAGTAACGTCCTTAGACCGAGCTAATCTCAGGCACTGGAGTGATTGAGATTAGCTCGGTCTAAGGGACCCGTCTGAGTAGGTGTGTCCCCTCCCTTCACCTGAAGACGGAAGAAGAACCAGCTTCCGAAACGTCGTGATTTTATATTTTTATATATTTTACCTTCATACAGGTTAACTAAACTGATTGTGATCGCAGATTGAATGCATATGGGTGTAGATTGAACGTAATTTTGCACCCCCTGATGATGGTCTTTAAGAGGACCGAAACATATGTAGGGGTGAACTTGTAAATAAAGGAAAGTGAAAAAGTGCATTTAGTTGGTTTGTGGACAGTGAATTGTTGAACAAGATGCACGGTGAGTTTAACCTGAAACGTTTTCCCGAAATATGCCAGATATCTCCTGAAACATTCTGTATTTAACGATTCAGCCCGTACCGCGCAGTAAACACACTCCGTCTCAGTTATACAAACCAGTCAGTTAATGCTTGTACAGTGAAATAATCGCTGTTTGTTCTGAGATCCACACAAAACACATAAATACAGTCCGTACCGCGCAGTAAACACACTCCGTCTCAGTTATACAAACCAGTCAGTTAATGCTGTACAGTGAAATAATCGCTGTTTGTTCTGAGATCCACACAAAACACATAAATACAGTCCGTACCGCGCAGTAAACACACTCCGTCTCAGTTATACAAACCAGTCAGTTAATGCTGTACAGTGAAATAATCGCTGTTTGTTCTGAGATCCACACAAAACACATAAATACAGTCCGTACCGCGCAGTAAAACACACCGTCTCAGTTAACAAACCAGTCAGTAATGTGTACAGTGAAATAATCGCTGTTTGTTCTGAGATCCACACAACACATAAATACTCGTACCGCGCAGTAAACACACTCCGTCAGTTATACAAACCAGTCGTTAATGTTGTACAGTGAAATAATCGCTGTTTGTTCTGAGATCCACACAAAACACATAAATACAGTTCGTACCGCGCAGTAAACACACTCCGTCTCAGTTACACAAACCAGTCAGTTAATGTTGTACAGTGAAATAATCGCTGTTTGTTCTGAGATCCACACAAAACACATAAATACAGTCCGTACCGCGCAGTAAACACACTCCGTCTCAGTTATACAAACCAGTCAGTTAATGTTGTACAGTGAAATAATCGCTGTTTGTTCTGAGATCCACACAAAACACATAAATACAGTCCGTACCGCGCAGTAAACACACTCCGTCTCAGTTATACAAACCAGTCAGTTAATGCTGTACAGTGAAATAATCGCTGTTTGTTCTGAGATCCACACAAAACACATAAATAAACTGTGTGGGCAGAACGCAGTATTTTAACGTTAAACCTGGTGCTTTATCAAATAACACTGTACTTTTAACAAGTTAACAACTGGTGACACGCAGTAGTAGGCGTTGTGGAAAGAGGCCTGATTGGCATAAGTGGACCGCAGAAGTTCTTACCGGTGTTGGTCGGTGATCCTTTGGAGTGAATTAACACTTGGTGTTTTGAGTTACGTAACACACCCACGTAATGTGCCACGCTGGGAAAGTGTGAACATGAAGATAGCTTAACATTAATTACATAGCATTATGTTCTCCCATAAGAAGTGTATCGTACATGCTTTGGACTTGGGGAGACAGTGCAATAAAACTTGTAAAAGCAGCTCGAGTGAAACCATAAACTTACAGAGCGTTACTTTGAAGGTGCCCAGGTTTGGACCGCTTGTCCTGATAACAGTAGTATTAAGAAGAGTATGGAGCATTGGTGGAACGTCACTGACAGGGGAAAACCGACGTACTGGGGGGAAAAAACCTGTCCCAGTGCTACTGCGTCTACGACAGATCTCACATGGACTTGATCAGGATCGAACCCGGGCTTCTGCGGTGAGACACCGGCAGCTAACCGCCCGAGTCATGACACGGCCCTTCAAGGCTGATAAAGAGAGGGTGTGAAGAGACGGAAGTGGAGGGAGAAACGTTTACTGCTCTCAACGTTCCACAGTGTCCGCTTGTCCTTCTGGTAAAAGGTAAAGTTCTCCCTAGAACGGGCCATGAAGGCCCAGAGGGGGAGTAGAGGTATAGCTGTACTCTTTCTTTTTAACCCTGGCACTAGATGAGGGTGGGTGATCAACTCCATGCTCCGGCCGTTTTACCCCCGGGAAAGAGACCCGGTACCCATTGTATAGGAGGTGGGGTGGGCCCCAGGGCCGTTCTGGACGGCTGCGAAAAGTGTCGCCTCCACCGGCATTCGATCCCCGGACAGTCCAGCCCGTAGCAAGTCGCTATACCAACTGAGCTATCGCGGCCCACAAAGGTAGGCTGGAAAGATAAGCTTTGGGACGTGAGTGAACAGTTGGGGGAAGTTTGCAACAGAAGAAAAATCGAGCATTTGGTGTGAGGAGGGCCGCATTTTGCCTACATTGATGTTCGTCTTAATAATAGACACATTCAGTCCGCACCTCACAGAGAACATTATAAAGGCCGGTCCTTAACACTATATGGAAACAGCTGTTTGTGTTTAGAAGCGTACGGACCACAACTATACAAACAGCTGTTTGTGTTTAGAAGCGTACGGACCACAACTATACAAACAGCTGTTTGTGTTTAGAAGCGTACGGACCACAACTATACAAACTGCAGAGGACCCGTTCGTTAAAAGCAGGCGGAACGTCAGTAGGGCTGTGATTTAAGTGCTGAATGCATTCGCGCATGTCTGAGAGGCGCCTGGCAGCCTACCTTCGTACCGTGCTGTGTACTTACGTAACGTGCGAGGCCTGCTATGGGGTACGACTCTTCGCGCAATGAACACGAATTGGGGCTGAAAGTCGAGCTCTACAAATTCGTAACCTTTTTGCTAGAAACAGGTGAGTTGTCAGCTTCAATCCCCGTTCGGCTCACGCACCTAGATGGGGCCCCCAATACGTATGGGTGGGCCTCACAGCTGGCGTGGACATTTTGACGAAGAGATACCTATATGTACCATGTGTTTGAAGAGGTTTTACTGTCAGTGTATTGTACTGTGTTACTGTCACAACAGACTGTTGTTGTTTTACTGTCAGTGTTATTGTACTGTGTTACTGTCACAACAGACTGTTGTTGTTTTACTGTCAGTGTATTGTACTGTGTTACTGTCACAACAGACTGTTGTTGTTTTACTGTCAGTGTATTGTACTGTTACTGTCACAACAGACTGTTGTTTTGCTGTCAGTGTATTGTACTGTGTTACTGTCACAACAGGCTTGTTGTTTTACTGTCAGTGTATTGTACTGTTACTGTCACAACAGACTGTTGTTGTTTTACTGTCAGTGTATTGTACTGTGTTACTGTCACAACAGGCTTGTTGTTTTACTGTCAGTGTATTGTACTGTTACTGTCACAACAGACTTGTTGTTTTACTGTCAGTGTATTGTACTGTTACTGTCACAACAGACTGTTGTTGTCTGAAAGGGCATTAAACGGATTTTGTTTGTAATGGAATGGCGTGACGTTTACATTGAGATAGGAGCTGAATTTTTTTGTTACTTAGATGGGATTCTGGTGTTAGGGGGCTCATATTTTGGCTTTTTAACGCTTCGCAGATTGGTGGTTACTTTATATACCACCAGCTTTAACATCACAAATTCTACGTTCCACCCACACAGTGTATTTGTGTGTTTTGTGTAGATCTCAGAACAAACAGCGATTATTTCACTGTACAACATTAACTGACTGGTTTGTATAACTGAGACGGAGTGTGTTTACTGCTCGGTACGAACTGAATGTACCGCCACGTTTAACATTCACAAATTGTACGTTCCACCCACACAGTGTATTTGTGTGTTTTGTGTGGATCTCAGAACAAACAGCGATTATTTCACTGTACAGCATTAACTGACTGTTGTATAACTGAGACGGAGTGTGTTTACTGCGCGGTACGGACTGTATTTATGGTTTTGTGTGATCTCAGAACATACAGCGATTATTTCACTGTACAGCATTAACTGACTGGTTTGTATAACTGAGACGGAGTGTGTTTACTGCGCGGTACGGACTGTATTTATGTGTTTTGTGTGGATCTCAGAACAAACAGCGATTATTTCACTGTACAGCATTAACTGACTAGTTTGTATGAGACGGAGTGTGTTTACTGCGCGGTACGGACTGTATTATGTGTTTTGTGTGGATCTCAGAACAAACAGCGATTATTTCACTGTACAACATTAACTGACTGGTTTGTATAACTGAGACGGTGTGGTTTACTGCGCGGTACGGACTGTATTTATGTGTTTTGTGTGGATCTCAGAACAAACAGCGATTATTTCACTGTACAACATTAACTGACTGGTTTGTATAACTGAGACGGAGTGTGTTTACTGCGCGGTACGGACTGTATTTATGTGTTTTGTGTGGATCTCAGAACAAACAGCGATTATTTCACTGTACAGCATTAACTGATTGGTTTGTATAACTGAGATGGAGTGTGTTTACTGCGCGGTACGGACTGTATTTATGTGTTTTGTGTGGATCTCAGAACAAACAGCGATTATTTCACTGTGCAACATTAACTGACTGGTTTGTATAACTGAGATGGAGTGTGTTTACTGCGCGGTACGGACTGGATCTTTAAATATCAATTAGGTTAATCGTGTCCTTTGAAGTGTCAGTGCTGCTGGAAGGAAACCAGATATGTTTCCGATTATTACGTAATGATCGGTTATAGCGCGCGCTCTGTAACACGTCACCCAGCAAGCTAGTCTGGCTGTGAGCCAGTACATAATTGGGTCTGTGTAGGAGTTATAAATGTTTATGTACTCCATCTGTATCAGAGGTCACTCCATTTCACGCAGTGTCTGTGCTATAGCTTCGCCCGTCTGGCGCAGTTTCTGATTCTGATAATTGTAGCTAAAATAGCTACCATTTCAAAGTGCTCTCCAGCTGCATATAATATGAATCGCCATGTTGTGTTAGGATTACGTCAGAAGGTCGGTGTGACAGTTCTCGGAACTATAAAACTGTCGCCGGCATAAACTAGTCGGAATTGGGTTTAGACACAATTTTCTGAAGAAAAGATTTTTTTAAAAAACAAACAGTCTGCTGTATAGCTGACATTTTTAGCTGTTAGATCGCAGTGGTTACTATATGTAGGTATTACAGTACTGATTCAGCAGACTGTAATAAAATGAAATACATTTAATAATTTAATAAAAAAATTATTTCATTTTATTACAGTTTTTAGATTGAGTATTGTATACGCAATTTTTATATTTAGAGGTCTGGTTATTTTGTCTTCTACTTATGAATTTGGAGGTTTTTGGTTCTTTTAGATTGTTAAATTATTCTTAAGTTTGTGGCTTACCTGAGGACGAAAGCAGTTTGCTTTTGGAACGTCGTGTTTGTATACTCAGTGACGATGGACAAAGGTCAAATACGCATGAGTGATGTTTCGCATGTTACATCATTGTCTAAGACTTACAGTGCGTAGTTAAACGTTTATTGACCATTTGCAACATGGTGTTCGTTAAATAATAATTAAAATTCAGTACCTGCCGTAGATAACACACTGCGTATCCAGCAAGGACAACTCGTGACATTTAAGACGACATGGACACCCCGTTTGACCAATAAAGTTTAAAGCTGTCTACTACAGCATTCATTGTTTCGATAACCTTATAACTGTAAAAAGTAAGAGTTCTCCATATAACAGGCCACGAAGGCCAAGAGGGGGACTAGAGGTATAGCTCTACTCTTTCTTTAACCCGGACACTAGATGAGGGTGGGTGGTCAATCCACGCCCCGGTCGCTTTACCCCCGGGAAAGAGACCCGGTACCCATTGTATAGGAGGCTGGGTGGGCCCCAGAGCCGGTCTGGACGGGTGCTGAAAATGTCGCCCCCACCGGGATTCGATCCCCGGACCGTCCAGCCCATAGCTCAGTCGCTATACCGACTGAGCTATCGCGGCCAACTTTGATAACCCTATGAAATACGTACATACATCGTGTGGTCAAAATGGAGAGCCTTTTAATTTAAAATCAAGTGGTGTGTATAGTCACCGCTGTGTTTTTGCTGTCTTCACACCGTGGAGGCCCCAGTTCAGTACTAGGGCAGTTCACGTGGTGTTTGTAATGTGCAGGGTGACGGTGGTACAGATTTCTCTCCGAGTAGTTTTATTTTCCCCTGTCAGTTATCGAGTCCTTGCTCCATATTCATTCGTCCATTACTGGGGGATGGACAATCGGCCCGTTAGAAGCCGCCGTTCGACGTAGCGTCGCCGTACCACAAGAATAACAAATGGTCTGTTGTAAATTGGAGCATAACGGTTGAAAGCTAAGAGAAAGCTGATGCAGTGCTTGTTGCTGCGTGTACCGACTGGCGAGTTGCAGTGCTTGTTGCTTCGTGTACCGACTGGCGAGTTGCAGTGCTTGTTGCTTCGTGTACCGACTGGCGAGTTGCAGTGCTTGTTGCTGCGTGTACCGACTGGCGAGTTGCAGTGCTTGTTGCTTCGTGTACCGACTGGCGAGTTGCAGTGCTTGTTGCTTCGTGTACCGACTGGCGAGTTGCAGTGCTTGTTGCTTCGTGTACCGACTGGCGAGTTGCAGTGCTTGTTGCTTCGTGTACCGACTGGCGAGTTGCAGTGCTTGCTGTTTCGTGTACCGACTGGCGAGTTGCAGTGCTTGCTGTTTCGTGTACCGACTGGCGAGTTGCAACTTGCCTTTTATCGTACACGGTAGAGCACTTTTTCCCAACCTTCCTTGGAGGACCGTCTAAAATAATTGCCATATCCCGAGGAACCCCAACCTCTGAAAACGTTTTCAGAACGGAAAACAAAGAGACAGTTGGTAGCGCATGGAGATTATCTCATTATTACCAACCCGGATAAAAAGTTCCACGATATTTCTAGGGATACTGTTTGGAATTTTTCGCGGTATTTGAAAATTGTTTATTTATCCCACAATTCCTCGAGGTACCCCCCACCCCTGGTCGTGAAACATTGCGTGAAAGATAAACATGTGATGCCCGTATTTGTGTGGTGACTGTACTTTAAAACACAGGCTCGGAACATTGTAATACCAAGCAGAGTTGTATCCTGTTGCATATTGTCTCACATGTCGCAGGAATACGTTCGGAGTCTATTGATATTCCAGGAGGCTTCCCGTAAGCTCTGATTGCACGCTGCCAGTGATTGGTCACTTAACTGAGGCGCAAATGTCTTCAGAATTGGACTGGTCGTGAGAATGGAATGTATTGTATGCAGTGCAGTGAGCAGGGCAGTGTGTTACTGTGTCTACGTGTTAATGATTCCTAAACTGTGTGTGGCGCTGTGCATCGGCGTGTACTGCAGACAGCAGTGAGCAATATGGAGCTACAGTTCCACGAATCTGCTATAAACACAGCGTAAGTAGTGACTGTGTTTCAGCATCACACCGAAATGATCACACGTGTGGGAAGGGAAGTGTCTGAGGGCAGTTTGCGGTGTCGTGGACATTCCCAAGAGTGTGATATTTTCACAGTAGCATGTAATAGGGTTGCGTGTGACAACTGTGAATGTAACTCCTTTTCCTACAAGCAATGAAGGCAGCAGAAATGGTGAAAACGTGGATACTGTACGGGTCATGCATGATAATGTGTGTTTTTTTTCTCTTGTCTTGTTAGAGGTGTGCAGATACCGGGTGACTAAATTTTATACGGTGGCAGCTAATATTTTTGGGTCCTCAGTGTAGGTCGTTCTTGTTGTCATCCTTCGTGTGCCGGAGCGTGACGCAGTGTAGTCTGGTAAATAGTTAATCAGCGTTAAGATGGAACTTAAACCTCATGGTACAATAAGACACTGAAAAATGGAAACAGGAAGGCCCTCCAAAATGGTGGTTGTTAATCATTACCAAACTGTACGGCCCAGAACACCCTGAGAACGTCGGGTATCTCGACCCAAGACAGGAATGTATTGTTGCTTGAATTTCGGGATAGTTCATTCAATATAGTGTTTTGTCTACGGGTTGGGCCGCCGAAGAATGGTGTTTCGCTTCCCAGCAAGGGCAAGGGTTTTTTTTTATTTCTCTAGAGCAGTGGTTCCCAAAGTGGGCGGTACCGCCCCCTGGGGGCGGTAGGATTACCGAGGTGGGCGCTAATAGGTACGAGAGGTGGAAGGGAGCGCTGTTATTATCACAGGGGGGCGCTAGTAGACAAGTAGTGCATTTATTTTTATAATAAAATTCAAATAAAGTAATTTTTGTGTTAAAAATAAGAAATGACCTAAATTTCTTAGTATTTTAATTTATGAATCTTATTCAAGCACATATTTTTTTAATAAACTATTGCTGGATGAATTATTGTTAATCATAAAAAATATAATTAATTTTAATTTATTAATTAACACATAAAACATTAAATTTAACTCTTATAATTTTATTTAAACGATTTTTTCAATATAAAATAAAAGTGGAAACAAAAGCGCATTTATGTTTTTTAAAAAAGGTAGGGGGGCGCTGTGTGTATATATATGGAACCAAGGGGGCGGTGGACCGAAAAAGTTTGGGAACCGCTGCTCTAGAGCGTCCAGACTGTCTCTGGGGCCCATCCTCCTGTTCAGTGGGTACCGGGGCCGCTTTCGCCCGTGGTAGAGCTGCCGGGTCGTGAAGCTGTCCACTCACTCCCACCTGTTTCTTGACATTAAGAATGAATGGAGCCATACCTCCAATGTCCTATATTCGTTCATGGCGTGTACTGGGATAAGTTCACGTCCCTTCACGTGTGGCTTCTGAGATCATGGATCGGGGAGGAAGACTTTCTCGGGGGGTGGGGAGTGAAGGATGAGGAGGATTTACAAGGGGGCTACCGTGTGATTGAAAAAATATTTTTGGGTTCAGAATGAAATTAAACTTTGCTTCTAGTAGCTTATTCTTGTGCGCTGTTCCTAAGACGTGTCAGTCTTTAGATGAAATGTAGACTGTATGTTTCAAGTGTCACAACCAAACTCTTTAGACGAATAGTGGTAATTATGTGTACCACCACTTTTAAAATCGATTATTCCCTAAACAGCATTAACCGATTGGTCTTTTAATATGGGGCGTAGCGTGTTCTGTGTACGGTAGGAACAGTTACTTTAAAGCATCACTGCTGGTGTATTTAGAAGCCCTGTGTTTATTGTGACAATAATTCCGGGGGTCAGCGCCCCACAAAGAGGTTAACTGCCGCCCGCGACGGGTTTACTGTTAACGTGGTGCTTGATTTGAACTCGTGATTTCCGTCACCGCCCAAAATACATGCTGGGAAGACTCTGTTGGAAGTTGTTAATGTGGTTAGTTTCAACGTGTGTCGGTAAACGCCAGAATTTCGTCACTCACAGCGGGATGTAACACCAACTCTCGTTCCTGGAAATGTAGCAGTGCTCCCTGTTTCGGGCCGTGTAATTTAGTGTCAGTGCGTGTGTCGTATTTGTACCGTGAAATTGGTCCACGCGATGAAAATAAGTAGGGTTTGAAATATTGCGATGTTTTTTGGTTGGAGGGAGTCTTGTGGCTGTGGTAGATATTAAATACTGTCCTACCGGACTGCATGACGTCACGTGACGTAATACTTTGTGGTATTTATGCATGCACGTGTTTTTATGTAGTACGGACCCATCGTTCAGTGCTTCGAAAGCATTCTGTCGAAAGTGCTGAAAATATTTTTTCGCGGCAATTTTTTTTTATTATTATTATTTGGCCAAGTAAATTTTTGTTTGCAATGATGGTCCGCCTTTTGAGTTTTTTATTTGTATTTTATTTATTTATTTATTTTTGTAAATAAAAGCAAATTTTGTATGAACCTTGATTTCAGGCTTCCGCCGCGATGTTGATGTAATTTGGCTTTCTTCTGGTAATTACACGGCGTCCGTGTGGTAATTATTTAACGACGTTTCGGGACATCGTGTCGGTACCCATCTTGACGTGTGAAATGGACGACAGTCCCGAAATGTCAGTAAAAATTAAACCACACGACGCCGTTGTATTAGACGTTCGGGACAAACGTGTCGGTCCCATCTTCACGGTCAAGATTCCAAGAAGGAAAGGGCTTTCCTTCTTGGAATCTTGACCCGTGAAGATGGGACCGACACGTCCCGAAACGTCGGTAAATAATTACCACACGACGCCGTGTAATTATCCAGAAGACCACATATTACAAATTTTGTATGATTCAAATTTCGTGTTCCAAAAAAAAAAATGGAAATTCTGTGCACCAGATAATTACTGTTTTCTACGTATCAAAGTTAACAGCGGTGCAGTCGAACGTAACAACAAGAACAACAACTGTTCGTCTATTGTAGCACTGTTGCTGGGAATTACAAAACAAACATGGCCTGATATTTTAACGTCATGCTCATATTTTCTAAGTTGTTTCATGTTAAAACGAAATGTAGCATGCAGTTAGAACACTGTCTTAAACGGGTCAAAAACAGAGTCTTGTTTCAAATCCCAATTATCGCTGTTAGTACTGAGGCTCGCGAACAAGGAATACTGAACAGCGGCTGTGTTGTTAATTGGCTGAAACGTGTTAGGCCCCTTGAGGCATGCAAATAGTGCTGTATGGTAACAGCTGAAGGTAAGGGCGGAAACTTT
Organism: Reticulitermes speratus; assembly: GCA_021186555.1. Lineage (NCBI taxonomy): Eukaryota > Metazoa > Arthropoda > Insecta > Blattodea > Rhinotermitidae > Reticulitermes > Reticulitermes speratus. The sequence continues at coordinate 4,164,400 of JAJKFL010000042.1, forward strand.
GGTAATTGGTGTGCTGCGTGTCTGTTGCAGCACTTGAGTTGTAACTGTTGTATGAACTGTAGTGACTGGGTAACCGAAGAGTCTTGATTCGATTCCCGGAAGGTTGTTTTCTGTAGTGTCCAGACAGCCTTTGGGGGGGCCTATCCAGCGTCGTATGAAATGGCTGCAGGGCTCTTACCGGGGATAATGGGCCGGGGCGTGAAACTGAGCACTCAGCTTTCGTCTTGTGTCGTGTTTAAAAAATGCTGGAGCTATGCCTGTGCTCCAGATACGTCTTGGGGACTACATAATTTCTCGTAATTTATCTTAATTTTTATGTAGGTGTTGAGATTAATGTGCCCCTACTTTTGTGTCCCATCATAAGTTTTCTTGCTTCCGCTTCCCTTTTAACCCCTCACTCTCCCCCCCCCGCCCACGCACTTTGGCACCAGCTCAAAATTAAAAATAATCATATGACGTTTGTTGCTGTTCTGCACACATCTAATGCTGTTGGCACACCAATCTGCACACCAAGTCTGCACAGCACATCTTTGTGCTCACGTTTATTAGAAAAAAAGTATGTTTTGACGTTAACCACAGTTAGGTTTTATGACGTCAGTAGGGGCTCGTGTACACTGAAATTCCGTACCGCGAGATTACATTAACTTGACCCTCAAATGCGCGTTGGTATCTGTGTGTACCATTTGCTGTAATACTGAAAAAAACCGAGTAGTATGGTACAGCGGCAACGCTGGAGACTTGTATTCAGTAGGTGTTCGGTTCGAATCTTGGCCGGCACACAGGCTGTTTTACGGCTTTCGTGGTTTTCTGCAGTCCCTCAAAACAAATGCCCGGATAGTACTGCATTGGCACTTCTTCCAAGTTGACCTGGCATGTCAGAGCACTCTGACACAGACACAATATACTAACTGCATGTCAGTAGCACTCCGACACAGACCACAATATACTAAACTGGCATGTCAGTAGCACTCCTGACACAGACCACAATATACTAAACTGGAATGTCAGTAGCACTCCTGAAAGCACATATACGAACTGAATGTCAGTAGACTCTACACACCACAATATACTAAACTGGCATGTCAGTAGCACTCCTGACACAGACCACAATATACTAAACTGGAAAGTCAGTAGCACTCCTGACACAGACCACAATATACTAAACTGGCATGTCAGTAGCACTCCTGACACAGACCACAATTACAAACTGAATGTCAGTAGCATCCGACACGACCACAATATACTAAACTGGCATGTCAGTAGCACTCCTGACACAGACCACGATATACTAAACTGGATGTCAGTAGCACTCTGACCAGACCACATATCAAACTGGCATGTCAGTAGCACTCCTGACACAGACCACAATATACTAAACTCAGAAGAGGACCGTGCCATGGCTCAGGCTGTTAGTCGCCGGCTCTCACACGCGGAGGCCCGGGTTCGATCCCGGAGTAGTCCATATGGGATTTGTGGTGGACAAAGTGGCACTGGGACAGATTTTTACACGAGTACTTCGGTTTTCCCCTGTCAATTTCATTCCACCGGTGCTCCATTAAATGGAAAACCGAAAAAACTGACCTCTTCATCACAGGGTTGCACAATAAGCCTTAAGGCTGCGGTGCGTCCGTAGCATCTGCTGCGGGGCCCTTCTAAAAAAACTCAGAACCTCTGCAGTCTGACCATACAGTTTGTCAATCGGCTGGTATTTGTAAAGGTAACTCACGGCGCTTACTGTGACGTGGAACAGGCGTCATCTTGGTGGCGCCTCACCGCAGCGTCCCGTGTTCGATTCCGGGCCAGTCCACATGGGATTTTTGGTGGATAAAGTGGCACATAGAGGCTTTTCTCTGAGCACTTCTGTTTTCCCCTGCCAGTATATAGCACCAGTGCTACATACCTATCTTCATCTTGGGCAGAGCTACTCGTAACAGGACAAGCGTATCGAACCTGGAACCTTCCTACAAAAGTGATGCTCTTTTTCAGAAATCGGGCAGCATCCAAAAAGAACTACTTGCATTGCATCAGCGTCAGAGCTTGTTTCGTTAGCTGACGGTGCACAGTGTATGAACTCCGTAATTGCATCTGCTCGGTCGGCCAATGTAACAGACAGCGGGAATGCAGGTAACAGCTGCATGCTGACTGCGTGACAGCGTTGGGCTTACTGCCACGTGTTACAATGACGTCACGTTGTTGTGCACGACAGAGATGCGATGTGTTTTGTACAGGTGCCGGGCGGTACGGGGTTTGGTTCCTGGCAAGTGCGTATGTTGTGCCGAGGTTATGAATGATTGGAGCTTTACTTCTGCTCCCTCTGTATGTCTTCGTGACGCGTACAAGGACAACTTTACGTTAACAAGGGCTGTTTTAGTAAGAAGTGTCCGTACCAGTATGTACGGTAAGCCACAGCTGTTGAAACGATGTACAAGTATGGTGGTAGATTTTTTATTTCCGAATCGAATTCTTAGTGTATTTTTAATATGTTGTTTGACTTGTTTAAATTATGGGTCCCAGCCCGCGGCCCGCGAACCAGCCCACAGTAACGGTTGTGGCCCTTTGAAGAGAAAGAAGAAGGAAAATAAAAAAAAAAATCTGGACATCCCTGCTCTAAAGTTTTAGCAAGTACATACTGCGAAAGTCACATGAAGAAGAATTATATCCCGGGCGGAGAACTGGTATTCTTGTAGTTTGGTTAAAAGAAAGCAGTCTAAACTATTTGACCAATTTTTTGGCCTTGTTCTCGTTAACTAGTGTCAGAAAGTGTTTCTGCGTCATAAAGTGCAGATGTGCCGTTTGGGACCTAAGGGGTACATTATCGTGCGTTATTCTGAAGAAGGAAACAGAAAAAATTTTAAAGCGTGGTTTGGATAAACACTGGCTTGATGGGTCGTGTCAGATCAGTCAGAAGGACCTTCAGACCTGGCAGAGAGTAATGTTTAGAGCGTGTGTTATTTGAGGCCATCACAAAGGAGATGTGATTTATGGAACTCGGTCAAAACCACTCGCAGTAAAGTGCTGCTTGCTTGCTTCGATCACTGGTGGCGGCCATGTGATACCGACGTCAGTATTGACCTGTAGAAGTGCATTGCGAGATGGCGTCTTAGGCGTTTAAAGCAGCGGTATTCAACCCTTTTTGTTCGCGTACCCCAGTATATAATTTCTCTTAAAATTTGTACCCTCAAAGTTGTTGGTGCATAATTCAAGTTATACATATCTATAATCTACATCTAAAATAAGTTAAATAAATTACATCCAAAATAATGTATTAAATAATAAGTTTTAAATGAGAAAAAGGAGAGTCAAGCTATTAAATAACAAATATATTATTGCCTATCATATAAAAATTAATAAAGGAACAATTGTATTTTAGCAAAGCAAAATTATATGCACTGTGTGGAATAAAATTAAACTAGCCGTCCAAATAAGAATCGCATAAAGGAGAGAGAGAGAGAGAGAGAGAGAGAGAAATGGCGCTCCCAAATCGCATGTCCTTACGTCCGGGTCTTTTGTGGCTAACCCTAAATCTGGCCCTGATTATTCAGTGTTTATCATGAAATAATATATTTATTTTTTTAATTTTACGTACCCCCTAAGATGTCTTCCATACCCCCGGGGGTACGCGTACCCCAGGTTGAATACCACTGGTTTAAAGCACAGTCGACACACACACCACTTAATATTACACATCTATTCACCCTCTTCTCGCAGTTTTTTGGGTCTCACATGATTCTCACACATAAACGTCGGTTATTTACGTTAACAGCGTAAACCGTTTAGTCTTTGTAATGGAGACGCGATGTGTTTGCTATGAGCAGAACGTGAATTTGTAATGTTCCGTGTGCAGATGAACCTGAGGCTTCTGATCTCTGTCGACTTGGCGGTGTTCGATGCAGTTAGTGGTGTGTGACATTAGAAGATGTTTAATTGCATCTTCAATTTAGTGTGTTCCACTGTTACAGGGTGTTTCATAATTATGTCATGACACTTGGTGGGTTGTCCTATATCGCACTTGGCATTTATTGGTCAGTAAGAAAGTAGTTTTTAGAGAAACTGTTAGGTGTCTTAGCTGGTCAAGAAATTGCCAGTCTGTCATGGAACCCGAAGAGAGATTTGTGTTCACTGGCCCATGTCGTGAGCCAGATTAATCCAATCCACACACTTCTTCCACCTATGCATACGCCTGTCAAGTTGTTATATCCCTTGAGGTTTCTCGAAATGTTATGTGAAGGTTTAAGTCTTCGGGGATGTTACTTTGTGTCGTTAAGTAAAGAGTTTGCGAAGTTTCGAAAGATCGCGGTGCTGTCATCTTCAGGGTCAAGCAGTTTTCAAAAGTGCTGCATGACTGCTTGACCCTGAAGATGAAGGCACCGCGATCTTTCGAAACGTCGGGAAATACCCGACTAAATTACACGGCGTCACATCCCAGAAGACTTGCCTTCAGCTGCACCGTGAAGTCTCGTATTTCAATCGAATGTCTCAGCTCCCCCAAACGATACTACGTCCCCGTCTGTCTCAGCCCCCCCAAACGATACTACGTCCCCCGTCTGTCTCAGCCCCCCCCCCCCCAAAGATACTACGTCCCCCGTCTGTCTCACTCGAATAATAACTGGCGAGAAGCCAGATTATAAAGCCACTCATCACGTAATTTTCTCCATAACCTCTCACATCCTCTTACACCCGGTATTTCCCTCAGCGGGACTCTTAACACCTCGATCGGTCCTCCTCAGGCCGCTAGACCATGTTTCCCTCAGCAGACTGTCTTAACACCTCGATCGGTCCTCCTCAGGCCGCTAGACCATGTTTCACACCCATATTTTCATTTTGTCTGCAGATCCGAGCCGAGCAAGAAGGTCCGAGTCACCTTCTTCGAGTCCGAGAAGCCTTCGATTGTGACGTCACCAGAGCCATCAGACTTCATCGACGATTTGGATGCTTCTAGCTTCTTTGCAACCATGACGACACCTGGACCCGTCTCTGACCATACGCCGCCTTACGCCCGCCAAACCAGGTGAGTCTGTTACATCCCGGCATATTCAAACCCGGGACCACCCAGTGTGGATTGACCTTCAGACCCGACGTGTGTAGATGGGCAGTGTGGCTGCGTGCAGTGTAACTGAAATGCATAGTTTGTGGTCACTTCTGGCTCACTGTAAGGTCTGGTCACCTGCCAGGATGTTGCACCTGGACAAGTGCCGGGGAGGTCATTAATTCTGTGGATATTTAAGCATTTGCAGTACTCCTGTCATGTATGTACTATCCACTTCAACGTATATATTTCTGCATTCTTTCCACACTGTGTCCCCCTATAATCTCGCATTGAACAGTGATTTCTTCCTTCTGGAGACGCAGTGTGTTGCCTTGTGAGATAAGAACTGGATTTAAATGTAAAGCAATCCCATTACAGGCCTGGAAAGGTCCTTATGGTTCCAGGAGGTTGAGGCTCCCAGATTTCCATACAGTCGGCACATTAAGGTGGTAAGGTTGTCAGCCCTACGCACCAGCCGCCTTTACCCCCCAGGAAATATTTCTGGTACTCATTTCTGTTAGAGACTGAGTCGACCCCAAGGCAATAATGCGACCAAAATGATTATGTCAATGAAAAATTCCAATGACACCATCGGGAATCGAACCCGCGACGTTCCGGTTTGGTATTTAAATGTAGGGTCTGCATTTTATCTGAAAAATACAGTCGAACCCGGTTATAACGTCATGACAGGGACTGAATATTTTGTGTCGTTATAAACGAGTGTTGTTATAACCGAGGAGTATAATGTTATGGTTAACAGTGACGAATTGATTGGTACCACAGAATATCTGACGCTATAGACGAGGTGTTGTATAAACCGATGTCGTTATAACCGGGTTCGACTGAATTTTTTGTCGCTTAGCACCCCGTATTCTGTCGGTCGGATGAGTGAGCTACGTTAATACGAGATCAAATAATAACCGTGGATTTGTTTGTATGAACTTTATGCAGCATTAATATTCGTAAATGGCGCGGACTTCCCAAAGGCCATGTCAGAATCCATCTGTCTCCAGCCTCTTCCCTCTGCTGCATGCTCAAAACAGTCCGCTGCACTTCGCGCTGTCTGTAAGTTTCAACTTCTTTTCTCCAGCCCACATCGCTGCCAGGAAAGATTCAGAGCCATAAAATTTTCTGTCGGTCTTCATGTAATATATGCGATGTCTCTCACACCCCCCCCCCCCCCCCACCCTTTCCCTGGGCCTTCGTTTCTCGAGGTCATGCCGGTTTCAGAGCGTAAAGTTAAGTTTTTACGAGCTGTCTCGCGTAGCAGCCATTTGTTAATCCGGTGTCTTAACTTCAGTCTAGTGGTATTGACTTCAGAAAAACACTATATGGTGGGAGCCGGGATAGCTCAGTCAGTACAGTGACTAGGCTGTAGGCTGGATGGTCCTGGTTTCGATGTCCTGTAAGGGCAAAAATCTTCAAAGCAGACCTGCTGTGGGGCCCACCCCGTCTCTTACTGGGTAAAGCGACCGGGCCGTGACCTGGTCACTCACCTCCATCTAATGCCGAGGTTACGAATGACTGGAGCAATACCTTTGTTCCCCCTACACGCCGCCATGCTCCGCACTGCTGTTAGAGGGAACTGGCCCCACGTTCCGCTACACACCGACAGATGAACTTTCGACGGAGACAGCGAGGCAGTTACTGCAAATGCCAGCCGCTCTGGCATTTCTCCCCAGCAGCTTCTGGCTACACATGTCTGCACCCAGCGCCGCAGTTGTCACGTGCTTCCTACTGCGTGTCCGGATTATGCGTTGTCGTAGGTCTCGGTACTTCCGGACGTAGCGGGCCAGTACAAGAGGTTACGTCACGACCCTTTCCAGTTCGCTGACATCCTATCGTAAAAACCGAACAGGTTAACACTTCGGTTACTGTATACGGGACACGAAGTATACTGGCTGGTAGTCCGTGGTTTTTCTCAGTCATTCCAGGCCAATGCCGGGATAGTAGCGCGATTGTGGTGCTTGCTAGCTCCCAGGTTGCGAAGGGGTTGGAAGTACCTCTGCCTCTCCTGTGTGTCTGCATAACCATGTTATGCGGTGACTTGTACATCTTACTGGCTTGATTAGGACATATTCCCAGCTGTATCGTATTTGTCATCACTAAATCTCTTCATGATAGTCTGAGATGCTGACAGCGACGTGAAATAAACAACAAAGGAAGACGCTGCACAGGTTTCAGTATGTCACGTTGAATTTGAATCACGCCTCCAAATTTATTGTTCTAAAGATTTATGTACATTAACTAACTAACTAACTAACTAACTAACTTAAGTCCATGGAGCAGAGTCTTTCTTGAGAAGCTAGCAGGTCGTCAGCTAGTGACGAAATTCCCCGCGTTTTATGGAACCCGAAGGTTCATTACCGCACTCACAAGAGCCCGAGTTCCGAGGCTTTGTAAGATTATTCGTAACGTGGTAATTTTTTACGGTGAGGAGTTGTTATCACCTCGCCCAACCCCCAAGCTGGAGGACCACCCCTTGTCGGCTGTCCGCGACTGCTTATTCAGTGTATTCGCAGCTACCCTCCATATCCAGAGGCCGTTCCTTCATCCGCAACCTGAGGACGCGCCATGTCGTGGTGACAGTGACCGACTTATCATGGGATTTATCTACATAAAAGACAATTTTTACATTCAGATAAATTCGTGGTTCTTATCGATAATAATCGTCTAAAATCACCATTTTCTTATCGATATTTTAGTAAGGGTGTTTTTCGAGGTTTCAGTGTAAATTCTCCATGTCTTCAGGTAGCTGTAACTCGAAGCGTACGAAACGTGGATACACATTTTGTGCCACTTTCTGATGCTACCAACGATGCAATGAAATGTGTCGTTCTCCTATTTTAAAGTGTACGTGTTGAAGATATGTTGCAGGGTGTTAACATTTGTCAGAATGGTGTATAGCGTGGTAGTTCATGTATTAAATCACACCATGTGTGTGTGTGTACCGCCTGCTGTAAGATTTAGAAGTTCGCAGTTGGGAAAGTTATGTCGAATTCAATTTGGAACGTTTCCGTATCTTAGCGCAGACAGCTGCGGTAGAGGAGACCGGCCAACAGCTATTATAGTTATGAGTATTTATTGGTGTTAACTTATGGCCTTAGGCATTAACATATCTTGACCTCTGACCTTATTACGTTCGACTCGTATAAAGATCACAGTAGCATAACATATGTCACCACTGTCTTTCTTACGTTTCTTAACAATCACCACTTCCGGACATAACAGCCTTGTAATACGTGACACCGTGTAGTTTTGTAGATATGTACCAACGTTTCAGAGTAACCTGCTGTCTCCATAAAGGTTACTAAATCAGCTGCTCTTAAGATGGAGGCAGTCTCCCTGAAACGTCAGTATATCTACACCTATGGCAAAAGCAGTCAGGTTCATCTGAAACGTCTGTGTATTGTACTGCGATGGAGGCAGCAGGTTTCTCCCAAACGTCGATACATCTACCCCGATCTACGATCTGCGCTCTTCTGGGATACTACGCGGCGTCGTGTCCGAGGATTCTTGACGATGGGACAGATACGTTGTCCCAAAACGTCGGTTAACAATTACCACAAGATGCCGCGTAAAATCCCAGAAGAGCGGAGATCTCGCGTAAAATTTTGGTTGGGATCAGGGGCGCACCGAAACTCCCCAAAACCGAAATTTAAAAAACAGAGATTTTGTAGATATTGGGATATCAAAAAGTTTACGCGATTTACCGTTTAGCCGAAATCAGCCACTAAAATCAGCTGATGACTAGTACATTAGAATTTTGAAAACACTGTGATTGAGTCAGTGAACATGTAGCTATATTTGTATGTATATAAATGCAGTTGCAGACAGTGTTATGTTGTACTTATGACATGATTTTTATGACATAAATTTTAAAAATTTCACAATATTACCACCGTGCATTTTTTAATCAAATAATAAAACCAACGAATGCACTATATTGACCACTTTTATTATGGCCTATTTCCCCTCACCCTACACGTGTTTCGGAACTTTAAAGTTCCATCTTCAGGAGTTGTCTTGTGTTACCAATTATTCACATATTAAAACAAATACACAATATGTACAATAGTCTGTTAAAGTATTAAAACCATAGGTAAATGAAGTTCAAAACTCTTAAAATTGTACGATATGTACTGTAGTCTATTAGAATCTTAAAATCTCGCGTAAACGTGTATTTAAAACCTGTTTTAAAAATGTATTTAAAAAATTTGTGGACTGTTCGTAATATTCACTTTTTTACGTAACTACTGGCGTAGTTTTATACAACTCCGTATTCCATTTCTTGTGTGTTGTGATGCTTCTGTGCTGTGTTTTCAAGGCTGTGTGTGTAGGGGAACTGTTGTTGTGTTGGGTGTCCGGTATGAGTGCTTGTATGAGTATATTGTGTATTTGTTTTAATATGTGAATAATTGGTAGCACACGACAACCCCTGAAGATGGAACTTTAAAGTTCCGAAACACGTGTAGGGTGAGGGGAAATAGACCATAATAAAAGTGGTCAATATAGTGCATTCGTTGGTTTTATTATTTGATAAATTTTAAAATTAAACAAATTGTATATAGTCTCAGGGTCAGCCCCCCCCCCCCCCCCCACCCCCAATGAAAAATTCTGGGTGCGCACGTGGTTGGGATACACGGAAGAGAGAGCACTCCCTGAAAGCCCTAGGTGTAGATGGGAGATTAGTAGTTACGGTGTTTTGTTGTGACCTGTATCGATGTAGCTCAAGTAGGATAGTGCCTTACGGTGTTTTGTTGTGACCTGTATCGATGTAGCTCAAGTAGGATAGTGCCTTACGGTGTTTTGTTGTGACCTGTATCGATGTAGCTCAAGTAGGATAGTGCCTTACGGTGTTTTGTTGTGACCTGTATCGATGTAGCTCAAGTAGGATAGTGCCTTACGGTGTTTTGTTGTGACCTGTATCGATGTAGCTCAAGTAGGATAGTGCCTTACGGTGTTTTGTTGTGACCTGTATCGATGTAGCTCAAGTAGGATAGTGCCTTACGGTGTTGTGTTGTGACCTGTATCGATGTAGCTCAAGTAGGATAGTGCCTTACGGTGTTTTGTTGTGACCTGTATCGATGTAGCTCAAGTAGGATAGTGCCTTACGGTGTTTTGTTGTGACCTGTATCGATGTAGCTCAAGTAGGATAGTGCCTTACGGTGTTTTGTTGTGACCTGTATCGATGTAGCTCAAGTAGGATAGTGCCTTACGGTGTTTTGTTGTGACCTGTATCGATGTAGCTCAAGTAGGATAGTGCCTTACGGTGTTTTGTTGTGACCTGTATCGATGTAGCTCAAGTAGGATAGTGCCTTACGGTGTTTTGTTGTGACCTGTATCGATGTAGCTCAAGTAGGATAGTGCCTTACGGTAACGAAAGGCTTACATGTCATCTTTTTCGGGTTTCTGAATTATTATTTTTGGACTGCTTGACCCTGTAAATGAAGCCACGACGACCGTCCGAAACGTCGGTAACTACTCGTCCGACAGAGCTACACATGCTAGCAGACCTGAATCTTCAGGAGCATCGCTGTCCTGAACATGAGTCTCGCAACGAACAATCGAAGGCTGCGCATTCTGCTTGCATCATTCTCGTAATAAACAGTGATTATTTTCTTTATACGGCTTTAACTGGTGGGTCTGTGTAACGAACGGACTGTTTTCTGTGAGGTTAGAACTGAATCTTAGTCCATAATATCAGGCTTCAACGGCAATGTGGTTAGTCGCCTGCCTCTCACCGCAGAAACCTGAATTCGATTCCAGGCCAGTGCATACGAGATTTGTGGTGGAACAAGTGGCACTGGAACGAGTTTTTCTCCCAGTACGTCTGCTTCCCCCGTCAGTGTCATTCCAACAATGCACCACACTCATCTTCGTCTTAACACTTCTCTTACCGGAAGGACAAGCGGGCGCAGGCTGGGAACCTTTAAACAAAGGAACTGTACTTGTTGTTTCGAGGGGCATTGGACAGAACAGTACTGTCACATTGTGCAGGCTTGAATGGTTTCAAGTTCGGTCTGTAGGACTGTTGTGTGGGCTTCTGTAATTCGCACTTGCAGACAACAGCGGACTATTGTACTGTTCCATTGTGACTTCTGTGTGTACAGTTTTCACCAGCCACGTTCCACGAACATTCGTTACAAATATTTACTTTGTGTTTGGTGTCATGAATTTACAAGAGGGGCGGGAATGAACGTGTTTGCAGTAACCTTAGGCTGTGCAGGATTAAACGACAGCCACTGTCGTCAATGTTCATAGTCGTCGTTCAGAGCAACGATACGGATAGCAGTGGTTTGCTTTGTGATTTGTGTGTGTTTGCCATTCCTTTAGCTGTTTATCCTGATCGGGGGGCGTCTGCTCATTGCTGTAAAGTCGTTTTCCACCCCTGCCTGTGGCCCCCTTCGATTTTGTAATCCGAAGGTCACGTGATGCCTAACAGCTGTGTAATTTTTGTTGTGCCTGTACCTTGCAGCTATGATGTCATCGTCGGAATGTAGACATCGCTTGTTTTTTAAGCATCTTATCGCAGCTCATTCCTGTAACTTGAGTTTCCTTATTAACCGGGTTATGTACGTTACTTCTGTCTGTGTCACCTGCTGTGACAGTAATAAGACTAGTTACTGTCTGTGTCACCTGCTGTGACAGTAATAAGACTAGTTACTGTCTGTGTCACCTGCTCTGACAGTGATAAGACTAGTTACTGTCTGTGTCACCTGCTGTGACAGTAATAAGACTAGTTACTGTCTGTGTCACCTGCTGTGACAGTAATAAGACTAGTTACTGTCTGTGTCACCTGCTCTGACAGTAATAAGACTAGTTACTGTCTGTGTTACCTGCTGTGACAGTAATAAGACTAGTTACTGTCTGTGTCACCTGTGACAGTAATAAGACTAGTTACTGTCTGTGTCACCTGCTCTGACAGTAATAAGACTAGTTACTGTCTGTGTCACCTGCTGTGACAGTAATAAGACTAGTTACTGTCTGTGTCACCTGTTGTGACAGTAATAAGACTAGTTACTGTCTGTGTCACCTGCTCTGACAGTGATAAGACTAGTTACTGTCTGTGTCACCTGCTGTGACAGTAATAAGACTAGTTACTGTCTGTGTCACCTGCTGTGACAGTAATAAGACTAGTTACTGTCTGTGTCACCTGCTGTGACAGTAATAAGACTAGTTACTGTCTGTGTCACCCGCTGTGACAGTAATAAGACTAGTTACTGTCTGTGTCACCTGCTCTGACAGTAATAAGACTAGTTACTGTCTGTGTCACCTGCTCTGACAGTAATAAGACTAGTTACTGTCTGTGTCACCTGCTCTGACAGTAATAAGACTAGTTACTGTCTGTCACCTGCTCTGACAGTAATAAGACTAGTTACTGTCTGTGTTACCTGCTGTGACAGTAATAAGACTAGTTACTGTCTGTGTCACCTGTGACAGTAATAAGACTAGTTACTGTCTGTGTCACCTGCTCTGACAGTAATAAGACTAGTTACTGTCTGTGTCACCTGCTCTGACAGTAATAAGACTAGTTACTGTCTGTGTCACCTGCTCTGACAGTAATAAGACTAGTTACTGTCTGTGTCACCTGCTCTGACAGTAATAAGACTAGTTACTGTCTGTGTCACCTGCTGTGACAGTAATAAGACTAGTTACTGTCTGTGTCACCTGCTCTGACAGTAATAAGACTAGTTACTGTCTGTGTCACCTGCTGTGACAGTAATAAGACTAGTTACTGTCTGTGTCACCTGCTGTGACAGTAATAAGTATAAGGGTCACGCGGTGGCGCAGTTGGTTTAGGCACTGCGCTACAAAACGGAACGTCGCGGGTGTCATTGGAATTTTTCATTGACATAATCCTTTCGGTCGCACTATGGCCCTGGGGTCGACTCAGCCTCTAACAGAAATGAGTACCAGGAATCTTTCCTGGGGGTAAAGGCGGCTGGTGCGTAGGGCTGACAACCTTACCACCTTCATGTGCCGATTGTCTAAATATGTGGGAGCCTCAACCTCCTGGGACCCGGAGGTCCTGTCAAGGCCTGTAATGGGACTTTTGCTTTAAGCGTGTATAAGAACGCTTTTTCCATAATTGGGTACTTGTCTGTCGTGTGTGTTCAGCTGAGGTCATGTCGCTAACGAAGGAAGGCTCAGTCGTACCTGAGGGCCACTTTGAGAGGCCATATTGCCTAATGACAAAGATATTGACCAAATGAGCACTCATGGGAGTCAATTCAAGTGCTGTGGGGTGCTGAGCTAACTAGTGACGTCTTGAACGTCAAACAAGATGGTCATCCGGAGATATATTATTTTTTTTTATTATTATTACTTACTGCAATTGGGTTTTCACCCGGTGGCAGTAGTCCTTACACTAGTACACACAATACAAATGTTTTCACCCGGTGGCAGTAGTCCTTACACTAGTACACACAATACAAATGTTTTCACCCGGTGGCAGTAGTCCTTACACTAGTACACACAATACAAATGTTTTCACCCGGTGGCAGTAGTCCTTACACTAGTACACACAATACAAATGTTTTCACCCGGTGGCAGTAGTCCTTACACTAGTACACACAATACAAATGTTTTCACCCGGTGGCAGTAGTCCTTACACTAGTACACACAATACAAATGTTTTCACCCGGTGGCAGTAGTCCTTACACTAGTACACACAATACAAATGTTTTCACCCGGTGGCAGTAGTCCTTACACTAGTACACACAATACAAATGTTTTCACCCGGTGGCAGTAGTCCTTACACTAGTACACACAATACAAATGGACATATAAATATACATAAAAGTAACAATACAAAACAAACTATACACAATTACAAAACAATACATACAGTAAATACAAGTACACACATTAGAACACCATTCACACATTACAAAAACATCCACACCTTAACAAAAACATCCACTCCTTAACAAAAACATCCACACCTTACAAAAACACCCACACACAATACAAACAAAACACACGCACATTACAAAAACAACCCCACAAACTAAATAATACAAAAACAACAAAACACACATACTGCAAAAAGAAAGAGTTGTTAAGCCTAACCTAAAACCTAACGTAAAAGAATCAGAGTTAAAAGTAATTTCGTATACCAAGCAATGAGTCAAACACTATACAAAAATAAAATTCCATGTTTTCAAAAAATGATACACACACATTTCAACTGCACCATCACTTCACTACGCTTATATACACATCACGGCATTCCCCGTTTTGCCTCCCTTTACTTCACTTCACTTCACTGTATTATTAGATATTTTTCCCCACCCTCTATACCCTTCACTTCACTTCACTGTATTAATAGATATTTTTCCCCACCCTCTATACCCTTCACTTCACTTCACTTATCACTTTCCTAACCCTCTTCCTAAAAATACTCGGCTTACAAGGGAAAGTCCCTAAAGCATCTGCAGGTAGTTTGTTCCAGAGTTGGATGGTCCTATTTACAAAGGAGAATTTTCCGATATCCGTCCTTTGCTTCCTGTTCCTAATTTTCCGATTATGATCAACCCTGCTCAGATAGTGTGGCCTTTGTAGTCTGTCACTATAGCCTTCCAAGCCCGTTCGCCAGTGTATGCTTTGAAGAGAGCACATAAGCGTGCTGTCTTTCTGCGCTGCGCCAAAGTTTCCCAGTTCAAATCGGTCGTATAATTTGCAAATTTAGCCGCTTTCTGTTGTACCCGGTGTAACGCATTTATCTGTCCCTCCCTGTATGGATCCCAGCACGCAGCCCCATACTCAAGAATCGGACGCACTAGTGACGTGTAGGCTAAGCTTTTAGTATTACTATTTCCCTTTTTGAGAATACGCATTATGAAATGAAGTGCCTTCCAAGCTTTTCTCACCGTGTAATTTACTTGGTCAGCCCAGCTTAAATCGCTGCGTAAGATTATTCCCAAGTATTTACAACTGCTCACTTCTGGAATTAATTCGTCCCGTAAAGAGTAACTTAGTGGATCCTTCGCCCGGGCTCTCGTGAAACTAACTGCCTTACTTTTACCTGCATTTATTTTCATCTCATTTTCTACCGCCCACTCCCCCAGTCTGTCCAGATCTATCTGCAACGTTTTTATGTCATTTTTATTTACAATTTTCCTATATATTACACAGTCGTCTGCGAAAAGTCTAATAGTTGACTCAATGTTCCTCCAAATGTCATTAACGTACGCTAGAAACAGAAGTGGGCCCAATACACTTCCTTGCGGTACACCTGACGTTACTCTGACCTCCTCTGATAATTGCCCTCCTACCCTGACTCTCTGCGTACGACCCAAAAGGAATTCTTTTATCCATACAACTACCCTAAAATCCACGCCCGAGGCCGCAATTTTCGCAAGCAGCCGATCATGAGGAACTAAATCGAAAGCCTTCGAAAAATCAATTACAATAGCGTCTACCCTGTATCCATTATCCAGAGAGTCGGCAATGTCCTGGCAAACCGTGATTACTTGACTTTCACACGAATATCCTGGCCTGAAACCGTGTTGACCCTCGTATAACCAATCATTTTTATCCCAGACCTGCCTTAGATACGATGCTATAACGTGCTCCATTTGCTTGCAGACCACCGAGGTTAAGCTGACTGGTCTATAATTAGTGACTAGCGATCTGTTATATTTCAGACACATAATCAGAATACCGGAAATAAAACCTGTTACATGCTGAGTCTGACAGCAGCTATATAGACTGTTGGAATTAGTGTGTGAGGGCAGTTTGGGTGCCCGGGGGGGGGGGGGGGTTCCGCATTCATGCGACGTTTAACTGATCCTGTAAGACGTGGTTAGGCCAGTGTGTGGCATCATCATCATCGACGTGAATGATCTCAGCGTTTTAGCAGTTAACAAACTCAGCTGGGACAGTACAGTCCAAAGACTTCCAACCCGTTCAGACTGCCAATCAGACCTGTATCATAACTTCAGCGCAACAGTTTAAAAATGTGTAGTAATTTAACCCTCTGAAGTAGGAATGTCATCTAAATTACACAAAAGCTATTCTAAATCAGATAAAGACTCGGTTCGTACCTCACAGAGAACAGTTCTATTCCACTGTAAAGACCAGTCTGTTTATGCCGTGCAGAAGTGTGGGGCTAACTTCGTGTTTTAATGTCAGAGTCATACGAGACTCAGAAATATCACTATGCGGACAAAATTCGAGAGTTTCAGAATGTTAACGCACGTGGTACGTATAGTTACCACTGATCTTTAAGGGTTACTACGTGTATCGCCTAATTTAACATTCAGAAAGACAACATTTTTCATGCAGTGTATTTATGATTCTCACAGTATGAAAATCTCGTTTTAAATGGTATTAACCGGTCGATCTTCGTAATAGAGACAGTATGTTTTCTGTTAGCTAAAATTTTTTTTTTTTAATATTACGTAAGTAAATTAGTGTTTCATGAGAGCATCCCATGTATTGTCCTCCACATCCGCCTCACCAGTTCCAGTCAAATCCACAACGCCCACAAAAGTTGTGTTTGCACATTTCCTGCTCTCGGGCGCGTGTATAAAGTGTTTCTATTTGTAGATACGTATTCAAATACATTTACAGTTGGCTGCTGCAAGTGCGCACTTTGGTTTATGGCCCAGTGCTGCGTCAGTCATATTGACGGATCACAGAAGCAAATAACCACTAAGCACACCTCTCTCTGTGTTTGGGGTTCAGACACGGTTTGCATTGTGATTTTCGCTGATGACGCCGAGAGACAAATTCGCCCACAGACGACTTCTGGGGCGCAAATGAGACAGTAACTAGTACAAGACAGGAAGCTGTGAGACAGGATTAATTATATCTTTCTGTAGGACGTCTAATGGCTGGTTCATGACAGGAAGTTGAAAAGAAAGTAATTTGAAAGCCTTGCCCTTAGGCCATGTTGGAGACCTGAAGTCTTAAAGTAAATACAGCCAGAGAGGTCTGTGTAGCCCTTAAAGCCTTGTGGTCTATGCGCTACCTGCTGTTACATTAAGAAACTTCATTTCGCCAACAGAATGTATTCATGTGTTCGTTATCGTCCTTACAATAGACAGATTAACTGGTGGGTGTATTGTCTTTGTAATGAAGATGCATTGTTTTTCATGAGGTACGCACTCAATTTTTAAGCCGTGTATACCAGTCTTTGTGACTGGTATTTTAAACATGTCCGTGGTTAGTTTCCGTAACGTTTCGGAAGGAGGTTTTGTTTCTTACTTCAGGTGACAAGGTAAATGCATCAGTGACGCCCTGGACCACATCTAATAAGGGGTCGAACACAGGAGGATTTGGATAAACCAGTTGCAAACCAAACCTCAGTGGAATTCTTGATGTACTTTGCTCTGTGTGTGTTTATACAGAAACATTTGGCTGTTTTGATGGCTCAGGCGGTTAGTCGCCGGCCTCTTACCGCGGAGGCCCGGGTTCGATCCCGGGTCAGTCCATGTGGGATTTGTTGTGGACAAAGTGACACTGGGACAGGTTTTTCCCCGAGTACTTCGGTTTTCCCCTGTCAGTTTCATTCCACCGGCGCTCCATTACTTGGAAAAGCTGGAAAAAACTAATCGTCTTCATCACAGGGTTGCAGAATAAGCATCAAGGTTTGCGGGGCCCTTCACTACAAAAAAAAATTGCTGTTTTGAATTCAGGGTTTGGGCCTCCTTTTTTAAACCTAAAATCTTGAATCTGACTTATGGCCTTCGGCCCTAGGTCCAGTGATTTTTTGACACCTTTACAGTGAAAAGTTACAAACTTGCTGCTGTTAGTTTCTCTGCGTCTGTCTGTCCGTCCTCCGTCAGCATGTAACATTTCGAAAACAGACTCGGAAGTCCTGTGGCAATACGACGCTGTGTCATTGGCCAATTAGTTCCGGACGTTTCGAAGGATCGTGGTGCGTTTATGTTCTCAGACTGACCCTGAGTATAAAGACATAGATCCTCCGAAACGTCGGGAACCATTCGCCGGAAACACAGCGTCGTATCCCAGTTGACCTGAATCGTCAGCAACACCGCTGTGAGAACCTGAAATGTCGCAACTCAAAAGCAGCTGAAAGAATTTGCTTGAAGTTTGAAACGGGGGAACTTTATTTTGGCACCTTCCACTTCTGGTTTAAGTCGGACAGATGTAACAGACACGGAAGCCTGTGTACGTTTTGCGCTCACGTGGAGCGAAACTGTCGAAATATTTATTGGAACGAGGAACAAATTTGTAGAGAAGTGTGAACACTTTATATCCAGTTATTGCTTCCGTACGCTTTATACAGTGTGTCCAGATTAAAGCGGAACCCCATTCATAGTTTGTACATCAACAGCCAGTATTCAAAAAGTCTTTTTCTTTGTTGCCGGACCTGTTCGCCGTAGAGCGGACGACATCAGCACTGCTCAGCGGCCGACGATGCCGCCCTCTCTGCAGTGCTGATCCCGTTCAGTGCCGCCTTAAAAGGACGCTCTTGGGATGGTTAGATAAGCGTGTCACGATTGTTACGTCACGTCTATAGTTCGATGTACTGGGTGTCGCCTTTTGTGCAGCATGTGGGGGACACCGAGGGTTGGTTTTTATGTATGCCATCTGGTGTCTTTGCGATGTACTTTGTAGTTCCCATTAGTGCATCTGCTGTTCTTCAGTCTCACGAGAACTTACCACATGGAATTTATCTGCTGCTTTATTTAACCACCAGGCTCCGTCTTTCACTCATGGTAATTCATCCTGAACTGTGATTACACAGTGTAAACGAGACGCAGGCCGTCTTTACTGTCAAAAGGACAGGTCATTTGCCATCTGTGGCTTCTATATACGAGCGGGACTGTTGCGAGATTCCTTCAGAAGCGAACCGGGTTTAACACACGGACGTTACTCTGTCGTAGAACAGGCATCACTTTTTATAGTCACACCATTCCGTGTGACCGCAGGCAGTGCAGCGTTCGTCGCTTTGCCAGGTTGCCGTGAGTCGGGGTCCACTCGTTTCAGTTCAATGTATTACATTTAATTGTACTTAAAGAAAATGGTGGAAATGTTTTCCCTCCGCTTGTAGACGCGGTACAGCTGCCAGACACGTTGTTCATTGCGCGTCGACGAAACTAACCGACGAAAAGTGGCTGTCGACAGTTGTCAGATAAAATAATGCCCCCTAGACTTGGGCATTGTATACCGGTTGTTCATTGCTGCATTTTTCTTGGTGATGGCCGGCCTTGCATGTGTTTGTTGGAGCAAATTTTGGTCTGTGGTTCCGTGAACTATAATACCAAGGACCGGCGTCTTCCAATTCCATTACGGACGTCTAATAAGTACTGATTTAATTCGCCTAAATCAATCACTCGTGTCGACAGTTTGGTGAAGATAGGCCGTATAGAAAGTAACACGATGGCAGTTCATTCTTACACTCACACGATACACTAACGTACTTGGGGGGGTATATAGTGACCAAATTGTGGGCTGCAACCGTGGTTGGGTGTTCCCCACTGGGCAACACATTTTTCTCTTCTTCCCAACGTCCAGACGGGGCTCTGGGGCCCACCGAGTCTCTATTGGGTACCGGGAGTTCTTTCCGTGGGTTAAAGAGGCCGGGGCGTGAAGTTGACCACTCACCTCTATCTAGTGCCTAGATAAGAATGTGTGGAGCTGTAACTTACTCCTCCTATATGGCGTGCACACCGAACAGTTTTATCGTTAAGGTTTGTTTTATAGGTTGTGAAATTGTATGGAACCACTGTGCTTTAAGTGGCTAAACAAACCATAAATAATTAGTACAGTAATTTGGTGCACCGTAAATATCTTACAGCAGTGAATAGTACCTGAGACCGGCTCCATTAAGGTGTACTACGATATATATCGCAGGTTGTCTGCAGTACCAGGGTTATTACCGCCTGCCAGTGAATGTTACATGCAGACAGAGAGACTTTCATTTGTAGCATGTATTATGCGATGTATACGAATCCTTTCATGAAAGGACGGAATTCCTCTTTTGATCTTGAGTATCAGTGTGTTAGGTGCGATGTTGCTGTACATTGCTGAGAGAGAAGAGTGTTTTGTGAGGAAGTAGCTCGAGTATGAAATTGAAGCATACAGGAGAGGAGTACTGTGACGTTGGAGGGCTTAATTCTGGGTGAACGACAAAACGAAACTAGTCATAGACGCCAATCGAAATAAGAAGCCAATGGGGGCACAGTGCTTGATGGAGGGGGGGGGGAACCAGAGTGTCAAACTGTGAAACTTACTGGATTGGAAGAGTGAAGTGTAACTTTTGAGTAGTAAAATGAGAGGGTAAAGGTAAAGGTTACCCCATAACATGCCTTAGGATATACAGAGGGGAGTAGAGATAGAGCCCTACTCATTCTTAACCTCGGCGCTAGATGCAGGTGAGTGGTTTCGCGCTCCGGCCGTTTTACCTCCGGGAAAGAACACCGGTGTTTATTGAATAGGAGGCTGGGTCGCCCTTAGAGCCGGTCTGGACTCGCAAAGCAGAGAGAAATTTTGTGCCTCTGCAGGGAATCGAACCGCGATTGCTCGGGTGTCAAACTGTGTGGGCAAAACGTAGAATGTTGTTTAGTGTTAAACCTGGTTGTACATATAGTAACCACTGGGCTTTAAATGGTTTTTAAACTGGGGCCGAGACAGTCTGCAGAGGTGGTAGTTCTGTATTCATGTTACTGAGACACGTGGACACTTCGGAAAGTGGATCAGAAGTATCTGGAAAGTTTTGAAATGTGGTGCTGGAGAAGAATGGAGAAGATCAGTTGGACCGATCGTGTGAGAAATGAAGAAGTATTACACAGAGTGAAGGAGGAGAGGAATATCGTACATACAATAAAAAGAAGAAAGGCTAACTGGATTGGTCACATCTTGCGTAGAAACTGCCTTTGAAACATGATTGAAGGAAGGATAAAATTGACGGGAATACGAGGAAGAAGATGTAAGCAGCCATTGGTTTACCTTAAGGAAAAAAAGGATTCTGGAAAGCACTAGATCTAAGTGTGGAGAACTCGCTTTGGAAGAGGCTATGGACCTGTCTTAAGACTGCGGAATGAATGAAATGAATGCTGATAATAATTATGCGGTGGGAACCGGGACAGCTCAGTTGGTATAGTGACTGAGCTACGGGCTGGACGATCCGGGTTCGGTGTCTGGCAGGGACAAGAGATGTCTGTCCTCTCCAAAACGTCCATACCAGCTCTGGGACATACCGGGGTTCTTTCCTCGGGAGTAACGCGGCCGGAGCGTGAACCTAGTACTCGCCTCCCGTTAGTGCCGAGAATTAAGAATGAATGGAGCTATACTTGTGCTCCCCTTATATGCCCTCTTGGCATGCACAGAGTCTCCTTTATGCAGTTCGCTTATGTACGTCATAATAATGGGATTCGAAATGCAGACATTCAAAGTAGAAATGTTAAAACGCGATTCTGTGGCGACTTAATTGTCTGCCTTGACACAGTGTGACAGGTGGAACAGCGTTCTGTGCGTGTCTGCATGAAAGCGTCTTTTCGCAAGCACAGCATATCGGCTACCGCCCGGAGATATTTTCATTGTTATTTCAGACGGTGTGACGTCACGCAGTACAATTTGTGACAGTTCATTACGGAACTTATGCATTATGTGTAGCCCGACTTTACTGGAGGAACGTCCGACTCTTCCGTCTGAGTGTGTGCTGGCTAATATTAGGCTCCACGTATGTCTTGCAGTCTGGAAGTACTGGACTCAGTCTAATGGAACGTGAGGTACTTATCGTTGTAAATTGGATATTTGCCCACACAACGGGGGCATGCGGTGGCGCAGTTAGTTTAGGCACTGCTGTACAAGCCGGAAGGTCGCGGGTTCGATTCGCAGTGGCGTCATTAGAATTCTTCATTGACATAATCGTTTCGGTCGCACTATGGCCCTGGGGTTGACGCAGCCCTAACAGAAATGAGAACCAGGAATATTTTCTGGGGGCAAAGGCGGCCGGTGTGTAGCGCTGACAACCTCACCACCTTCATGTGACGATTGTCTAGAAATCTGGGAGCCTCAACATCCTGGAACCCTAAGGGCCTGTCCAGGCCTGTAATGGGATTGCTTTTACCTTCTTGAGAAGCTAATAGCTTCTCAGCTAGTCAAGAAGTTTCCCGCATTTTATGCAACCTAAATGTTCGTTACCGAGTTCACAGCAGCCCGTCACTTGGCCCTATCCTGAACCAAACGTATCCATATAGATCCTTCCTCGCTATTTAAGATGTATTTTAATATTATCCTCTAGTCTACTCGTAAACCTTCAACAATAACACGTTACATTTATACTGTAGTTCATGTTTCAGTTGTGCACTGCGCTCCCTGTCGGAGCCTCACCAACAGCGGCGCGATAACGTACACTTCGCGATCTCCATGAACTGTGTCGCGGTTTATCGCGAAACGCCTCGTGGTCGGAACAAACCGAGAAACCACGTTCGTACAGCAAAAGGGCTCTAGACGGGCTTTCGGGAGTTGGCTGGTTCGAAACTCCTCTGGGTCGCCGGCTGTCGTACAGGTTTCACGTGGTTGACCTCAGTTTCTCCAGGTTCACCTTCTGTGGTGTACGGTCCTTACAGTATAACCAGTACCTCCTTCACAACGATAGCACATACAGATCTGTCTTCTGCTTTCTTCCTCCATCTCTTGACATACGGTCCTTACAGTATAACCAGTACCTCCTTCACAACGATAGCACATACAGATCTGTCTTCTGCTTTCTTCCTCCATCTCTTGACATACGGTCCTTACAGTATAACCAGTACCTCCTTCACAACGACAGCACATACAGATCTGTCTTCTGCTTTCTTCCTCCATCTCTTGACATACGGTCCTTACAGTATAACCAGTACCTCCTTCACAACGACAGCACATACAGATCTGTCTTCTGCTTTCTTCCTCCATCTCTTGACATACGGTCCTTACAGTATAACCAGTACCTCCTTCACAACGATAGCACATACAGATCTACCTTCTGCTTTCTTCCTCCATCTCTTGACATACGTTACGTATAACCAGTACTCCTCACAACGATAGCACATACAGATCTGCTTCTGCTTTCTTCCTCCATCTCTTGACATACGTCCTACAGTTTAACCAGTACCTCCTTCACAACGATAGCACATACAGATCTGTCTTCTGCTTTCTTCCTCCATCTCTTCATACGGTCCTTACAGTATAACCAGTACCTCCTTCACAACGAAGCACATACAGATCTGCTTCTGCTTTCTTCCTCCATCTCTTCATACGGTCCTTACAGTATAACCAGTACTCCTTCACAACGAAGCACATACAGATCTGTCTTCTGCTTTCTTCCTCATCTCTTGACATACGGTCCTTACAGTATAACCATACTCTTCACAACGAAGCACATACAGATCTGTCTTCTGCTTTCTTCCTCCATCTCTTGACATACGGTCCTTACAGTTAACCATACCTCCTTCACAACGAAGCACATACAGATCTGTCTTCTGCTTTCTTCCTCCATCTCTTGACATACGGTCCTACAGTTAACAGTACCTCCTTCACAACGATAGCACATACAGATCTGTCTTCTGCTTTCTTCCTCCATTCTTCATACGGTCCTTACAGTATAACCAGTACCTCCTTCACAACGATAGCACATACAGATCTACTTCTGCTTTCTTCCTCCATCCTTCATACGTCCTACAGTATAACCAGTACCTCTTCACAACGATAGCACATACAGATCTGTCTTCTGCTTTCTTCCTCCATCTCTTGACATACGGTCCTTACAGTTAACCAGTACCTCCTTCACAACGAAGCACATACAGATCTGTCTTCTGCTTTCTTCCTCCATCTCTTGACATACGGTCCTTACAGTTAACCAGTACCTCCTTCACAACGATAGCACATACAGATCTGTCTTCTGCTTCTTCCTCCATCTCTTTCATACGGTCCTTACAGTATACCAGTACTCCTTCACAACGAAGCACATACAGATCTCTTCTGCTTTCTTCCTCCATCTCTTGACATACGGTCCTTACAGTATAACCAGTACCTCCTTCACAACGATAGCACATACAGATCTCTTCTGCTTTCTTCCTCCATCTCTTGACATACGGTCCTTACAGTATAACCAGTACCTCCTTCACAACATAGCACATACAGATCTGTCTTCTGCTTTCTTCCTCCATCTCTGACATACGTCAACCATCCTCTTCACAACGTAACATACAATCTACCTTCTGCTTTCTTCTCCATCTCTTGACATACGGTCCTTACAGTATAACCAGTACCTCCTCACAACGATACACATACGATCTTTCTGCTTTCTTCCTCCACTCTTGACATACGGTCCTTACGTATACCTCCTCCTTAAACGTAGCACATACAGTCTGCTTCCTTCTTCCTCCATCTCTTGCATCGTCCTTACATATACATACCTCCTTACAACATAGCACATACAGATCTACCTTCTGCTTTCTTCTCCATCTCTCATCGTCCTTACAGTTAACAGTACCTCCTTCACAACGTAGCACATACAGATCTCTTCTGCTTTCTTCCTCCATCCTTACATACGGTCTTACAGTATAACCAGTACTCCTTCACAACGATAGCAATACAGATCTACTTCTGCTTTCTTCCTCCATCTCTTGACATACGGTCCTACAGTTAACCAGTCCTCCTTCACAACGATAGCACTACGATCTGTCTTCTGCTTTCTTCCTCCATCTCTTTCCATACGTCCTTACAGTATAACAAGTACCTCCTTCACAACGATAGCACATACAGATCTTCTTCTGCTTTCTTCCTCATCTCTTCCATACGGTCCTTACAGTATACCAGTACCTCCTTCACAACGATAGCACATACAGATCTACCTTCTGCTTTCTTCCTCCATCTCTTTCCCATACGGTCCTTCAGTATAACCATACCTCCTTCACAACGATAGCACATACAGATCGTCTTCTGCTTTCTTCCTCCATCTCTTTCCCATACGTCCTTACAGTATAACCAGTACCTCCTTCACAACGATAGCACATACAGATCTGTCTTCTGCTTTCTTCCTCCATCTCTTGACATACGGTCCTTACAGTATAACCAGTACCTCCTTCACAACGACAGCACATACAGATCTGTCTTCTGCTTTCTTCCTCCATCTCTTGACATACGGTCCTTACAGTATAACCAGTACCTCCTTCACAACGACAGCACATACAGATCTGTCTTCTGCTTTCTTCCTCCATCTCTTGACATACGGTCCTTACAGTATAACCAGTACCTCCTTCACAACGACAGCACATACAGATCTGTCTTCTGCTTTCTTCCTCCATCTCTTGACATACGGTCCTTACAGTATAACCAGTACCTCCTTCACAACGACAGCACATACAGATCTGTCTTCTGCTTTCTTCCTCCATCTCTTGACATACGGTCCTTACAGTATAACCAGTACCTCCTTCACAACGATAGCACATACAGATCTACCTTCTGCTTTCTTCCTCCATCTCTTGACATACGGTCCTTACAGTATAACCAGTACCTCCTTCACAACGACAGCACATACAGATCTGTCTTCTGCTTTCTTCCTCCATCTCTTGACATACGGTCCTTACAGTATAACCAGTACCTCCTTCACAACGATAGCACATACAGATCTGTCTTCTGCTTTCTTCCTCCATCTCTTGACATACGGTCCTTACAGTATAACCAGTACCTCCTTCACAACGACAGCACATACAGATCTACCTTCTGCTTTCTTCCTCCATCTCTTGACATACGGTCCTTACAGTATAACCAGTACCTCCTTCACAACGATAGCACATACAGATCTACCTTCTGCTTTCTTCCTCCATCTCTTGACATACGGTCCTTACAGTATAACCAGTACCTCCTTCACAACGATAGCACATACAGATCTACCTTCTGCTTTCTTCCTCCATCTCTTGACATACGGTCCTTACAGTATAACCAGTACCTCCTTCACAACGATAGCACATACAGATCTACCTTCTGCTTTCTTCCTCCATCTCTTGACATACGGTCCTTACAGTATAACCAGTACCTCCTTCACAACGATAGCACATACAGATCTACCTTCTGCTTTCTTCCTCCATCTCTTGACATACGGTCCTTACAGTATAACCAGTACCTCCTTCACAACGACAGCACATACAGATCTGTCTTCTGCTTTCTTCCTCCATCTCTTGACATACGGTCCTTACAGTATAACCAGTACCTCCTTCACAACGATAGCACATACAGATCTGTCTTCTGCTTTCTTCCTCCATCTCTTGACATACGGTCCTTACAGTATAACCAGTACCTCCTTCACAACGACAGCACATACAGATCTGTCTTCTGCTTTCTTCCTCCATCTCTTGACATACGGTCCTTACAGTATAACCAGTACCTCCTTCACAACGATAGCACATACAGATCTGTCTTCTGCTTTCTTCCTCCATCTCTTGACATACGGTCCTTACAGTATAACCAGTACCTCCTTCACAACGACAGCACATACAGATCTGTCTTCTGCTTTCTTCCTCCATCTCTTGACATACGGTCCTTACAGTATAACCAGTACCTCCTTCACAACGATAGCACATACAGATCTGTCTTCTGCTTTCTTCCTCCATCTCTTGACATACGGTCCTTACAGTATAACCAGTACCTCCTTCACAACGATAGCACATACAGATCTGTCTTCTGCTTTCTTCCTCCATCTCTTGACATACGGTCCTTACAGTATAACCAGTACCTCCTTCAGAACGATAGCACATACAGATCTGTCTTCTGCTTTCTTCCTCCAACTCTTGACATACGGTCCTTACAGTATAACCAGTACCTCCTTCACAACGATAGCACATACAGATCTGTCTTCTGCTTTCTTCCTCCATCTCTTGACATACGGTCCTTACAGTTTAACCAGTACCTCCTTCGCAATGACAGCACATACAGATCCGTCTTCTGCTTTCTTCCTCCATCTCTTGACACCATCAATTTCAGATCATTCTCAATACAGTCTAGCCACCTTAATTTTGGTCTTCCTGCTTTACTTCTTCCATTTTGTTTCCCACAAATACTATCTTTACGGTCCTACCATCAGACATTCTTACCACATGACCAGCCCATACTAGACTTCTCACTTTTACTGTTGTTACAATATCCAGTTTTCTATACATATCCTGCAATTCATCATTAATTCGCATTCTCCAGCCATTTTGATGTTTTATTGGGCGGAATATCTTTCTTAGTATTTTTCCGCTCCCGTGTTTTAAGGGATGATTTCATTTGCCCTGTCATTTCCCAAGTTTCACACCCATATAGCACTATAAGTATAGTCATTGTAGTATATATTTCTCCAGGCACATACCGGGATATATCACCTCTCAGCCTACAGCTGCTTCCTTCCAAATCCTTTTCACTGATGAATCATTCTAATATTGACACTGTATAACCGTGTGTCAGTATTGAATATTGACACGTATTGTCGGCGGGGTATGTAACGGGTGGGGGAGAAAAACCTGTAGAAAAGAGACCGTTTGGTAGATCGGGTTGTAGATGGGAGGATAACGAGATTGGGTCTGAGGTTGTGCGATGGATTTATTTGGCTCAGGATAGGGACTAATGATGTGTTCTTGTGAGTAGGGTAGTATACCGTCAGGTTTCGTATAACACCGGGATATCTTGACGAGCTAAGCGACTGTTGGCTTCTCAGAAAGTTAGTCTGTTCTGTGGAGTTAAATTTATACATTATTATTATTGTTATTATTATTATTATTATTATTATTATTATTATTATGACAGAAAAGAAAAAAGTTAATCCTGAAACACACACACACATATATATATATATATATATATATCAATTACCAGTAATAACCGGTTAATGTTATGTATGAGAACGCGTTGTCGAAATGTTAAATTATGTTGCTCACGCAGTAAGGGGTTCAAAGTAGGGTCAGTATCATTGCAGACACAAAGGTGTTGAGTTTTTGTGACTCCATTAAACGATAATGGGGTTGGATCAAGGAATAGGCGAGGGGGAAGCAGTAAAGAGGGTTGGCAAGTTCTCGCTTCTGTAACCGCCGGAGAACAGGACCTGCCTCCGCTTTGTGTGAATGCTCACAGGACATATATCGAGTGTGAGCTTCAACAATGATGACCGGTCTGTTACGTAACCGTCGCCGTATGGGCTATAGGGTGCTCCAGAAATGTATGCCGCATTTCACGAGACTAATCAGCAGTCTTATGTATGGAAATATTTGAACTATCAGGAGAGTTTCGTCACCAGAGTTGTTAGTAGCCCAGTAGGGTGTGGCAGGGGGCGGTTGTGGTCTAATTTGAGGCACTGTCTGGATGGACTGAGGAGAACGACGCAAATCTTTAGTACAGTCGGTGTCGACCGAAACTTGAACCTGGGACTTACGCTTAATGGAGACGTTTGGTAATAATATCCGTGTGTTTCTTCATAACAAAACTGCCTCACGCGTTTCACCCTTTAAAGCCCAGTGGTTACTATGTGTACCACTAGTTTAACATTCACAAATTCTACCTTCTGCCCACACAGTGTATTTATGTGTTTTGTGTGGATCTCAGAACAAAGCGATTATTTCACTGTACAACATTAACTGACTGGTTTGTATAACTGAGACGGAGTGTGTTTACTGCGCGGTACGGACTGTATTTATGTGTTTTGTGTGGATCTCAGAACAAACAGCGATTATTTCACTGTACAACATTAACTGACTGGTTTGTATAACCGAGACGCAGTGTGTTTACTGCGCGGTACGGACTGTATTTATGTGTTTTGTGTGGATCTCAGAACAAACAGCGATTATTTCACTGTACAACATTAACTGACTGGTTTGTATAACCGAGACGCAGTGTGTTTACTGCGCGGTACGGACTGTATTTATGTGTTTTGTGTGGATCTCAGAACAAACAGCGATTATTTCACTGTACAGCATTAACAGACTGGTTTGTATAACTGAGACGGAGTGTGTTTACTGCGCGGTACGGACTGTATTTATGTGTTTTGTGTGGATCTCAGAACAAACAGCGATTATTTCACTGTACAGCATTAACTGACTGGTTTGTATAACTGAGACGGAGTGTGTTTACTGCGCGGTACGGACTGTATTTATGTGTTTTGTGTGGATCTCAGAACAAACAGCGATTATTTCACTGTACAACATTAACTGACTGGTTTGTATAACCGAGACGCAGTGTGTTTACTGCGCGGTACGGACTGTATTTATGTGTTTTGTGTGGATCTCAGAACAAACAGCGATTATTTCACTGTACAGCATTAACTGACTGGTTTGTATAACTGAGACGGAGTGTGTTTACTGCGCGGTACGGACTGTATTTATGTGTTTTGTGTGGATCTCAGAACAAACAGCGATTATTTCACTGTACAACATTAACTGACTGGTTTGTATAACCGAGACGCAGTGTGTTTACTGCGCGGTACGGACTGAATCTTTATATATAATGCAGGTTATGCTTTAATGTTTACGGTTAAGAATTCTAATTTTTCCATACTGTGCCAACTGTGTGTTCTGTATTCTCAGAGTCAAGTCTTTATTGTTTCCCGAAACAATATTAAGCCTTTTGCTGTTTGTAATGGAGTCGCAATGTGTTTTTGTGACGTAGAAGCTTAAGTTATACTATGACGTGCCTGAACTTCAGCCTCCAGAGGGTTAACTCAACTGAATCAAGACTTTGCGTGGTCCTAGAGCAAAATACCAACATCAGAATTCCGCACTTATGCAGCCCTTCCAATATTAACATCCAATTTGCATGTTTTCCAATGTTTTCACCACATTTCCACCCTGAGTAAAGACATTGATGACGTTTTTTTTCCTGTCAACCTGCTTCCCTTCCCAATGCCTTCAACCTTCTCTCCAACCTACTTCCAATAGAACATTTCGTGCCGAAAGATTACACCAGTTTCCTCCCGTAACAAATGCATCTTCTCTTAAACTCCCCTCCCCCCCGCCCCATGCCACAGATCACTTCTGTCACATTCGAAAGGTTAGCTTGTTAGTACGTGTGAATTTTTCATTGCTACGTCTTGTAATTGGGTTCCTGGGTGCCGCGCAGTAGGTCGGAAACTGGTGGGATGTACTGCAGGGTTGGGTTGCGGTCGACGAGCGATTGTTGCGGAGACGGGAAGTTATTTGAAAGACTATTCAAAAGAGGCCTGAAAAGCTGACATCAGTTTTAATTACAATTTCCCAGCAGTTGCAACATTTCATAAAGAACGAAAGCGTTCTGTTCCACGCATGCGCATAGTATCTACTTCTTCCTAGGGGTCGGCCATGTTCGTTGTAGGTTTAGATCGATAGTTCCAACATTCAGTATCGCCAGAACCGAGGTGGAGAAGCATACAAGTATCCAGGTGACACCGACAAGAGCGCGAGCTGGTGGCCGCATGATTTACCTTCACTTACGGAACACAGCAAAAAGTGACGTACATAAACACTGTGTGGGCAGGCGTGATGGTGGACCCAAATTTAGACGGCGTGCTTGCGGACCTGCAGCTGGGATTGGGAAGTCAGTGTAAAAGTTGAATCTGTAGGTGGCTGTGAATTTACTGTGCTCAGTCCGTGGATCCATTTAGCCCGTGCAACAGGACCAGAAATGCCGAGCATGGCTGCCAGTCACGGAGGGATTCTGTATTATGTAGTTAAGGTGCCCAAGGAGACGAGGTGGGTTACTGTGATATCGATTGAAAGTAACAGCTTGTGTTTTGTACATGTTGGTTGGATGGGCTTTACCCTCTGAAATTGCACCTAACGTCTAAACAGTCAATTTCACATTATATCCACCGTGCATTTAGATAATAATTCACAATTTTAAAAGACCAACAAAGCACTGTATTATCAAGTATTGTTTAATATCCCCTACATATGTTTCGGCTCCAGTTGAACCATCTTCAGGGGGTCAAGGTTACATTTATGTTACATCCATTAGTTAATCTGATATAATATATATATTATATATATATTTTTTTTTTTTTCCAATGGCTCGACAGCCCCTTGGGGGCCTAGGCCGCCTCATTTTTCGACGCTTCACGATCACACTTTAAGACACACCACACTCGGTAGGACTCCTCTGGACGAGTGATCAGCTCGTCGCAGAGACCTCTACCTGACAACACACAGCAATCACAAGAGACAGACATCCATGCCCTAGGCGGGATTCGAACCCGCAATCCCAGCGAGCGAGCGGCCGCAGACCGACGCCTTAGACCGCGCGGCCACTGGGATCGGCGATATAATATATATACAGCACAATATAAAGTCAAGTTACTGTCACATTAACAGGCTGCAGTACATAAAAGTCCGTTGTATAGTATTTTAAACTGTGACATTAATTGTGTTTACTTTTGAGTTTTAAGTGTAAATATAAGGTATAAAATATATTTAAAATTATAAATAGTGTAATAACCTTGACCCCCTGAAGATGATTCAACTGGAGCCGAAACATATGTAGGTGATATTAAACAATACTTGATAATATAGTGCGTTTGTTGTTTTTTTAAAAATTGTGAAGGTTTTAAACAGTTCGCTCTTGACTACGAGAATCACAGCTAAAACACTTACAGCCCGGGAGTAAAACAGTATACAGTTCTTTAAGGTGAAAGCAGGTGGTGCATATAGTTACCACTATATTATATAGGGTTAAGTCGTGAAATGTCAACAAGGTTTTCACTTTTCACGGCGATAGCTGTAATAATTACCGTATTTTGGGATGTGACGCAGTGTAGTCTTGTAGCAATTTACTGGTGTTTCGGAGGAACCTACTGCCTTTATGTTTAGGGTAGATGTACCACTACGTCCATGCAGTGTCGGTAGGTTTCTACCAGGGTAGATAGCGACACATTCCACAGTAGTTGATCTTTAATGAAACTTAATATCGTTTCTTGTTCAGGATTGGTAACTGATGTGTTTAAATTTTGCCGACGTTTCGACATTATTTGTAGACGTTTGTCATTATGCTGTGACCGTGCGATGAGCATTTGACCACAGTTTCGTTTCCAGGCAGTACAATTTTTGACGTAACAGGATGAAGATTGCGTAACAGAAGCGTAATTTTGGTTCCGTCTCCAGTTACATCACCAGCGATATTCTCAATAGAAAATCGTCTCTAGTGGGGCGGAGGGTGACACATTTAATTTCTTTTGTTAATTATCTGTGGCCTGTGACGTGCAGGGTCATATGAAGGTGAAACGTATATATGACGTAATGCGCTAGAATGAATGGGCAAGGTTACAGTGAGCATGTTCTGTGAGCTTGCTTGGTCATGTGTTATGCTTTTAATGTGTCAGTTAAATATGGATGTTTGTGAGAGAGAGAGAGAGGAGAGAGAGAGAGAGAGAGATGTGCGATGTGTTTGGTTGACAGGAAATTAGTTTGTTTGTGTTACATAACTTGTGTTTGGTTAACTCCTTTAATCTACATCTGCGGCCGTCAAAAAGTCTATAATTACGACACTCAAAGAGGGCCAGCCCTTCATTATTTGTGGCATGAAGAGAGACAGAGCGAACATTCTGCGGAAATTGATTGGAATTTGTGTGGCCCTTAAGGTTTCCGAGGCAATTGACAGCTAATGGATCTGGTCAAAGCTTTGGAAAGTGATGAGAAGGGTGGTATTTTGACTGTACAGCAGAGGGAATAATTCGGAAGTTGCTGTATTAGGGCTGAATTTTGGCCTTGAGGTTGCTGTGCGCGACGGTCATAAAGTACAATGCGAATTTAATTAACAGCTTAGCATGAAACCGTCATCGAGTGGGAGTTAACCATGACAACCAGCATTTAAATTACAGGTGCACTATATACAGGGTATACATAAAAGAATGGTGCGGTTTCAAAAGTGAATAAAAAATTTATGTCTCACATTACACGGGCACAACATACACCATAAGCGGCGGCAACTGTCCAAGTTTCTCATTTGGTAATTACAATCCTTCAATGTATGCACCCTGGGTCACACGACACACATCCATACGGTAATCAAACTCATCCCAGACCCGGTGTAGCATGTCCGCTGTAATGGCCTGCAGTGCATGCGTTATCCGATCACGAATTTCATGGGCAGTAAGCATGAGAAGCGAACTGCTGGTAGCGCATGAGAAACTTGGACAGTTGCCGCCGCTGACGGTGTATGTTGTGCCCGTGTAATGTGAGACATAAATTTTTTATTCACTTTTGAAACCGCACCATTCTTTTGTGTATGCCCTGTATAAACATTCGGTTCGTACCGCGCAGTAAACACATTTTACATTGCGAAGGCGAACGGGTTCCAGGGAAATAATCGCCGTTGGTCGTGAAGGTAATGCGGGAGCACGTCAGAGCGCTTGTGGACAGAAGTAATGTTTTGATGTCGGCGCAGGTGGCACGAAGAGTGCCGTGTGCTCTGTAAGTGACGTGAGCACCAGGGAGGGACGCGATCGGAAGCTTTGCCGTCGAAATGTGGACAGGGCAGCTAAGTCCTGCACGTGTACCGTAAAGTTTAACAGATGATGCCGATTTCTAAAGAACGCTGGTTTTTTTTTAAAGTTCCAAAGCTTCGCCCGGTTGTCCTTCTGATAAGAGGAGCGTGTAGATGAAGATGAGTGTGAAATATACTAATAACCTCAGGGGTGCACAAATTGCGATTGCCAGGTCGTCCGGGAAGCTATGGCGCCTGTGGGCCCTCAGTGTGGCACTTGTTCCGTATCACCCTTTTTGGCGCCTAGAAATATGAGGTGGCTCCTAGATTTTTGGAAAATACGTGGAGCCCGATTTACATTGTAGGAGTGTATACAGATTGTTCGTACCTCACAGAGAACATGGTTTGCTTGTTTGTTATGTCAGTCACATTGAGTATATAATACATTTTGCGGAAGGTAGATTTAGTTGAATGTGGCGTATACAGCGTGACCATTAGGCTTTGATAGGCAGTGCAGACACGTTTGACGTTAGTGTTTGTTTTGTCTAATGTTAGGACACCTAAAGATTCAGATGTTCAAAACCAAATCTGACTCGCTGTTTTGTACGTGTGTGAAACTTTTCTCACACAAAGGGAATAGTGTAGACAGCTAAAGGTAAAGTTCTCCCTAGAACGGACCATGAAGGCCCAGAGGGGGAGTAGAGGTATAGCTATACTCTTTCTTTAACCGTCGGCTGGGATAGCGTAGTTGGTATAGCGACTTGCTACGGGCTGGACGGTCCGGGGATTGAATCCCGGTGGGGCGAGATTTTTCGCAGCTGTCCAGACCGGCCCTGGGACCCACCCAACCTCCTGTACAATGGGTACCGGGTCTCTTTTCCCGGGGGTAAAGCGGCCGGGGCGTGGAGTTGACCCCCCCCCCCATCTAGTGCCAGGGTTAAAGAAAGAGTAGCTATACCTCTATTCCCTGTCTGGGCCTTCATGGCCTGTTCTAGGGGAACTTTACCTTTACCTTTCTTTAACACCGGCACTAGATGGGGGGGGGGTCAACTCCACGCCCCGGCCGCTTTACCCCCGGAAAGAGACCCGGTACCCATTGTATTGGGTGGATGTTTGAGAAGTCGGTGCTGAGGAGAATAGATGGACTTGCGCAGTAAAGGTGAAGGCCCTGTGCACGGTATGAAAGCTTATGGAGGAGTGGAGGCATAGCTCCTTTCACTCCTAACTTCGTCACTAGATGTAGGTGAATGGTCAGCTTCACGTCCTGTCCGCTTTACGTAGGGGGGGGGGGGGAGAACCCCCGGTTGCCCCCGTACTTATTTAACAGGGGGCTTGGCGGATCTCAGAGCCCATCTGACTTTTTTTGGAATACAGAAAAATGTATTTTCCCTTCCCGGGAGTCGAACCACAAATCCTCGGTCTCCAGCCCGCAGCCAGGTCAGTATACTGACCATTCTGATTGGCCCTATGTGACACTTTGCGTGAATACCTACGGATATTTATGGTCTGTCGCCACAGTTGTTTTTTTATAATTGAGACATATGTGTTCTCTGTGAGGTGCGTACTGAGGACGAAGAACATTTTTATAGGCGGGACAGACTGCGAGCCGAGGCGGAAGAAATAGTTGAGCATCGAGAATGGGGTATGATCCATTGTTAGCGTCCAGTGGAGATATGGATTGTGAATCTCCACGCTTTCAGTATCAGCATCAATTGTAAATCGGTTGCTAAGATACGGAAATGTCTTAACGGCGTGTTTCAGAATACCCGCGTTTTTTTTTCCCTTTGAAGTATTCACGAATTTAACGTCTCTAGGCAATAACAGATCACAAGCACCAGCAGTATTACGCTGTAGTGACATTTCCTATATTTAATAGTCATGGCCGGGGCCTGGCGCGCGCGCAACTTCGTCTTCCTCCTCCCACCCCCATGTTTATACTTGACGGAAATTTGGGCGTAACTAATGGATTTGAGAAGGGAGATGTCGTCAGCCATATCCGATCGACGTGGAAACGTGATTGGGTCTGGTCTGGTTACGGGAAGTTCATTGCAGTGTCTCCGTCCTCGCTCTTGGGAACCTTGCTCATTCTCGGGCAAGGTCTGTAAACTGGAGAGCTGGGCGTTAATCCTGGTATATTTTTGTAGTTACTAGCAAAATGTCGTGTGCGTGTAACGGCGTACTGCACCCAGGGGCAGCAGCACCTGCTGTACAGCGACTTCCATGTCGCGTCAGGGTGCGTCTTCCGTGAGGCGCTTCGTGGCGTAAGGACTCCCGTGTAGCCGGGGTATAGACTAGGGGATGGACGGTCCCGGGTTCGAATCCCGGTAGGAGCAGCGATTTTTTTCTTCTTCAAAACGTCCAGGTACCGGCGTCATTGCCGGGGGTAAAGAGGCGTTAACCTTCGAAGACTGAAAATTATCTGAATAGAAGACCCTTTGAAGCCTAGTGGTCAATGCAATAGGCGTTTCGTGTGATCTTACAGTAAACTGCGATTATCTCCCCCATAACAGCATTCATTCAGTTGGTCTTTCTAATGGAAGCGCGCTGTGTTGTCGGGGAGGTATGACTGTTTTTTGTTTGATGTGGACTTGTGTCTAGTCGGTTAGTGCCGGCCTGTGTCTCGGAGGCCCGGATTAATCCAAGTCAGTTAATGTGAGATTGTGGTCACAAAGTGGCTCTGAAACAGGTTCTCCGAGTACTTTTGGCTTTGCTGTCAGTATCATTCCACCAATGCCTCGCACTCATCTGCATCTTAATACTGCTACTGTCAGAAGGACAAACAGGCGAAGTCTGTGAAATCTGTGAACTCTGTATAATGTTTCTCTCCCAGTACTTCAGTTTCCCCTGTCAGTATCATTCCACCAATGCTCCATACTCATTCATTCATCTACCACCAACGCTGTATAATGTTTCTCTCCCAGTACTTCAGTTTCCCCTGTCAGTATCATTCCACCAATGCTCCATACTCATTCATACATCTACCACCAACGCTGTATAATGTTTCTCTCCCAGTACTTCAGTTTCCCCTGTCAGTATCATTCCACCAATGCTCCATACTCATTCATACATCTACCACCAACGCTGTATAATGTTTCTCTCCCAGTACTTCAGTTTTCCCCTGTCAGTATCATTCCACCAATGCTCCATACTCATTCATTCATGTACCACCAACGCTGTATAATGTTTCTCTCCCAGTACTTCAGTTTCCCCTGTCAGTATCATTCCACCAATGCTCCATACTCATTCATACATCTACCACCAACGCTGTATAATATTTCTCTCCCAGTACTTCGGTTTTCCCCTGTCAGTATCATTCCACCAATGCTCCATACTCATTCATACATCTACCACCAACGCTGTATAATATTTCTCTCCCAGTACTTCGGTTTTCCCCTGTCAGTATCATTCCACCAATGCTCCATACTCATTCATACATCTACCACCAACACTGTATAATGTTTCTCTCCCAGTACTTCAGTTTCCCCTGTCAGTATCATTCCACCAATGCTCCATACTCATTCATACATCTACCACCAACGCTGTATAATATTTCTCTCCCAGTACTTCGGTTTTCCCCTGTCAGTATCATTCCACCAATGCTCCATACTCATTCATACATCTACCACCAACACTGTATAATGTTTCTCTCCCAGTACTTCAGTTTTCCCCTGTCAGTATCATTCCACCAATGCTCCATACTCATTCATACATCTACCACCAACGCTGTATAATATTTCTCTCCCAGTACTTCGGTTTTCCCCTGTCAGTATCATTCCACCAATGCTCCATACTCATTCATACATCTACCACCAACACTGTATAATGTTTCTCTCCCAGTACTTCAGTTTCCCCTGTCAGTATCATTCCACCAATGCTCCATACTCATTCATACATCTACCACCAACGCTGTATAATATTTCTCTCCCAGTACTTCGGTTTTCCCCTGTCAGTATCATTCCACCAATGCTCCATACTCATTCATACATCTACCACCAACGCTGTATAATATTTCTCTCCCAGTACTTCGGTTTTCCCCTGTCAGTATCATTCCACCAATGCTCCATACTCATCTTCATCTTAATACTGCTACTGTCAGAAGGACAAACAGGCGAAGTCTGTGAATGTTCCAAAAGTCGGGGAGCATTGAGTAGAAAAGTACTTTCACTTTTTTTCAGAGTTCGAAGGGTTAAACAATTAATTTCTTACTTCCCTGTAGACCAATGGTTTCACCATTACAAAGACAATCCGCTCATGTTCTATGGTGACATGATTACCGTATATTTTGAGAATCATACAACACATACAGGGTGTATCTGTAATGCTTGGACAAACTTCAGGAGTGAGTTCTCCACACCAAAACGAAGGAGAAATTCACATGAATGTTTTCCGCAAACGCTTAGTTTTCGAGATACAGCCCACACGCACGCCCGACCTTAATCCTGCAGATTTGTATCTGTGGCAACACTTACACACTGCAGTGTATTCAGCTGCAATTGAAAGCGGAGAGACTTCACCAGCGTATTGCTGATGTCTGTCAAACCATTCGCAATCGCCCCGGGACCTTTGAAAAGGTGCGACAGTCCATGATCAGACGTGTCAATGCGGCATTTGTTCAGGTGGAGGATATTTTGAGCATTTCTTGTGAATTGGGCCGCGATAGCTCAGTCGGTATAGCGACTCGCTACGAGCTGGACGGTCCGGGGATCGAATCCCAGTGGGGGCGATATTTTCAGCACCCGTCCAGACCGGCCCTGGGGCCCACCCAGCCTCATGTACAATGGGTACCGGGTCTCTTTCCCGGGGGTAAAACGGCCGGGGCGTGGCGTGGCGTGGCGTGGACCACCCACCCCCATTTAGCGCCGAGGTTAAAGAAAGAGTAGAGCTGTACCTCTGCTCCCCTTGTGGGCCTTCATGGCCTGTTCTAGGGTGAGCTTTACCTTTACCTTGTGAATTGTGACTTGATAAAGAATATGAACTAGACAATTATAACCTTGATTTCAGGCTTCCGCCGCGATGTTGATGTAATCTGTGGTCTTTTGGGTAATTACACGGCGTCGTGTGGTAATTATTTTCCGACGTTTCGGGACGTGTCGGTCCCATCTTCATGGGTCAAGATTCCAAGATGGAAAGCTAGAAAAATCGTGAAACAGAAGGTGGTGGAATCTTGACCCATGAAGATGGGACCGACACGTCCCGAAACGTCGGTAAATAATTACCACACGACGCCGTGTAATTACCCAAAAGACCATAGATTAGACAATTATAAACTTTGGGAACGTGTGTTGTAAATGTATTACGTCAGATGTAAGTAAAGTATTACACAGTTAAGGAATTTATTGTTGAATATGGGCCTGATCTTTCAGTTAAACTCAGAAACAACTAATGTCTGGATATATGTTTATATGAACCTTTCTTTTTCTTTCTTTCTTTTTTTTTTTTTTTTAATGTGAAGAACTCTTGACATTTGTCCAAATATTTTACATACACCCTGTATAAATACACTGTGTGGAAAATTGCAGAGGTTTGTGATGTTACACAGAAGGCAGTGTGTGCGCGTGCATACATATATATTATATTTGCTGGGCTGACCACTGCAGAGCGGGTGGCGTCATTGGTCACTATGCTCAATGATGTCCACTCCACAGTGAGCAATCCAGCCACAAAAATTACTCTCTTTAATTACTGCTAGGCATTAAAGAATTAATTGGTATGGGTGGAACTGTGTGCTTATTGTTCTTTCATGTTTCCAGCACTGACAGTGGGTGGGATAACCCATTTCGACCTGATGGCGACCTCAGTCGAGAAGCCGACGAGATAGTTGAAATGATAAAGGGTGGCAAACCAATCACCCCAACCCCAGGCAGTGTGGCTCCCAAACTGCCATCCATGAGCGAGGATGACGGTCATGACCAGGCAGATCACCACAGTCCAATATCCTCACCTGTGGCGACACCTGCCAGCACAGCAGACGTCGCCGTGCCCGTGTCACAGTCTGCACCTCTAGCAGCCTCAAAGCAAAACAATGAAAATAAAGTAGGAGCTAATGGAAATGCTCCCTGTTCTGTTGACAAACCAGCAGGACCAGGAGCAGTTGAGGTCCAACGTGGAACGGCTGTCCCAGCCATCGACGCATCACAAATAGAGCACGTTGTCATCAAGAAGAAACCAAAGTGCAAGTGCTGTGTTATCCAGTAAACAGAGGGCCTCGGGACATCAAGTAGCAGAGCTACTGTGACTGCCAAAACACAAACACACTCTCGCTTCTGAGTTTGATTTCATGTGTATCTCTGGTGTTAACATAGTACCTATGCCTTGCAATATTTTGAGCCTTGGACTCTTATACTATACATTTTACTTCCTCTTTATATTCATGTTTTGTACAATGTAATATCTTCATATTAAAAATATCCTTATTTTCTGCTGCTGCTGCTGCTGCTGCTGCTGCTCTAGTTCTTGGTAAAGGGCGTTTAGTTACTTTGTCTAAATGAAAAATAAAAGGTTAACCTGCTAGATATAGGAGAGTGTGTTTGGCTGTGTAAATGAATGTGGCACTTGTTGAAACTGTGCAACAAAGTGCTAGTGCTAAGTTAATGTGTATAATAAGATAACGAAAACTTGAAACCAATAAAATGTACAGTTCTGTTTGTCTGTGCAGTGCATCCTCTTCGCTTGTGCTTCTAAAAGGACACACTTGTGCTACATACGGACATGTGCTTCATTACAAAGACTGGGTTTTGTTCAGGATTTCTTTTTTTGGGAAAAATGGATATTTTAAGAAAAAATTTTGTAGGAAAAAAAAAATCAGAGGACCTGTTATTGTGCACAGTGAACAAGATGTTGTCCATCCTTTCTAAGTAATTTGAGCTACAGGCCATCTCTTACTTGTGTAAATGATGTGTAGAGCAAAATATGGCAGAGGTGCTTCATCGTGTAGTTACTCTGGCAGGTGGAAGACAGATCAGGTAGTTTCAGATGGCTGTGGAGGTGGCCCCTCACTTGACTGATGGTGAGCAGGGCCTGTGCCACTTCTCTTACTGTTAACGTAGCCCAGTGTGATCACATTTAAGCATTTGAATTGGAAAGTCATTAAGAAACAATCAAATGTGTTGAGGACCAGAGGTAGAATTTGTCATTTGTTTATCGAGATTGATTTTGTAATCTATATTTTGTTGCTGGAGCTTCTGAAATTGTGTCTTAATATTACAATAGCTTGTAAACAGCAGCCCGTCTTTTATGTAAACTTGTTTTCTCATTAACGTTTTATTCTATGGATTCATGTTATCAAAATAAGGGGTAGTGTTTCCTTTCCATATAACATTACCAGTTTAATTACAGAATGCCCATGGAAGCCCTCCTGATTAGTTCCAGCAAACCTTATCCATGAATGTGCCTAACAGTATATAAGACTGGAAAAAATGTACAATATAGCTGATAATTGATACGTGAGATTTGAGGTTATTGTGGCGATGAATGGAATGGAGACTGCAAATTGTACCAAACTGTAGGTACCCTTCTACCAAACTACAGTGTGTCACATCACAGAAGGTTGTAATCTAAATGTTGGATATGTTCACATGTTTAATAATAATGCTAATTAGAAGCTTAGACACTGAAATAATTGGACTGCAGTGTGGATGACTGTTGTGATTCATTACAGTGTCCGAGAATTATTTGCTTCCATATCCAGACTTGCTCTGAGGCAAACCCAACCTCATATCCTACCCCAGAGGATGGGGATGAAGTAGA
The DNA here is from genome assembly GCA_021186555.1 of Reticulitermes speratus. Classification (NCBI taxonomy): domain Eukaryota; kingdom Metazoa; phylum Arthropoda; class Insecta; order Blattodea; family Rhinotermitidae; genus Reticulitermes; species Reticulitermes speratus. The sequence goes on from JAJKFL010000042.1 coordinate 4,205,552, forward strand.
CCAGGGTGTAGCGCTGACCATTTATCTCCCTGTTTGCTAATCAAGTGCCTTCCTTCAATTAACAGGTTGGCCTAAATTCCAAAGTTCATTGTGAATAAAAATATGGCACCACAAGACCATAAATTTAAGACAGCTCTAGGAAAGTAGAGCAAGTCATCTTATCAGGAAGCAGATGGTTGTTGCATCCGATGTTAATCTTCACACTTTCGAGTCTGAAATTCATTTACATAGCAAGAAACTTAGTTACGAATTTTGAGGAGGTGAGTATGAGGAATAGGGTATACTGTTTGCCTGTCATATGACAAAGACCACATGCTATCACATCCCAGCAAACAGGGCTGTTAAAAGTACCTGTTTAGTTCCTGCCTCATAGAAAATGCAGTTTGAGTTACAAAGAACAACCAACTGATGTTTGTTAGGGAACTAATAGTGGTGTATAGCAAGTATTAAATGATATGACTTGAATATTCTGTGGACAAAATGCAGGGTTTTGTAATGTTAAAGGAACCTGTACCTGTAGTAACCACTGAGCTGTATGGGTTAATGAGTAGGCCTGTATGTCCAGTGGTGACAGAACTCTGTTTCAGGCATGTTGATGTGTTTTGTCATTAGTGCGTTGAAGTGTCTTCATCTCCAGTAGAAGCTTACTGCTGCACTGTGTTCATTAGGGGCGCAGGCTTCATTGTGTCAAAAAGCACATTTTTGTTATGAATAAACTGATGCATTTCTGGAAAATGAGGGTGAAAATACGTTTTAACACTTATTAGGATGTTTGAAATGTGTAGAAGTATTGGCTACATGATATCCCAGTTCTTTTATAGAATGAATGCTCCTGGAATAAACAGAACAACACTGTGCATATGGAAGGTGATGCCTGTGTAATGTTAAGCACTTGCAGCTGTCCAGTTTGTGGTTTTTTTTTTTTTACTCATCACTTTGAACTGAACGTTTGCAACATTTCCTTAAAATTATTTGTGTCGCGAGTGTGGTAATGTTACATTAGTAAAGCAGAACAGCATTTTAATGGGATGGTGGAAGTTGGTAATATGGTAGACAAGGAGCACTTCATAAGTAATTACATGAAGTGCACCTATAGCAAATTAAATTATTCCAGAGGGATTGGGTAACATTTGTGGTACTAATATACCGTAAATTGGGTGTGGACGGGTCTGGGTCATGAGCGGCACCAGCAGTTTTCTTGTGAGCACAGTAAAGAAAAGTTAGGTTCCATAGAATGCATGTAATTTCTTACTAACTGAGGGACTGCTGGAGCTGGTGTAGCTCAGTGCAGTGACTGGGCGACAGGCTTATCAGCTGGAGGATCAGGGTTCTGTTTGTGATGGCAGTAGAGAAGTTTCTGTTCGCCACAGACAAGCTCTGGGTCCACCCAGCTTCCTATCCATCGGGTACTGGAGGCTCTGTCCCCCGAGGATAAAGTGGCCGTAGCTTAAAGCTGAACATCCACCTTGATTTAGTGCCAAGGCTTAGAGAGGAGTTACATCTCCACTCCTCACGACAAGGGACATGATAAAGTACAATAGTGAATTTTACCTTTGCTGTTTTATTTATGGGAGTGACTCTTTGCTTGTGCAGGAGTTACCTGGATTAATACAAGTCTCTTAATTTAGCAGGTGTGATGTGGCATGCCCCTGATATGTCAGGATTTCACAGCAGGTGTCGTTTAGATGAGAGTCCTTTGTAGTATGGTTTCAACCTGAACCACATCCAATCAGCCTGAAGATGCAGGTAGCGCATTGTGACTGTACACAGTGCAATAATTCAGAATATGATCTTTCAAGCGTGCTGCCCCTGTTTGGGTCTGAGAGACGTCTGGAGCTCGGTTCCTCAGTCTGCATGTACGTGCCATCCATGCTATTGTACTATGGCATCTACGACCAATTCGTGCTCTTAGAAAGTTTGGTGTACAGAAGGCACATGGAATGCAGGGAGAGTGCTTGCAAAATGTTGATAGGAAATATCACTGACAAATACTACTATAAAAACCTGGGCGTATATGGGATAATATTAAAATTGGTCTGAAAAGAAGTAAGGTCAGAGGGTGTGGACTGGACTTTGAGGTCTCAGGGATAGGGAACCAGGGGTGGGTGAGGTCTGTATGTGGTGATGAACCTCCAGGTTCCATAAAACACAGGGAATTTCTTGGGGAACTGAAACAACGTTAAAAAATGGAGGCTGCTTCACAGAGTTAACCTGGTGTTGGTATGCACAGCCCATTGTACGCCTGACTTGATGATTATATATGCCAGAAGGCAGGGTCTCTGAATGTTAATGGAGGCAATGAAGAATAGCAGGAAAATATTCTGTCTAGTTAGGATGGGTTGTAATCGAATCTGGTCTTAAAGAGTACAGGGGCCTTTACGGTGGTGAATATGTGGTCTGAGGCACCAAGTAGTCTGGTACATAGGTGCCCAATATTTCAGAGGAGCCTGCGGTCAATATCTTTGGATTGAAGGGTAAAGGTGGAGAATGCAGGATCTTCCAAAATGGTAACTGCCTACAAAACTGGGTGGTGTCACAGCCCAGAAGACAGTAATCGTCGTCACTGTAAGTTGCGTCGAGTTTTCAGAAACAGTCTGTCACTGGAAATCTGTCACTTTGTCAAATCCATGAACAGACTACAAACAAGTGTAACTGAAATAACTATATCAGCCAATGCAAAATTCTCATCTTTTATGTAAATGTGTAAGACAGAATAAGGTTGGATATTGGTAGGTGTGTGAAGGTCTGTTTGTGTGTGTTCTGTGGCATCCAAATAGGTTCAAATGTCAATTTGGAGCGAGTACCATTGCATGAGGTTTTGGATCTCGCAGTGGTGTGGATGAAGATTCTGGTTTTTAATATGATGCTTTGTCAATTGGTAAATAGTTAAGGGCATTTTGGGGTCCACACAGTCGAAGTCATCTTTTATTGTAACTATGGTATTTACCAGTTTACATAATGTCATAGCCCAGAGGATGCTGTTGTTGTAGCATATGACTTCATGACTATTTCTTTACTGTGTTTGAAGTGAGCTGAGTCTGAAGTCTGAGTATTGCAACGTTCGATGGGCCAACTGTATCGGTCCCTGGTGGAATGATAATTGGCAGGGGAAAACCAAAGTTCTCAGAGAAGAACTTTTCCCAGTGCCACTTTACCAACTGCAAATTCCATGTAGACTACCCTGGGACAGGACCACAGCCTCTGTGGTGAAAAAGCTACGGTCCAAGATGTGGTATGGCCATGGAATCTTTAGTTGCGGGCTGAAAGACATAATAAAATGTCACTTGTTATTGTAAACTAGTGTGTGGTTGATTCTGTTATTTATTTATGTAATTTCCTGCTTGTGTTCCTATCTACGATGCAATTAATTTTATGGTGGAAAGGCACATTTTCATTTTTTTTTAAATTTTATATCCATTGTTTTTGCAGGTTATGTTCTACTACTACTGATCTCACAGTAAGCCAGTAAAGGCTGCATTATTAAATGTATGCTATAGTATTCTCTCAGAATGCAAATGCCTTGAATTTAATTATCTTTTTTATCTTTTGGCTGCTATTTGATATGGTGTAATATTTAAATCTTCAATGAATGTATGTAGTTACTACATCACATTACTTTTAAAGAAAAGTATGTTACAAAAATTGGTTACTGTGTGGAGGGAGGATTCTGGTCTACTGGGATGTGATGCTACATCACTGGGTACGTAGTTCTCATTGTTTTGAAGGAACAGGTTGCAAAGCTTCTTCAGGGATTCAAAGTCTGTTGAAGTGAAGGCGACGTGGTGTCACATCCCGGAAGATGTAATCCTTGATTACACTGCTGTGAGGACCTAAAAACTAGTTGCTTCTTAACTGTGTTTTGTCAATTGAAAGAAAAATAAATGAACACAAATGGTCAGCTCTGTTACACTGCAGGTACAGTGTGTGTAGTCAGAAATAATTTTTGTTTGCATTTTGTTAAATACAACAAAAATTGCTATAGTCTTGGATGATATGAATCAAGGTCTATATTTCATATCAAGTACAACATATTTGTATGACTCCTGCATATGGGGAAGTCTATGAAATATTATCTGAGCTTTATGTTTAGTTCAGACAAACCAAAATTAAATTTGTTCTTGAACTTGGTATGGGGCTGCATACCAAATGTTCAATGTTCGAAGTGATAGTGTCAGAGCTGAAACATGTATGCATTTCTCTTCTACACGATATGTGCCACGCATGTTCTGGAGATGTGAATGCAGTTCTATGTATTGCGAAACGTGTTGTTTGCCTGGTTTGTACTATTCCAGGTTAGAGTTACTGGTCATGGTGTTCACCCATCCCAAGACATCTTTGTAAAAATCCTTCCTTGCCTTTTATTTAAATTCTTGTATTTTTTTATTTTAGTTTATTGAGGTTTAATACACTATCACTGGGATGAGCAATTGTCTGTGGCTTACATTCCATCAACATGGGCTTCATTAGGTAATTATGCATTTGAACCACTTTATTACTTTACATACATAATTTAAATTAGTTGTGTTTTCACACATTTTAAGTACTATCACGTTCCCAATACCTAACAAGCATGAGACTTCAATATTGTGACAGTGACCCCCTCCATTGTGGCACCTTATTATGCAGCAACTATTGACAAAGAAAGAGTAAGAACATGTAGTTAGTAGGTATGGCATTGCATTGTATTGCCAGTTATGTTAAAGACAGTTCATGTTACTGTCCGAAAGAGTTTGGTAACATCACTTGAAAACTGTCATCTGCGGACAAGTCTCAATCATCTTCTAGGTTAATCTGTTAGATGCTGTAAGAAATTGGTCTAGCAGTAAACACAGACAAACCAAAATATATGCTGGTGCCACAAAATTGCAGGGCAAACAGATAATATCTGATGGATGATAAATCGTTTGGAGACTGGCATATTTAGGAATGACAGTGACAAATCAAAATGAACTGTCAAATTAATTGTAGATTAATAGGCATATTACTACCATTCGGTTTAGAACAATCCTGTTTGCCATCTAGAGACGTGAAGGTATTATCTTCAGTTCGTAGGGGTGTAAAACTTGGTCTCTGACCCAAAGGGTAGAACATAAAAGTTTGGGTCTCACTGACCATACTTAACTTTAGAGAGACAAAGAAACAGGATGGACGAAACTGAATAATGAGCTTTATGATTTCTTATTGTTGCCAAATGTGATTTGTTTGATAGCATCAAAGAAGAGGTGGGTATAGTAATTAGCATACATAAAAGATACATGCATTTGTTTGTTGAAACATGAGAAGAGATGGGGCCACGTGGGAGACTCGGCATAGATAGGAGGAATGAATGTATCTCTGTTATGAATGATTAATTTCTCAAGGACCGTCCTCCTTGGTATTTGGTTGATCCTCGTGATGTGGTTACAGATGATAGCAAAGTAGTAAAGGAGAAGTGTGTAACAAAGCCATTCTGGACGCTTTGGACATAATAAACATCTGTCCTAGCCAGTTATGACACCACGGTTCCTCCGTCGTCCAGCCCGCAGTCCCCCGTTATTATACCAACTGAGCTATTCGAACACCAACCACGGAGCGGAACCATTTCAAAGTTTCGGAGTATGTCTATGTTGAATCTGTTTTAACTTACTGATGATACAATCAACCTGTTGGTGTGAGGTGAACCCCTGTAACTCATGTCATTGTTGAAGGGTCCTACGAAGCTTTATTAAATCTGTTTCACTAGGAGAGAAATTGGTTTTTGAGAAGATAAATTGCATGTGTTGGAGATTCCACGATCAGTGGGACGGTGAAGGCGGCAAACTTCCGAAGGCCGAGGTTATATATGGGTGTGTATCGTCGTAACATATCATTGATGATGGGGTTAGGTATGTCGGGGAGTAGGATTTGTGAAAAATGAATTGGAGTTTTTAAGATGTAATAAAACCTGAAAATAAATATAAGAGTAGCAAGAATCACCACTGTTTCTCTGTTGTGTGGTGTGGACACGTTTTATTCGTATCAATATCATCAGTGTAATCAAAATTATAAAATTATTAGTGTAAGTTCTGGGATTTTTTTATGGCGTGTTCAGTTGCGATTTAGAAAAATATATATATATATTCTTATAAATCGAACAGTTTAAACCAAAAAGGTTGGTTACTTTCGTGGTCATAAGTATTAAAATAAGCAGTTACAATTATTAGGTTGTGTGTTTTATAACGTGATTGGTTACAGATGCTGTAAGCCCCAGTTATTATTTGAGTGTATATTTTTTTAAGGTCTACATGTTGGTTTATTACGAGTGAAGGTTTGCGTTAAAATGAGCAGCAAGTAATGGAGCAGTACTCCAGTGATTTATTTCTGTGCTTTAATATACATTACAAAACTTATTCCGTAACTGCATGATCTTGTGTGCTTCAGCATGGCTTCCAGAGAAAGAGGAAATCATAATTTGAGATCAGCAGGTTCAGCCAATTCTCAGCAGCAAATCGTTGATGTTGCAAGTCAAAATAACCATTTTCAATATCCATCAGATGATCCAGAGGGTCCTACAGCATTATGGATGAATCAGCTGAAGTACATCTGGACATTGTGTAGGTTATGTATGCAGTTAATACAGTCGCTTTTAAATGCTTCGTTTGTTTAGATGTGATTTTGTTGGTGTTTAGAGAAGAAATTTCGGTTGGCTCACTTTACATGATTATAATTTCTAGCAGTAGGATTTGTGCTGTATCATATCAGTATAGGCAAGTAATTTTTAGTTGTGGGTGTGAAGGTTCTGTAATTCTCTTCAGAAGTTTTTCGTGATTGTAATTTGAGATTGGATGTCATTGTTTTGTGCAGAGAGATCCCCCAGCAGAGTACACATGGATAAAGTATACATCTCATCATGAACATTTGCTTTACAGAAACTGCTTACGTTTACATGAACAAACTGTAACATGTGAAAAGAAGATAATAAGCACAAGATGTTCTGGAAAAACGTGCAGTGCCTCCTTCAAAAATGTTTGATCAACATATTGTGTATCAATAATTACAGGTTTATAACTATTCAATATGGACAACATTTCTGTGCATAATTTCCATCAGATGTATTGCAAAGTTTATTACTGTTGCCATTGTTTTAGTTTTTAAGACGTGAAACATGTTGAATACAGAATTCATAATAAGTAGCATCTAAATGGAGATCTTTTAAAGCCAGCACTGGAAGCAAGTAACTGGAGGCATAAAATGTCTTTCGTATGTAGATAACATTCATGATATATAAGCATTGCATGCTGAAATGTTGAAATGCCTAGTAAAGGTACAAATATGGGGTTGTTATTTTATCTGACAACTATTGACTGTCAGCCCTCTTAGCTTGCTTGTATTACTGTAGCTCATTCAGCCAATCAGGCCACAGAGACTTAGCGATCAACTTGGTTATCATTTTACATTGGTTGTACTCACACAAATATTGTAAATGATGACATATGTGTGATGATACGGTGTTATTTGCATGGAAATTAATCGTATGTTACCTGTTCTGTCCTCCAAGTGCATTTTTATTCCTTTTGGTAGCCCTTCTCTTTCTCCATGTTTGTTAAAGTCCTTTTTAACAGGGAAGAAGAGTGATGGGGTGACAAAGATGCTGCATGAGCACTTTGCGTCGGTACCCAATCCATATGCAGCGACACTGCGGTTAATGTGGAATTGTGGGGATATTCACCAGTGCAAATCAAGTTCTCTTTCATATACAGGTTAGATGTTAGATGCAACTTGTTTTAATTTCTTATTTAGAATGATACTAATAAAGGTAAAGGTAAAGTTCTTCCTAGAATGGGCCATGAAGGCCCAGAGGGGGAGTAGAGGTATAACTCTACTCTTCCTTTAACTTTGGCACTAGATGAGGGTGGGTGGTCAACTCCATGCCTCGGCCGCTTTATCCCTGAGAAAGAGACCCGGTACCCATTGTATAGGAGGCTGGGTAGGCCCCAGGGCCGGTCTGGATGTATGCGGAAAATCTCGCCCCCACAGGGATTTGATCCCCGGACCGTCCAGCTTGTAGCGAGTCGCTAAACGGACTATGCTATGATACTAATGTGATTCCATCTAATAGTTTAATTTAAAAATTAAGTGTGTTAACAGACCTGATCACTTTGTTAGGAGGCATCACTGTATTTAAAGGAAGAGACAGTCTGATAAAATTAGTGCACCTGAATTTTGTTCCTGAATACACATTATTGAAAGTCTTGTGTGTGATGCGTACTGGTATTAAGACTGAAGTTCCCATGGCAGTGAATGTCAAGGTTATAGTCTCAGCGAAGCAGTGTTGCACATAGTCTGGTAGGCAGGTACCAGCATTTTGGGAGAACTTGGAGTTTATGCCTTCAGTTTTTCTGCCTTGAAGATGGAGGTGGCAGGTTGCTTGAAACATTGGTAACTGTATACCAGACTGTTTGATGTTACATCCCAGCAGACTATAACCTGATAGGTACTGACTTTTCTTATTCATTTGTTTTGTAAGTTTTGATGTGCTTCTTTTCTTTTATTTTGAACTGATTGAAGGTGTAATTGATATTCCAAATGCAAAGCAGTAGTAAGCATAGTAATATTTGTGGCTCTTTCTTGTCAGTATTGTAGTATTAATAAAAATGAAGCAAAAATGAAAGACTTATACTAAGGCCACAGAACGAAGTCTCGTGGTTGGACCCCTTCAGTATCATCTTTGTACTTTCATGCTTCCACATGGACCATACTGTTCTGTATCCCATCCAGTCATCTTAGCTGTTCTGTTCAAAAGCACTTTGGACTGGATAACAGGCCAGAGGGGGCTGGGGTTGAATACAGCAATAGGTGGAAATGTAGTGTTGTTATCCCCACCATTTGTGGGAATTATTTCTGTTGCTGCAGTATAAATTTATGAGGTATAAATACTGGAACACAAGTGGTAGTTTTGTAACTAATGTTTCACTCTCAGTTATTACGTAGACTTAATTTTTGCAGTAATGGAAGAATTTTCGAGATGGACAGCAAATAAGCTGGCTGATTTGAAGCACTTTTTAACACCAGACATAAAATGTGAAGCGTTCAGCTTGGCCACCCAGCAACGAAACATTTCATTAACGAGAATGGTGTTCGGTGTTTATCAGTTCATGGATGATAAGGAACTGTTTGTAAAACCAATAAGAGAATTGGTTTCCAGACAGCAGTACAAAGAAGTAAGTCCTGAGCACGTACTTTGGCAGTTTTTTACATGCCTTTCATTAAATTTTAATTATTGTGTTGCCTTTATTGTATTGTCGATTTGCACAAAGTCGTGATTCTGATTGACATTGAGATCTTGTGCAAAGATTAATTTTCCCCATTTATCACACAATTTTGGAAGTATCATGGTACATGTAATAATGTAGTTAAAGTCATAATTTATGTTCCATGAATTTCATTTCTTACTGTTAGTCGTCCTTTAACATTGGGGTTTTGTTTCTGAAAGTTGCAAAGTAGGTTGAAGCAATGTAGAACAGCATTTTTCCAGTAAGAATTAATTAAAATATCCAACCAGGCAACGTTTATCAATAAAATTTGTCATTGTCAAAGTGAAACACTGTTTGGGGCAGCATTAAACAAGAACTGCCTCTATCTGCCCAATATCAGTGTTTAATTAAATATTTTCTTTCCCTAACAAATTACTGTTTTTCAGATTGTGTTAAAATGTGAATAATTTTTACTTGATCTTTGTAGGCATGTCAGAGTGCAGTTCTGCTTCAACTACATGAACACTTCACTCTTGAAGATTTCATCATTCCGTTAGTGTTCCAAGACAAACTGTCAATTGCTGAAGAGTTTGTGTTCGGTAGCCCGAATCACCAGCTGCTTCTGGTGTCATTTTTGGATGGGCTGTTGGGTAAACGGAACAGTCGAGCTGAAGCGGAATCTGTTATTGAGTAAGCATTATGTAATGTTGTGTTTCTAGCATGTACATTCTATCTGTCATTAAGACAAGACAAACCAACTGTGTATACTGGGGTTGGGATACCCCAACTACTTTATTGTATCTCCAACATGTTTTTTTTTTTCCTGGTTGGGCCTTTGTCAAGGCGTTCAGTTATAAAACTATATAAAACAAGTAGAAGTAATCGAAAGTTCACAAATGTGATAATGTGAAAATTATGTGTACATCAATTGAAGACAAAATTATGGAATCCATGATTGAAAACAGTTTGTGTTACATCCGCACAATATGTCAGGATCAAATAATGGTCTGTCATAAAAATTTCCACTTCTAAAGTAGATCAGTGTAGCTTAGTGCAGTAAAGCAATCCCATTATTACAGGCCTGGACAGGCCGTTAGGGTTCCAGGAGGTTGATGCTCCCAGAATTTTTAGACAATCGGCACATGAAGGTGGTAAGGTTGTCAGCCCTACGCAGCGGCCGCCTTTACCCCCAGGAGATATTTCTGGTACTCATTTCTGTTAGAGGCTGAGTCGACCCCAGGGCCTTAGTGCTGCCAGAAGGATTATGTCAATGAAAAATTCCAATGACACCATCGGGAATCAAACCCGCGACCTTCCGGCTTGTAGCGCAGTGCCTCAACCAACTGTGCCACCGCATGCCTTGTAGCTTAGTGCAGGGATGCACAATCCTGGAAATTTGGTCACCCAGGTGACTTAAGTCTTGTACAGTGGCACCTAATGTTGTGAGCGTAATCATTATAGTACTTCCATATAGTCTTCTCGGGCGCACAGCCGTGTCAACTCGTTTGAATACAACGTTTCGGGGACTAGCTCCGTCCCCATCCTCAGGCAAAACTCAGTACTTCCCTTACATACAAAGATGTATGTCAGCTTACATGTAATGAGCAGGATGCACCAGATAACAGTGGGGTTCACAGGTCACTCCAGAACTGTGGGTCCTTATTATGGACCTGGCTTTATGTCACCCTTCAGGCACCTAGAATTTGGGGGTGGCTTATAGATTTTTGGAAAATTTGTGGACTCCTGACTTAATATGTTATTGGTCAAGTCATACGAGTATGACTGACAACTCTTCAGTTGTAAACCTTATATGCTGGTCAGATGTACTGTGTTCTTATGATAATTGGGGAATTGTGTTCAGATATTTGTCAAAAAATACTAGTGATTGAGATGTCATTCCAGAATAAGTACTGTTATTATTGTGGTCACAAACTTTGTGAGGTTTGAGCTCCTGTCAGCAGTGTTGCTGAAGAGTAGTTACTGACATTTGGAAAGATCATGGTGTCTTCATCTTCAAGGGTCAAAGAGCTGTTCTGGGACCTCTAGACCCTTGAAGACAAGGCACTGTGTTCCATAGAAATGTTGAGACCCATTTACCCAATGACAAAGCATTATTTTGCAGAAGACAAGAATTATCATGACAGAGTGTAATTTCATAGGTCGTCACCAACATTCAGGAGAAACTTTCCGCCTCTGTCTTCACTCATACACTGAAGATAGAGGCAGTATTTTCATCTGAAACATTGGTAACCACCCTCAAAGCTGCATGCTGTCAAAATACAGAAGACCAGGTCTCATGGCCTGAATCTTCTGATGCCTGTGAGTGGTATATCTTGTCCCAGTGCGATGATGCAGCTTTAGCATCAACCAAAGTCTGAGTGGTACATCTGCTGCCACTTGACAACCCACCAAGCCATAAAATAGGTAGAAGAAAAAGGTAAAGTTTACCCTAGAACAGGCCATGAAGGCCCAGAGGTGGAGTAGACGTATAACTGTACACTTTCTTTAACCTCGGCGCTAGATGGTGATGGATGGTCACTGCCATGCCCCGGCCACTTTACCCTCAGGGAAGAGACCCGTTACCCATTGTACAGGAGGCTGGGTGGGCCCCATGGCCAGTGTAGACAGGTGCTGAAAATCTCGACCCCACTAGGATTTGATCCCCGGGCCGTCCAGCCCGTAGCGAGTCGGTATACCGAGTACGCTATCCTGGCATTTTGGGATACTCACAGCAGTGGTCTTCTTCATTTTCTTAATGAGCCTGCAACAGTGAAGGGAAACACTAATGATGCGATGACAAGGCAAAAGCCGAGATGTGCTGTTAGATGGTGACACTGAGCCATAAGACCTTGTCAGCTGGAATGCAACAGGCGGGGTATCGGAACAGATGTTTTACTCACTGTGGTGACTGTGAAGAAATAGAGGGCTTGCCTTGTGTTCATTACTGTGTTGGATATGTGTGTTACAGTAATACATATGAGTGTAATACACTCTTCGATGTTACATATTGAATGCCCCTTGTGTGCTAGTTTTACCTACAAAAGAAAAGTCTTGGATGTGCTGGTTTGTGTTGTTGCAGAAGGCTGAATATACCTGATGTTAAAACAGAGAAACTGCATCATAAACCTTTGAGCAAACTTGTTGCTAGATTAACAAAGGCATGTAATTTACCACCAGAAATTTGCCCAAATCTTAACAAAAAACGCAGCGCAGGAGCCCTGCAGTTCCTCATCCGTAAACGGTACATAGAAAATGGTTTAGGTAAGTACAATTTTTTGATCACATATTCAGTGAACGGTTTGAACTGTTTGCTTTTTGATTACCTCACTAAAATTAGTGATGGAAAAGGGTAAATGTAAGAAGTGAAATGTTAGGAAGCTATTAAGAATGTACTCTGTTGTACTGATCAGTTGTACACTAGAGCTGACCGACATGAAAGAGGAAATGTTGATGAAAGAAGAAGAAGAAGATGTAAACATGCAGATACAGCAGGAGTGTGTTGGTTCATGTGAGCATTTTGTTGTCTGGTTGCAGTTAATTGTATGAAACTGAAGAAACTGCATCAGAATTTATTTTTTGCAGGCTTTGTTTGTAACTTACAAATCCATTATGACTGGTTCAGTGGTATTTGATAGATCCTGCTCCAGATGTCAGATCAGGCCACGACCACTTTGTTCCACATCTTTTTATATTCATGATTCACTAATCGTCCTGTCACTCAGCACTGTGTCCTCTGAGCCACTGACAGTGGTGACAGAGAAGCAATAAACAAATTCTGCTGGCAAGACAGTGACGTATACTTTTCTTAGACCAACTTTCAGTAATAAGTAATTTCATGGAGCATAGTCCTTCTTGGGCAGCTAATCAGTCCGCAGTTAGTCGAGAAATTCCCTGCATTGTATGGAACCGAAAGGTTGATCATCATGTTTTCAAGAGCCTGCTGCTTGTCCCTGTGCTGAGCCAGATCAATCCAATTTGTGCCCCGCCCTCCATCCTATTTCTTTAATACCCATTTTAATATTATCCTTTCATTTATACGTGGGTCTTCCAAGTGGTCCCTTTCCTTCAGGTTTCCCCACCAAAACTCAGTATGCATTTCTCTTCTCCCTCATATGTGCAGTATACTTCAAGTAATACCATAATAATTTATGCTAGGACCTGAGAGCTGGAGAGAAATGGTGCGTGAAACAGTTGGTAACAATGAAGACTTGCAGTTGGAAACTGTTGAGTGTGTTAATAACTGTGGAGATTCACATGAGGCTTTATACTGGGCAAACGTGTACGGAATTCCGAAACATAAACAGCCATACAATGTTCAGAAGCTTCAAGAAGAGGCTTCATATAGGTCAGTTTATCATATGTGCTTTGTGAGCTTCTTATAGTTTGTGTTGGACACACTGCAGTTAATGCCACACTTCATGCCTTGCATGTCTACGCTATAATTCTTCTTGTCAGTCGAAGTAATTTTCGGTGTTTTTATTAACCCTTTGAATGTTTCATGAAATCTGCAATGAGTAATTGATTCAGCAGTCTTCTTGGACTGCTGGACTCTGAACCTGGAGGTTGCATGCTCCTCTGAAACGTCAGTAATATTTACCAGTTGACGTGACATGACATAGCATAACATAGCAACACACCTGAATCTTCGTCAGTTAATGAATCAGTAAATATATGTTTTAATGTTTTTAAATCCTTATAGCTCAATTAATAGTAATTTACAAATGGGAGACATGGATTTGACATTTAAGTTTCACACTTAAAAAAAATGTGTTGTAAAGTGTGGCTAAACTTCGGCCTAGCACCCCCGTGTAGTGACTGTTTTGTGTTACGTTTGGTTGCAGCCAGCAACAAGGTGCGGTGGCACTAATCCCTGATGTGAACCAAGAAGAAGAAACGTGGGATGACGACTTGCCTCAAATTCAGTATCATAAACTGGCTCTTCCCTGCAGCAGTATTTTTGTTGTGGATACAGAGGAAAGTTTTGAGCAGTTCCTTCATTATATTAAAGTACGTGCCACAAGAAATCTGATATTACATTATGTTTTATATAAACAGTACACAGTGTTTGTTACAGGATGTTTTATTTATTTATGGAAATTTCTCAGCAGATCTTAACCTGCATGACCTTTTCCTGCGGGGATATTTGTCAAGGATAACTGTTCTATGTTAACTCTTGAACCAGTTGAAAGTGTGTTGTGTTCTCAGTCTTCACAGAAACTTGGCAGCATGTACTACAGAATTTCAGCATCGAATGCTGACACATCACGCCACAGGGTGGACGCATCAACCATCTTTCACACAAGGACTGTATTTTCTGTGTGTACAGTCATTTTAAATATAAAATAATGATCTTGACATTACTTTCACTATGCACCATTATGATAAATTGTATATATATATACCAACATGTATTGCACAAAATTATAACTAGATAAACTTATCACTTAACCTGACACGTGTTTCGGCCCAAATGGGCCATCATCAGGGGTTGCTGGTTTGTATGCTTGAGAAGGCAGTGACCAAGATGGCTGACGGACCAGCCGCAGATATCACGATGCAGAAAACCCGCTCAACCTGCAAAGACAACGACCAAACAACCCAACAGCACCGCATAGAACACCACCTTCGCCACAACGCGACACAACAACAGGACTCCATTTCGACCCCATCCACGGTCAGCCGCGCCTGGCAGCTTTCTACACCCTACGTTCCGGTCACCTACTACATCACCAGTAAATAACTGTAGTGCACGTGGTTCCAGGGTTATAACCATATCACCATCAAAATTACAACTCTTAACAATACCAAAGGAAGTGTATAGTGAAGCATACAAACCAGCAACCCCTGATGATGGCCCATTTGGGCCAAACACGTGTCGGGTTAAGTGATAAGTTTATCTAGTTATAATTTTGTGCAATACATGTTGGTATATATATACAATTTATAAAATAATGATGTTTGTACAATTTTTTTAGTTGTGTGAGTTAATGAAATAGTGTGCTGCATAAACAGTCACACTGTATGTATGTTATATATTTCAGCAGTACTGTTAAGCGTAATTTGCATCCATAATGAGGGAACGGAACAGTCCTGATTGGAAGAAATTCCATTCTTGTATTTATCTGAGTCTCACTTCCTCTAATTCTTAGATTACTGCTTCTTTGAGAGACAGGTAATTGCTTTGTTATCATCCTGTACAGAAGCTGAAGCTGGAAACTGTGTTTGTGTCCATGCAGTCTCGCATTAAGGTGGGCTTTTCAATTGCAGGATGTGTCTATGGTGGGTATTGATACAGAATGGAAGCCTTACTTCGGTACTAGGAAAAATGAGTTGGCCTTGATACAGATTGCTTCTAGAGAACAAGTTCATATACTGGATGTTTGTAACCTAGGTTCGAAATGTCCAGACCTGTGGAATGACCTAGGACTTACTTTATTTGCCAATGAAAATATCATCAAGTTGGGTAATTATCTATATCTAACAAATCAATTATTTTTATATTTAATTGAAATAATTTGATTTAATTAATTATTTGTGTTATGAACAGGAATACAGTGAAATGTCATTACAGCAATGTTTGCGCTTTGGCATAATGAGTTGTCAAGAAGTTGGGAGGTGTGCGCAGAACATGACTTCTGGTGCATTCACTGTGTCATAAACATACGTAGGTCTTCATGTGAAGTGTTATTTTTGCCCAGTTTTAACCAAAAGTGAGATATGTTGACAAATTTTAATAAAAATCCAAAATATGAAATAGTGCAAGTTTCTGTCAGGTGGGAGTTGACACATGACAAAGCTAATAGATGATTTTTGCTGTTGTTCTGTGTATGCACCTTAAATGCGTAAACTGTGTTCATAATTGCAGTTGTATTTGCTTCATTAGATGTGTGTGCTAGTCTGTCCTTGGATAAATGCACAAATGTAAAAATGATGATGTGAAGCAAGTTCCAAACTTAAGCACATATCTTTAAAGAAATTCTAACCATTTTTACATGACCTAAAGCGAGTTCCAAACATCATCTGCCCTTGAGTTTCAGACATTAACATCCACCCTGAAGATGGAAGCAGCAGATTTCCCCTAAACATTGGTAATTGCCTATGAAACTGTAGTGTCATAACCCAAAACACCACACCCCATTTCACCAGTGTAAAATCCTCAAATATCAGACATTTTTTATAGCAGTTTTACACCCATTGGCTGGAAGAAACAGTTCAGAGTTTTAAACTTTCCTAAATTTTGGGGATTGTGAAATTATTTCAACATTGTTTTTTTTTTTTTAATAAATGGGTAGTCCAAAAGTGTAGAAAGTTTTATACAGTGTCCTGTAAACAAAATATCAGCTATTTGTGTATGATGTCGTCTGGGATGTTGAACCATGTTAATAGGTGCCCGATATTTTGAGACAGATAGTATTCTGTCATCTTCAAGGGTTTAATGTGATCTTTGTCTTCATTGGATTTTTTTTTTATGTTTCAAACCTTGATTGTTATCCTGTCATTGTTCGTTCTACAAACATGACCATATTTATTACTTTATCATTAAATTCTCTGCCAGTTTTTCATTTAATTTTGCACACTCTTCTGGTGTTTCCTTATATGCTTCTTAAAAATCTCATGTATGATGGTGGTAGTCTATGTATATGTATTTTGGTCCATGTTCGTGTTTCTGCTGTATAAATTCAGGTTCCATAATAATGACTTTAATGATCGTATGTCTTGAAAATGGTCTGGTAGGGAAATAGTAATTACTGTTCATTCATTCTGTAGTCTGTCTTACGACAGGTCCGTAGCCTCTTCCAAAGCGAGTTCTCCACAGGGTGCGATCTAGTGCTTCCTCTTTCAATTTCCAGTATCTCTTCTTTTCCTTAAGGTCATCCAGTAGCTGCTTACGTCTTCTCCCTGGTCGTCCCGTCATTTCTATCCTTCCTTCAAACTTTCCTTAAGTCACGTGTTTCAGAAGGCAGTTTCTACGCAAGATGTGACCAATCCAGTTGGCCTTTCTTCTTTTTTATTGTATGTAGTGTATGCAGGATATTCCTCTCATCCTTCACTCTATGTAATACTTCTTCATTTCTCACACGATCGGTCCAACTGATCTTCTCCATTCTTCTCCAGCACCACATTTCAAAACTTTCCAGATACTTCTGATCTACTTTCCGAAGTGTCCACGTTTCAGCACCATACAAATTACTGTATAGGTTTAAAATATGTTGCTGCACAAAAGTTCCATGTAATAATAGTTCTCTATGTCGTTAATAAAATATCACATTATGTATTATATTTTTGTGGTTTGTGGTGAATTGTGTATAGTTTTTGGTTACTGTATAGTATTGGTTGGATGATTGGTAAATAATGAAGTGGAAGGAATATGCAAGGAAGTAGCATAATTTGATAGCATGATCTGGTCTTTACCTGAAGCATGTCAAAAGCCGTGAAGTATCACAGTCATTTTAGCCGTTCTGTGGGCTGATGTTTGAACCAGGGACCATCTGATTATGAAGCAGGAATGCTGTTCACTTGACTGCGATGTACAGAAATTCGGAGAATAATGGGTTCATTCCTTTCATCTTACTTTGAATTCTGTGTCATGGAAATGGTTGTCAGAGATTATCGATTTCAGGCTTTGGTCTCATCGCTGACATGAAGATGATGATAAGTTCTCTGCCGCACTTGGGGGGAATGACCCTCGGTGGGGCTGGCTATTTGGATCTTGCTGTATTGTGGAGGAAGCTGGTCCGCGACCATCATTTTGTGTTTCCGTATACAGGTGAGCGATAGGCTTGCGATGTGATGTGATACAGTCTGGTATGACAGTACCACCAACTTTTAGGAGTAACTTTCTTCCTCCACCATATGCCCTGAAGGTGGAGGCAGCAGATTCTTCTGAAACATTGATACCCACCTAGCAAACTACACTGTGTCGCATGACAAAACGCAGTAATCGCAATATATTTTTTTAAATTGAAAATTAGAATGCGGTTAAAAATTCAAAACATGGTGATGGGGCAGAACTTTTTTATATCCCTGTCATGATCATTTGACCAATTCGCCATACTCATTCGTCCATCTTCGAGCGATAATCTTAGCAATTGACATCATCATTAAATAATACAGTTTATGTAGTATTGCGTGTTGCTAGAATTTCTACTAGTACAATATGCAAAAGTTGTTAATGTATATAGTTTGTGTTAGCCTCACTATGTACATTGAAGCAGCTGAAGCAAAGTAACATGACATAGCTATGAGTTCACAGCGTATGTGAATATTGTTGAAGTGGCTATGTACACGAAGTCTGTCGCACATGTGTGCTAAGCTGATCGTGTAAAGCTCCAAGATTACAGTTGTCTGGGGTGTGACACTGTAGTTTGGTAGGTACCAAAGTTTTGGAGTAACCTGTTGCCTCCGTATTATACTCTGAATGTGGAGGTAACAGGTTGTCCCAAATTATTGGTACCCACCTACTGAACTACACAGCGTCACCACAGTCTTGACACTGACCTCTATGAGAGCCCTAGATTTCATGTTGTGTAGGCTTGTACACTGAAACGCGTTATATTGCTATGCATTACTGCCTCTGAATCTTGAAATTAACTAAATAATAAAGATTCAGTTGCTGCCTGACAGTAAACACTCAGTTTCCATTACAGAGGTCAGCCAGTTAGTGATGTTAAAGGCAAAGTTGTCTTTGTGCATGCCATGGAGGTGTAGCTCCACACATGCTTAACCTCAGCAGTAGATGGGGGTGAGTGGCTAGCTTTATGCCTTGGCTGCTTTACTGCTGGGGAAAGAGTTCCTGTTACCCAGTGAGCAGTATGCTGCGTGGGCCATAGAGCCAGTATGAATGATTTAGAGAAGAGAAAAATCTCTTGTCTCCACTGGGAATCGAGCCATGATTCTTCAGTCTCCAAGCCCAAGGCTCAAGTCACTATACCAAATAGACTGTAGTTCCTGCTGCTAGGGAAATAGTCTCTGGTTATTGTGAGAATTTTATGAAACACATAAATGCTCTGCGTGGGGAAAATATTGAATTTTATGTTAAGGCAGTTGGTATATTGTGTTTTAAAGGCATAATAATGAGTTTGAGGTTTGGAACAGAAGGCTTTAATCGAGGTCACGCTTTGTCTAAACAGGTGAAGATGGTTTCTCAGGTGAGAGCTTGTCTTGTCTGGTTCAACTTTGCCTAGGACAGCATCTGGACAAGTCGGACCAGTTTTCAAACTGGGAAAGGAGACCTTTACGAGACAGTCAGAAATTGTATGCAGGTAAGGTTTTGTAAATAGATCAGAAAAAATGTCTTGTCCTTCAGTATATATGCAGTTGCTTTCCTTGTTGTTGTCAGTATGGTGGCTAGAAGTGAAGGACTGATAGTGAGGTCAAGAAATTAAACGTTACTTATGAAATTATAAATTAAGACTGGGAATTAGATTAAAATTGCATCCAGATGCTCTTCACAGTACTTGGATGTAAGCCACATTAATGGTGTGGACACGTATGTGTTGGTGAGAGTTTGGTTGGATGTAAGCCACATTAATGGTGTGGACACCATATGTATTGGTGAGAGTTTGGTTGGATGTAAGCCACATTAATGGTGTGGACACCATATGTATTGGTGAGAGTTTGGTTGGATGTAAGCCACATTAATGGTTGTGGACACCATATGTATTGGTGAGAGTTTGGTTGGATGTAAGCCACATTAATGGTGTGGACACCATATGTATTGGTGAGAGTTTGGTTGGATGTAAGCCACATTAATGGTGTGGACACCATATGTATTGGTGAGAGTTTGGTTGGATGTAAGCCACATTAATGGTGTGGACACCATATGTATTGGTGAGAGTTTGGTTGGATGTAAGCCACATTAATGGTTGTGGACACCATATGTATTGGTGAGAGTTTGTTTGGATGTAAGCCACATTAATGGTTTGTGGACACCATATGTATTGGTGAGAGTTTGGTTGGATGTAAGCCACATTAATGGTGTGGACACCATATGTATTGGTGAGAGTTTGTTTGGATGTAAGCCACATTAATGGTTGTGGACACCATATGTATTGGTGAGAGTTTGGTTGGATGTAAGCCACATTAATGGTTGTGGACACCATATGTATTGGTGAGAGTTTGGAGTAAATTTTATTATATGCTTATGTGTTCTGTGTTAGGTGTGCGATGTGAAACAGGAAACGTAAAGATTACATAAATTCTAAAAGGTTCTGACAATGGTGTATAATATTGAGAACCAATTGTCTTCTGGACTTTGTCATCATCCGGATAAAATATTAAAGTATAATATAAAATCACGATGTTTCAGAAGCTGGCTCTTCTTCCGTCTTCAGTTGATGGGAGGGGAAACACCTAAGACGGAAGAAGAGCCAGCTTCCGAAACGTTGTGATTTTTATTATATTTAATATTTTATCCGGACGATGGACAAAGTCCAGAAGACAGTTGGTTCTCAGTAAAGATTATATGTTTATATATACTAGATGTATGTTGTATGACTCACAAATTGTTAACTGTGTAATCTGTGGTCTTCTGGGTAATTACACGGCGTCATGTGGTAATTATTTACCGACGTTTCGGGACCCAGAAGACCACAGATTTCATCAACATCGTGGCAGAAGCCTGAAATCAATGTTAACTGTGTGTCTACCCATCAAATATTAAGAATAATGACCTCATGAAAATAACGTGGTTATATTATGAATGCCTACACCTAAAGTTCCTACATTTGCTTGTGCTTTCAGCTTTAGATGCGTATTGTCTATTGGAAGTGCACAAAGTACTGTCGCAGTGTGCAGTCAAGCAGAACATTCCTTTCTATGAGATCTGCAATGAAATTATGACTCACGCAAAGTCTCCACGGAAGACAACGAAACATTCCAAGAGACAATTAAAACGAGAGGTAAACAGTTCTGTGTGAAACTTCATCAGCTGCGAGCTCGCTTATGAGACCAAGTCACTGTCACAAGGTCCTGTTAAGCAAGGTACTGTCCTGTGTTCAAGGTGCAGTACTGTTGGAGGGTTAGATCATAGAGGGTTGCAGTCTGAAGTTCATTTAATGTTCGTCCCTGTAAGTCTAGAATATAATTTCAGCCACCCTTTTTTTTATAACAAACAGTGACAATTTGAATGAAATAGAAAATGAAATAAGTAACTTTAAAATGGCTAACTTATTCAGCAGTGGTTACGTACGTGTACGTATCAAAATCTGATTCTATCTACCAGCTCCATTCCCATTTTAACTCTTCAGTGCTGGCTTTGGTGCACTGTACAGACCTATCATTCTGTACATGCCGCTAGCCTCATTACACTGTAATGTCATTAATGCATTTAAGGGTACTGTAAATTTAAAACTCCTTTGTCTTGGACAGGAGTTGGAATTTAAATCCGAGCATCATTGGAGGGTTAAGCAAACAACACAGAGAAAAACCTGCATGGTGTGTGGAGGTGTCAAAATAAAACAAACGATTACTGTACTGCCACACACCCATTACAAGGGCACCAACAGGTTTCTTTACGTGAGCGAAAATGGGAATTTTGAAAGCAAGCTGAGTCACAGATCTTGTTAGAGTGAGTTTAGGTTGGAGGTACAAGGCTATGAGAGAGAATGGGAAGGGGGGACCTCTATTGTGCAGGCTTCCCTGCTACACTGTGTGCCAAAAATATGTATACTAAGGACATCATCTAAACAATTCTATAACATGGAATTTCTTTCGCTGATTGATAGTTACTGATTGGGATATGATGCCATTTGGTCTGATAGACAAGTACTGACATTTGTAGGAACCTTCTGGCTCCCTGAGGATGCAGGCCAGGAGGTTGCTCTGAAACAGTTATACCACTCTATAAAACTATGTTATGTTACATCTCTAGACATAGAGACTGAGACTAGATGTTTCTAAGGGCCCATCTGAATAGGAACCTTTATGAACCATGACCAAAAGAAATTGAATTTCCAAAAAAAAAAGTGTTTGGCAAAACGCAAGAGAATGTACAGTGTGAGATATGAGGCTTTCACAGTGTTGCCGAGGATTCAAGTCTTCTGAGATGTGACGCCGTGTCTGGGTGAGTGGTTCCGAGTGTTTTTAACGAACGTAGTGCCTTTAAAATGCCACAATCCACTTAACAAACAAGACAGGGTTATATCTCAGAAGACCTGATTCCTCAAAATGGACAGTGTTCAAGATAATAGTCATGTCTATTGTAGCACACTGTCATCAGAAGTGTAGACTTCATCTTATCATCATTAGGACTGTGAATACCACAAATCTCAGATTTATATCTGCTGAAGAAAGATGATGTACCTGTTCCAGAATACAAAGGTGGAAGTGGTACCATCACCTCACACGAAACCAACCCCAGCAAGCGAATTCAGAGTAGTGTGTGATAATATGGTTTGTGGTTTGGGGAAGATGCTGCGCAAGTGTGGGGTTGATACCGTCGTCCTTGAAAATGAAGACAGTCATGATGTGTGTGTGAGGATTGCTAACCAACAGAACAGAATGATCGTCACACGTGGACATGTATATAATTTGGTAAGGTAACATATAGTATCAAGATCGTAGGCTATTGTGTTTATTGTTGGTTGTGTGGTCGTGGTTTGCAGTGTTGAGTTGTCTTGTAACAGAATGACCCTGTGTTCAAATGCAGTTATCATATTCACCCAAATATAAGTTGGCTGTCCTTCAGAATCTTCAGTTTCGAGGGAAATGAACAGTTTCTAGGGAAATGAATATATATACAGAACATGTTTAACTTTGTTGTATAAAGTCTTTTGGGTTTTTACCCGGTATTGTTTTTTTGGTAAGAAACCAATGTTTCAGGACAGACAAGTAGTCCCAAAATTTTGGTTGCTTACCAAAAAACGACGCTGGGTAAAAACCCAAAAGACTTTATACAACATTACGACCGTGGCGGAAGCCTTCCATCACATATGTTTAACATTGTACATGATGTAAGGTTTTAACTGATCTGTACTCTTACCTTCTCCACGCAGTTTGTATGTGTCTTTATTTTTACTCTGATAATGCTATGCATATTGGTAAGAGGATCAGCTGGCCAGCTTGTACAGTGGAGAGCAAGGCTTATCTCAGGGAATATGACGTGGAATGGGTGTTCGGTGTTGGATCACAACTGCTATTGTTCGTAAAGTTACACCAATAAATTTAACACACTGAGATGACCATGTCACTAAAATGATCATGTGATTGCCATGTCACTAAAATTATCTTGTGATTGACAACCAGATATATATTTGATAAAAATGTACCACAGCACTATTTGGTCACAGTTTACAACAGGCACATATGTTTAGGTCCCTATCTGGTCTACTGACCAGTGAGCGTTTGGAGCCCATGACTTGTAATGCCCGTTACCCTAGTGTTTCTGCAGTTCCTTCCCACGGCTAGCATGGTGGCTTGTTTACTTACTTTTTCTGACCTTCACGACCCCAATATCCCAAGCTGCCTTTGATATGGGGTGCGGGTGCTATATAACTCTCACTCCAACCACACTACTTCCATCCTCCCTCGCAAGGACCAAAACTAATCGGTTATAAGGTGACTGCCCACTTTTCAAGTGATGATGTAGGAAAAAATTCAGACCTTGTGTTTGGGTAAGTATGGTAATTTACCCAATTAAACCTTTTGCTTTTATTTAATTATTTCCATTGAAAACTCAACAGAAAGTTACTTCATTTGTTATTGTTTACCAATTATATAAAGTTTACTTTTAAGATTAAGTTTTAAATGCTTTCATGAATGTGACACCACAACAATACACAATTGTTAAGAATTTCAGTTAATTTAGTCATCTGGCCGTGACTCTTTGATACATGTGTAAGTTTAATCTTTGGGAGGAAAATAACTTCTTATGTATCCTTATGCCTTATCCTCCTTTCTTCCTTTATTTTAATATGTCCGTACCTTTATCTCTTACCCTCCCATCTCACCTATTGTTTCCCATCCTGTTTATTTGTCCTTTCATGATTTTTCTTCCCCATCATCCTCCTCTTCTGCATCATATTAACTGACAGTTGGTTGTTTGCCACTGTCCAAGCTGAATTTTTATGAATTTTTGTATTCTGAAAAGAATGGCAGACATGCTGTCCAAATAAATGTGTGATAGAATATGTTCATTAACATTTTCAAATCAGTGCATAATATTACAGTGAAATTTTGCAGCTTTATGCTGAGGAGAAAACTGTTGTTGTACAGTGAATGTAAATGTGTGTTGTCCAGCTGTATCAGCATGTGCCCCAAGGACATTGCTACCCTGTAGTGTCGGACATACTGGAAGATCAACTGGAAGAAGTGCTCAGATACTTCAATGTATTTGTGACCAGGCAAGACGTCTTCAGCAGGTGTCAGGTAAGTTTATTGTGCAGAGTTCTGTACAGTCATACAGTATAAATTGCTGTTGCATATGTTTCTGCTTCTACAGACCTGTTGCAAGTGTGACCATGACAGCAGCTGAAGCTTTTGTTGATGCTACTGTCAGGTTTACTGACACTTGCAAGACTATCTGCTTGCAGTACCTAAATGTCAATAAGTACTGATCTCTAAAAGGCCTCTACACTGTTAAGTTTTTAATTCTAGCATGCCCGATGTGTTACATAAATAATTAAAAAATGTTTTTGCTATTATATCCATCGCTTAAGTAAATGTCTTCTTTTTAATGTGGGCTGGGATAGCGTAGTCAGTATAGTGACTTGCTACGGGCTGGACGGTCCTGGGATCGAATCCGGTGGGGGCGAGATTTTCAGCACCCATCCAGACCGCCCTGGGGCCCACCCAGCCTCCTATACAATGTGTACCGGGCCTCTTTTCCGGGGGTGAAGCAGCCGGGGCATGGAGTTGACCACCCACCCTCATCTAATGCCAGGGTTAAAGAAAGAGTAGAGCTATACCTCTACTCCCCCTTCTGGGCCTTCGTGGCCTGTTCTAGGGAAAACTTTACCTTTAGCTTTACCTTAATTTTAATAATGATTTTCCAAAATGAGTATCTTATTACAGATGTGCAACAGTGGTGATTTTGTAGTGGTAACTCAAGATGTGATGCAGCAACTAGCTGATGCTTCCAGCGTATTGCCCAGTTACGTGCCAAAAATGATGAATCTGGATGGGAAGAAGCAGAAGGGTTCTCAAGTGAAAGTGATGGGTACTCAGAAGAGGGGACAGCACCCCCTTGTATTGTGCGGCATAAAAATATTGAAAGTGGTGTGATTATGGAACTTTGTCAGACTAGGAAAGGAGTTACAATTAATGTAGACGCTGTTCCCGGAGGGGTTTTAGACCAAGTGCAGATATTCTACATATGTGAAGATTGTGGTAAGTGCTACTGGGATGGCTCACATTTTGAAAGGCTTGTTGGCGGGAGGCTTCAGAACATCGTGACATCATAATTCATGGAGAGAGATTCTATGTTGACTGTGATGTTCAGTAGAAAACATAATAATTTTTATAAATACTTTAAGACTTTTGTCAGTTTCGGGAGCCATTGTAGTTTGGTGAATGAAGCAAGTGGCTTCAGACTAGGCAGCTCTTTTCTAGTGGCTGTTGGGGGGGAGGGGGGGTTCATCTTGACTCATATTTCATGACTATGGTGGCTCTTGTTTTGTCTGATACTAAGATTAAGAATTAGTGGATCAATACTTCCATGCCTTCCATGAGTGGTGAACAAACTCTGGAACATCTTCACTGTTTTCTTTGACTTATAAGTTGAGTTTCTGTTGCAGACATTACATTGATACCCAATGCAGATATGAAATTTTGAAGGTTATTTATTATGTACAATTAAATATTCATGTCTATAAGTATCTCCCTAACTTGTATAAGAGACTAAGCTCTTATTCAGAGGACTGTAGCCTCTGCTTCCATGCACAGACAAGAGCCTTGTGGATAAGAGCATGTGATGCCCCCTGTCATTCAAGTCCCAAATTAATCCCCCTCTGCAGGCATGTTTGTACAGTCTGCTACTTCTGCAAACAGTTGGACACATTTCTTTAGTTCCCATGCCTCAGAAATGCACGTGACTCTGAGATTCAGATGTTCACGACCTGACCAACTGGCCACTTTGATTTTTACACGTTATTAGTCCTATTAATAATAATTTTACCAGTTGACATGGAAGTCATTCGGCCCAGAGTGCATGGAAACTGGAAGTGTTAATTTCAAACCAGGCTCCATTTTGATCAGATAACCTGTGTTTGCTAATTTTTTGGACCCTGAGGAAATATTAGTGTAAATTAATGCTTTACACCTGAGATGTAACATTGCACACAAGAGAGTGACTGATGTAGCACACTTAACAGTAGGTGTTTATAAAATTGCATTTTGAATTTGACTATCAGTTGTGGAATGATTTATCAGTGGTTTTCATTTTAAGGAAAACACTACGTTTAACAAAGTACTTTGTCATTATAATCATGGTTTAAAAATTTTGACATTCAGGTCAGTTGCCTGTTGGGTTTTAATTAATCACTTTTGAATCCTCTATTTTACAGGGTCGGGGGGGGGAGTTGGATTTTTGTAACCCTGTTGTTTATAACATTGAATGTTGTGTGCTAGTCTTATTGTGTTTTAAAATGTGCTCTTTGACAGTTTTGTATTGAAGTATTGCAGTTGGATATATTACTTTTCATTCCTTTTTTCATGACTATGTCAATTTGTTGTAAGATTTTTAATTTATTTGTGTCGTTTTTGTTTCCTTGGAGTATTTTACATATTATAAAAGCTGCCAAAAATATAAGTGATGTTATGGCCATTAATTTGGACTCTGTATTTCTGTCTCTTTTGATCTTATGATGCCTGAAATTTTCTAAATGCAGTAGCATTTAAAACATCAGTGAAGGCAAAAGAAAAATGCTTTATCTGCATTACAAGAGTCAGTTGATTAATGCTGTTTAGAAATGTAATTGTTTCTGTTATGAGCACTTATGAAACAGACTGTGTGAGCAAGATGCAGAGTGTTTGAATGTCATGGAATGTGGTTCGTACAGTATCACTGTGCTGTAAAGGGTGAATGCACACATACAGGCTGTTTAGCAGACTGTTGCGTTGAACAGCAGGTATGGCTGTGCTGCCGGCAGGCGGCGTTGCATTTCTGCCGCTGCTAAATGCTTGGACGTCTTCGAAATGCCTGTACCGTTTGTTGTCTAGGGTGGCGTTTTTAAACCAGTGGCATATAACAATTGGCTGGGCGGGTTGTTGGGGCTTGAGAATAAGAACTGTAGTTAATGATTGATATACCGTATTTACCTGAATGTGACACGAGAATTTTTACAAAGTTCTTCTGAAAGGCGGGAGTCACATTAAGATTTCACATAAAAATAAATGTGTTCTATGTAGCTGTTTCCTTGAAAATCGGGGGGGGGGGGGCTCTTATAATGGGGTAAATACAATAACAATATATATATTGTATATACAATTTGTTTTTATGGTGGTGGGATTACACTTATTTGACAAAATGACTGGTGGAAAGCAGAAGTTTGAGAATTACGAGACCATGTGACTGACACTGTGGCCAGTTGCTGTTTGTGTCAGTACCCTCTCACTGCAACCACTTCTTGTGGAGCATCTCAACTCAATAAGCATGAAACTCATAATATTTTTGAAATATTTTCTGCATAATTTGATGTGTTGTCAGTAATAACTTTTAACTTTTCTAGTGCTAGGCCTGAAGGTCTGTATATGCACAAATGTTGTCAGTCAGCAGGTGTGACAAAACACTCAGCTGTATGAACATTTGTACTTTATGACTGATCGTGTTGTACGTTGTTGTTGCTATTTGAAATTGGATGTATCATGCTAGAGCGACTAGCCTCTGGAGGGTTGGTGTGAGTGACGCTAGTAACACATGCAGATCGTTTTACCGTTACAGTATTTAATCAGGGGTGCGCAAATTTTCCGAAGATCTAGCAGCCACCTCAAAACTCTAGGCCCCAGATGGGTGATACAAAGCAAGTTCCGTACCAAAGACCTAAAAATGTTAGGCGCCACTGCACAAAATATAGTGACCCAGGCAACCTGAAGTCCGGGATTTGTGCGCTCCTGTAATTAATTGTGGCAGTATAGGAGTGGGGACATTATGTATACATTAATGGCTAATGGTAAGAAAAGTGCCCAGAGTTATTTAGATTAATTTTGTGTAATTACTATTCTTTCACTGCCTGTATGATTGAGGGAAATATATCTTTTATATATGTATACATGATATGTGTGTAAAGGGTAGCTGGACTCTGAAGGTTCCTGTTGCTGTGGCACACTGCTTAAGTCTTAAGCTATGATAGTGTTATTTTCATAATGTCCTTGGTGTTAGGCTGACTCTACAGGAGAGAGAAGGGAGTGCAAGACATAGAATGCTCTTTGCCATGCACAGCAGCTATAGTCATGTGACAAGTAGGAGGACCACAATGTACGGTTACACGCTACTGTGTGTATGTGTTTCCACTCACACTATAAATAAAGTAAGAACAAACACTGTCGCTCATTTTTTTCGTGTGTAGTCTGTACTCTTCTGGAAATTTGGTAAGATTCCTGCGTCAGTTTATCATGCAAAATCACAGGAAGGAATCCATGTTAACATGTTCTGTTAATGTTGATACCAAGCAGTCTATGGATCCTCGCCTGCATTTTATTTGAAGATTAACCTGTTCTGGGATTTGACACCATGTAGGCCAACAAATTGTTAATAATGTTTCAGAGGAACCTACTGACTCTGGCCTTTTATATTGAAGTTGGAGGCAGTAGGTTCCTCCAAAACGTTGGTAATTGGCTACCAGACTACACGGCGTCACATCCCAGATGAGAGTAGAAAGAAAAGAATATGAAACTCTTGATTTGAATTATATGTATGTAAGTGCAGCATAATGCATTGCCAAAGGTGTCTGAAGGTTGGATGTAGAACAAACTGGTTTATTCAAGTACTTAATCATGGATAAACTGCAGAAGATGGTATATAATTATGGTACAGTTTTGACAGTTTATAAGTTGGACAGTAATAATGAAATTAATGTATGTATTCCTGGCATTATGATCGAATGTGAATTTAAGGAGTAGGCCGGCCTGATACCATGCAGTTTGGAATATTTTGCCCCCTGTCAAGAATAGAAAGATTAAAGTAGACAGAAGTGTAGTGCGACTCTTATTTTGTATGTGTGTGTGAAATTTTATCTCTTGGTGTTTGAGAATAGGGTGCTGAGGAATATATTTGGGCATAAGAGGGTGGATGTAATGGGAGACTGGAGAAAATTGCACTTTGAGTAGCTTCATGATTTGTACTGATCATTAAATATAATGTTGGGGATGTCACGGAGGGTGGGATTGGTGGGGCATGTTGTATGAATGGGGGAGAAGAGAAATGGATAGGGGGTTTGTCGTAAATCTGAATTAAACAGACCCCCCCCCCCTCTCCCATTCCATAAAAGAAAGTAGGATAAGCTGAATTTCCAGAATGAGATTAGTGGTTCAGATTTTATGTTTTTGGTTTTTATTTAAATTGTTATTGAAATTATGTGTGCTGCTATGATATTTAAAAGTTCAATTCTGCTTCACATTACACGCTTTGTATTCGTTACGGACACCGAATGATTAGTGCGGTTTGGAAAAATGATGGCTCTTTATTGTGAGAATTGTATAAAGCCCACAGGGTACACTGTGTGGTGTAAATGCAGACTTGTTGAATGTTCGGTATGTATAGTTACCACTGTGCTTTATACAGTTAAAGATCCTTACTGACAGCTTACCAAGTCCAGCCAATCTGCAACATCTTTGTGTCCCCCACCACTGTGCCACGTCACTCGCGTTCCGACCGTCATAACCTTCACCCTAACATCTGCTCCCCTCTCCACAAGCAGTTTCACCACAGACAAATGTCCCAGCCATGTCGCATATTGCAGCGGACTGTATCGCCACCTGTCCAGACGATCCACCTTTGCTTCCCAGTCCAGCAACAGACGGCACACATCCAGATGTCCATTGTAGGCTGCTAGATGCACAGCGGTAGTCCAACATGCAGTAGCACTTTCTACGTTGGTGCCGCCCTCCAGCAACACCCGCACCACCTCCACATGGCCATATCTAGCAGCATATATCAGCGGTGTGTTACGGTACTTATCATCGTCAGTGCAGTTGTCGTTGCTGCATTTGAAAAAGATCTTTGTTTTTTTCATGTTGTCGGATTTAGCACTTTAAGGAGATCCTGGCAGACCTGTAGAAAAGAGTCTTTAATCTGTCGTACCAGTAAAAGAAATTTAACAATTTCGGTGTAGTGCCAGTAGTTTATTTTTATTTAAATAAAAAAGTGGAATTGGAAGGATTGGCTGACAGCAGGGATGAGTTTTATCATGTTGGCATCAATGCTGCTTATTAGCAAATATAAAAGGTTTATTTTTTTACATTGTTTATTCCAACAACTGCACAATAATTAGAAACAAAAGTATACCATCTTATAGTGAGCCTTCTACATGTTTCGGTCTTTTTCGGCATCTTCAGGGAGGTATTCGACAAAGAAAAACACAACATTGGCTAATTATGTCATAGATGTGCAATTGTGGAGTTAAAAAGAGATGTTATTATGGTATAAAATGATTAAAAAGTGTAGTGCAGATTGCATGTAAGTGTATCATAATATTTATAATTTGATTGCAAACAAATGTCTATCACAGAATGCCATCTTTGTTTTCAGGGATTTGTCCTGCAAATGTTGTATTAAAAGTGTTATTGATAATGTAAAGGTATTTTACAAAGGTAAAGTTGTAGCCTGTATAATTGTCATACCCTGTGTCTTCTGTGGTTGTCCCCATTGATGGATGAGCACTACGAGAATATCGGAATGTGTAGTCAACGGAATCCGCAGGTTTTGCTACGCAAATGCGCGTTTCAGTTAAGCGTTGTATAGCAGTTCAAAAAGTGGATTGTATTTGGGATTATTTTGTTCACAAATTAAATAATTCTTGTGTTGGTACGAGATGAATAAACTTTCTATACAATTCATATGTATTTGTTTGTTTTCTGGTTTTATTAGCTGTATTGTGTTGTTCACGGGCCCATATTTATTTTGTTGGTTCAGTATATGCGATTGAGGGTTATGTGTTCCCGACGGAATTGCAACTCACGACCTGTCTGTCTCATACAGTAGTTGTTACATGTATTGCATTTTATATGGTAGGTGCCACTTTGTATATATATCATGTTCTGTTTTGTATAGGAGTAATTGTTTGGATATGGAATTTGAGGATTGAAATGTTAATTTTTAATTTGGTGTTCTTGAATGTGTTGGTGATTTTACAGATTAGGGGATTGTGACTTGTGAATGTAATTCATATCATTATTATTATTATTTACTGCAATTGGGTTTTCACCCGGTGGCAGTAGTCCTTACACAGTACACACAATACAAATGTTTTCACCCGGTGGCAGTAGTCCTTACACTAGTACACACAATACAAATGTTTTCACCCGGTGGCAGTAGTCCTTACACTAGTACACACAATACAAATGTTTTCACCCGGTGGCAGTAGTCCTTACACTAGTACACACAATACAAGTGTTTTCACCCGGTGGCAGTAGTCCTTACACTAGTACACACAATACAAATGTTTTCACCCGGTGGCAGTAGTCCTTACACTAGTACACACAATACAAATGTTTTCACCCGGTGGCAGTAGTCCTTACACTAGTACACACAATACAAATGTTTTCACCCGGTGGCAGTAGTCCTTACACTAGTACACACAATACAAATGTTTTCACCCGGTGGCAGTAGTCCTTACACTAGTACACACAATACAAATGTTTTCACCCGGTGGCAGTAGTCCTTACACTAGTACACACATACAAATGTTTTCACCCGGTGGCAGTAGTCCTTACACTAGTACACACAATACAAATGTTTTCACCCGGTGGCAGTAGTCCTTACACTAGTACACACAATACAAATGTTTTCACCCGGTGGCAGTAGTCCTTACACTAGTACACACAATACAAATGTTTTCACCCGGTGGCAGTAGTCCTTACACTAGTACACACAATACAAATGTTTTCACCCGGTGGCAGTAGTCCTTACACTAGTACACACAATACAAATGTTTTCACCCGGTGGCAGTAGTCCTTACACTAGTACACACAATACAAATGTTTTCACCCGGTGGCAGTAGTCCTTACACTAGTACACACAATACAAATGTTTTCACCCGGTGGCAGTAGTCCTTACACTAGTACACACAATACAAATGTTTTCACCCGGTGGCAGTAGTCCTTACACTAGTACACACAATACAAATGGACATATAAATATACATAAAATATACAATACAAAACAAACTATACTCAATTGCAAAACAAAATACATACAGTAAATACAAGTACACACATTAGAACACCGTAAACACATTACAAAAACATCCACACCTTACAAAAACATCCACACCTTACAAGAACATCCACACCTTACAATAGCATCCACACCTTACAAAAGCATCCACATCTTACAAAAACATCCATACCTTACAAGAACATCCACACCTTACAATAGCATCCACACCTTACAAAAGCATCCACATCTTACAAAAACATCCATACCTTACAAGAACACCCATATGCATACAAAACAGCATACATACAGTAAATACAAGTACACACATTAGAACACCGTACACACATTACAAAAACATCCACACCTTACAAAAACATCCACACCTTACAAAACATCCACATCTTACAAAAACATCCACATCTTACAAAAACATCCATACCTTACAAGAACACCCATATGCATACAAAACAGCATACATACAGTAAATACAAGTACACACATTAGAACACCGTACACACATTACAAAAACATCCACACCTTACAAAAGCATCCACACCCTACAAAAACATCCACACCTTACAAAACATCCACATCTTACAAAACATCCACACCTTACAATAGCATCCACACCTTACAATAGCATCCACACCTTACAAAAGCATCCACATCTTACAAAAACATCCATACCTTACAAGAACACCCATATGCATACAAAACAGCATACATACAGTAAATACAAGTACACACATTAGAACACCGTACACACATTACAAAAACATCCACACCTTACAAAAGCATCCACACCCTACAAAAACATCCACACCTTACAAAACATCCACATCTTACAAAAACATCCACACCTTACAATAGCATCCACACCTTACAATAGCATCCACACCTTACAAAAGCATCCACACCTTACAAAAACATCCACATCTTACAAAAACATCCATACCTTACAAGAACACCCATATGCATACAAAACAGCATACATACAGTAAATACAAGTACACACATTAGAACACCGTACACACATTACAAAAACATCCACACCTTACAAAAGCATCCACACCCTACAAAAACATCCACACCTTACAAAACATCCACATCTTACAAAAACATCCACACCTTACAATAGCATCCACACCTTACAATAGCATCCACACCTTACAAAAGCATCCACATCTTACAAAAACATCCACACCTTACAAAAGCATCCACACCTTACAATAGCATCCACACCTTACAAAAGCATCCACATCTTACAAAAACATCCATACCTTACAAGAACACCCATATGCATACAAAACAAAATACATACAGTAAATACAAGTACACACATTAGAACACCGTACACACATTACAAAAACATCCACACCTTACAAAAACATCCACACCTTACAAAACATCCACATCTTACAAAAACATCCACATCTTACAAAAACATCCATACCTTACAAGAACACCCATATGCATACAAAACAGCATACATACAGTAAATACAAGTACACACATTAGAACACCGTACACACATTACAAAAACATCACAACCTTACAAAAGCATCCACACCCTACAAAAACATCCACACCTTACAAAACATCCACATCTTACAAAAACATCCACATCTTACAAAAACATCCACATCTTACAAAAACATCCATACCTTACAAGAACACCCATATGCATACAAAACAGCATACATACAGTAAATACAAGTACACACATTAGAACACCGTACACACATTACAAAAACATCCACACCTTACAAAAGCATCCACACCTAACAAAATCATCCACACCTTACAAAAACATTCACACCTTACAAAAGCATCCACACCTTACAAAAACATCCACACCTTACAAAAGCATCAACACCTTACAAAAGCATCCACACCTTACAAAAACATCCACACCTTACAAAAGCATCAACACCTTACAAAAGCATCCACACCTTACAAAAACATCCACACCTTACAAAAACATCCACATCTTACAAAAGCATCCACGCCTTACAAAAGCATCCACACCTTACAAAAACATCCACACGTTACAAAAACATCCACATCTTACAAAAACATCCACACCTTACAAAAACATCCACACCTTACAAAAACATCCACACCTTACAAAAACATCCACATCTTACAAAAGCATCCACGCCTTACAAAAGCATCCATACCTTATAAAAACATCCACGCCTTACAAAAGCATCCACACCTTACAAAAACATCCACACCTTACAAAAACATCCACATCTTACAAAAACATCCACATCTTACAAAAACATCCACACCTTACAAAAACACCCATACACAATACAAGAAAAAAAAACACGCACATTACAAAAACACCCACACATTAATTAATTTCAATGCGTTAGAATATCCTCAGTGTAGAGTCAGACCAAAGTACGTAATGGGATTTGTTACGGTCAGGATTTGTTTATGAAGGCTATTTTTGATTTTTGTGTTTAGCTGTTTGCTGTTTGTGTACTGCTGTTTAATTCGTGTTATTGCCTTTATGTGTTATTGGTAGTTGATGTACCCTGCTGATAAGGAATCTGTAAGCTGCTAACTTATGTTCCATATGATGGTTCGATGTACAGTTTATAGCGTTGTCAGTGGCGGCTGGTTGTCTATAAACATCAGTTGCAATTTGTTCTGAAGATAAGTAAATCCGGAACATTTATGGTGCCATTATTTTATGTTGTTAATTTTAATTCCAAACAGGCGTAGTTTATGCATCATGTTTACTGTATGATCGTAATGCGGCTAATGAGCATTGAACTGTCATCAGCGTATCTATTGTAATATAATATGTTGTTTCACGTTACTATCACCGTGCATCTTCGTTAATTAAACAATTCTCACACCAACTGATGCACTATTAAAACCACCTTTATTGTAGCTTTTGTAAATATATACCCCTACATATGTTTCGATCCTCAGATCATCGTCAGGGGGTTTTCTTTTTTGAAAGCCACTAACACTTCAATTATTGAATAATTGAAGTGTTAGTGGCTTTCAATTATTGAATAATTGAAGTGTTAGTGGCTTTCAATTATTGAATAATTGAAGTGTTAGTGGCTTTCAATTATTGAATAATTGAAGTGTTAGTGGCTTTCAATTATTGAATAATTGAAGTGTTAGTGGCTTTCAATTATTGAATAATTGAAGTGTTAGTGGCTTTAATTATTGAATATTTAAGTGTTAGTGACTTTGAATTATTGAATAATTGAAGTGTTAGTGACTTTCAATTATTGAATAATTGAAGTGTTAGTGCTTTCAATTATTGAATAATTGAAGTGTTAGTGACTTTCAATTATTGAATAATTGAAGTGTTAGTGGCTTTCAATTATTGAATATTGAAGTGTTAGTGGACTTTTCAATTATTGAATAATTGAAGTGTTAGTGGCTTTCAATTATTGAATAATTAAGTGTTAGTGGCTTTCAATTATTGAATAATTTGAAGTGTTAGTGACTTTCAATTATTGAATAATTGAAGTGTTAGTGACTTTCAATTATTGAATAATTGAAGTGTTAGTGGACTTTCAATTATTGAATGATTGAAGTGTTAGTGGCTTTCAATTATTGAATAAATTGAAGTGTTAGTGGCTTTCAATTATTGAATGATTGAATGTTAGTGGCTTTCAATTATTGAATAATTGAAGTGTTAGTGGCTTTCAATTATTGAATAATTGAAGTGTTAGTGGCTTTCAATTATTGAATATTGAAGTGTTAGTGGCTTTCAATTATTGAATAATTGAATGTTAGTGGCTTTCAAAAAAGAAAACCCCCTGACGATGATCTGAGGATCGAAACATTGTAGGGGTATATATTTACAAAAGCTACAATAAAGGTGGTTTTAATAGTGCATCAGTTGGTGTAAAAAAATTGTTTAATAATATGTTGTTGTTTTCAATTATGTGTTTCGTGTGCAGGGTCTCAGTGTTAGAGAAAAATTTCGGCAGTGATACCTGATATGGGAGAACCCATTGCGACTTCTTTTTCAAATTTGTAAAAGTTATTGTCAGATTGGAAATAATTCTAAGTATCGTGTTTAAAAGTGTAATTATATCAGTTATTAATTTAGGTGTAATATTGCTGTATTCTGTAACACATTAGTGATATGTAAGGTTTCATTGATAGTTATATTTACATATAAATAATTTTTGTCAACGGTAATCAGTATACACGATGTATTTATTTTCATGCCAGAAAGTTCATGTACACGGAACATGGGTGATATTAACTATATCGTTATGTTTGTTTTTT
The DNA here is from genome assembly GCA_021186555.1 of Reticulitermes speratus. Taxonomy (NCBI): domain Eukaryota; kingdom Metazoa; phylum Arthropoda; class Insecta; order Blattodea; family Rhinotermitidae; genus Reticulitermes; species Reticulitermes speratus. Next base: position 4,242,350 of record JAJKFL010000042.1, read on the forward strand.
AAAATGTTTATCCTTCTTAATATTTTGATTTTTTTATAAAGGCCGCTTACCAGTAAACAGTTTTTGGAATAACACATTTCGTATTTATTACAAACACCGAGCGATTAGTGGGGTTTGGGAAAATAATAGCCCTTTAATGTGAGAAATATGCAAAGTCCCTAAATACACTGTGTGTCTTAAATGCAGACATGTTGTCATGTTCGGTACATATAGTTACCACTGTGCAACGCTCTTAACAACGGCCCACAGTGTAGACACTCTGCCATGTTCCTTCCCATGCGTGGTGCCTCTCGCGCCATCAGCTTCCTTGCGCCTAACTTTGGCTCCCTTCCCCCAAAAAAAGCTTCACCAAGCAAAATGTAGTTCATAAGCCACCGTGAAGTGCAGCGGACTGTCTTTCCCCCTGTTCAGACGATCCACCTTCGCTCCCCAGTAGAGCAACAGACGACACACGTCCTGACGTCCCACAAATCCCTGTGACGAAGATGATTAGTTTTTTTTCGTTTTTTCTTGTAATGGAGCACCGGTGAAATGAAACTGACAGGGGAAAACCGAAATAGTCGGGGGGGGGGGGGAACCTATCCCACTGCCACTTTGTCCACCACAAATCCCACATGGACTGGCCCGGGATCGAACCCGGGTCTTCGCGGCGAGAAGCCGGCGACTAACCGCGTGAGCCATGGCACGGCTTTCTGAGTACTTAAACACATTCCCGCTGCTAATTAACGATCTGTTTAATACTTGGTACATCGTCAGTAGCAAGTCGGTGTCCACTATTTACGGGTACTCTGACTAGGAATGCGATGACAGTGGTGGGTCTTGATAGTTTGTAGATGTAGTTGAATTTAACACGATAAATTAGGTTGATGACATGAATAGCATTGAAGTGGCTCGTGAGACTTCAGTATCTTGGTCTTGTGAAATCTGTTACGTAATTATAAATATCACCATTTTCTTGATTAAACTGACAGGCTTATCAAGTGTACCACGGTGCTTACTGATAATCAAGTAGCTTTAACTTACCGTAATCAGCATTAAGTTACCGGTAATCAGAAGCATTAAGTTACTAATTCACAGCACAAACTCATTTCACAGGGCCATAGTGTCTCATCAGTAGTGCTCAGTCAGTAGTGTCTCAGCAGTAGTGTCTCAGTCAGTAGTGTCTCAGTCAGTCGTGTCTCAGCCAGTATGTCTCAGTCATCGTGTCTCAGCCAGTCGTGTCTCAGTTAGTCGTGTCTCAGCCAGTAGTGTCTCAGTAGTATTAGCCAGTAGTGTCTCAGTCAGTCGTGTCTCAGCCAGTAGTATTTCAGTCAGTAGTGTCTCAGCTAGTAGTGTCTCAGTCAGTCGTGTCTCAGCCAGTAGTGTCTCAGTAGTATTTCAGCCAGTAGTGTCTCAGTCAGTCTGTCAGTCATCGTGTCTCAGCCAGTAGTGTCTCAGTCAGTAGTTTTCAGCTAGTAGTGTCTCAGCCCGTCGTGTCTCAGCAGTAGTGTCTCAGTCAGTAGTATTTCAGCCAGTAGTGTCTCAGCCAGTCGTGTCTCAGTCAGTAGTGTCTCAGCAGTAGTGTCTCAGTCAGTAGTGTCTCAGTAGTTCGTGTCTCAGTCAGTCGTGTCTCAGCCAGTAGTGTCTCAGTCAGTAGTGTCTCAGCAGTCGTGTCTCAGCAGTAGTGTCTCAGTCAGTCGTGTCTCAGTCAGTCGTGTCTCAGCCAGTAGTGTCTCAGTCAGTAGTATTCAGCAGTAGTGTCTCACCATCGGTCCAGTATCGTGTCCAAGCCAGTAGTGTCTCATCAGTCGTGTCTCATCGTCGTGTTCACCAGTATGTCTCAGTCATAGTGTCTCAGTCAGTCGTTAATATCCACTTTCGTGAAACGAGTCATCATTGCCGTGTTCAAAAGGCTCGCCTTCCTCTCTAAATGAAACCGGTAAACATACTTACATTTATATTACGTTAATGTTATCATTCGATCTGATTCTATGTCAGGGTTCTTAATTCCGTCTGTGTTTCAAATTAATTTGTGGGTGAGATTCGCGACTGGCAATTCGGTTTTGAATTGATAGTGTGTTTCCTTTCGATAACTTTTTCATGATGTCTACAAGTTACGTCTAGGGTGTTTGTGTTAAGAATATACAACTGACCTTTAAGACAATAGATACTTTTACACAATAATAATATTGGAATTTGATTACTAGTTTTTATTTGATAGTTAAAATAGTTTTGCAAGACTGCAGATATTAGTATAGCACAACTGTAAATTATTTATCGGTATGTCAATGTGAAACTTGACTTCACGCATGCTTCCAAAACCGTGATCACGTGTCTGAAAGGCTGCATCTGACATATTGTGGCTGCAGTCGGCTCCGAAGCTGCTTTTTGTGATGACAAATGCTGAAAACTTGTTTGAAGGCAGAAGTTTGTACATAAAAGTAGCGAACGTATCAGTCTCATATCTGACAGGTGTTTTTTTTTCGCTTTGACTTTGAATGTACTCATTCATTGTGTACCTTTTTTTTTTTTAAATGTGTCGAAGTTTCTGTAATTTTGCATCTCGATAAGCTGCCCATGAAGGTCAGCAGTGCTTGAAATGTCATCCGCCGAAACGTCGACATGTGTCAGATGGGCTGCATACCTTATGGGAATGCAGGGGTCGAAGCGCAGATTTGGTTTTTAAATTGTTCCACAATAAGAATTTTTACTTCAGTAAATTCAACATTTTCAACTTCCAGAAAAAAGTTTAAGTCGAAAAAGAACCACTTTGTTTGTTTTTTTTTTTTTTTCCCAATTTCCTCTTCCACAGTTTTACTTTCTTTTGAAAACTGTCAAATTTTGTATATCCCAGTTCCTGTCTAATCACAGTCTTGCATTGAAATGCTCAACTTGTTTATTTCGGCAAATATTTCTGAAGAACGGGCTTGGAATTTGAGAATGTTAGACTAGATTCAGGGAATTATCTTATTTTTGAGACAAAAAGTTTCGACCTCACTGCGTAATGACACAACCCGTTCAAGAACGTTTCCTCGTTATCTGACCCTGGAATTTTGACATGAACTCATGCTGTGGGGCGGACATTGTACACGTTTCAGTTGACATGTGCTGCACTACCATCTTTGAAAATATTTAGTCGGAGCTGTTCGTGCCACTTTGCCACGCAAAAGAGCTCCTAGTACCGATGATCTGACCCAGATCCGGTATAGACGCTAAGGTTAGAGGGAATTCTGTGTCCACCGCGAATCGAACTCCGATGTTAGGGCACGCGCAAGACGGAGCCTAATGTGGGCTAGCAGGTTGCTGGATACGGGAAGGTAGCCTAGCAGAAACCGAGGGTGAGCACAGTGACGAATGTTGCAGGCGTGTCATTCCAGCTCCAGTTTTTTGTGACTGCTATTTGACAAGTACGACTCATAGCATTGTCACCAAACCCTTCCACAAGCATGCATTGGGTTTCTACAGAAGTTTTTTTTAAGCTTAAAGCAAAATTTGATGCAGATTCTTTGCTCCTTAAAATCTTCCATTTATGCAGGTTTAAAAAATCGCCGAACCACTACAACACAACGTTACAAAAACACACGAAACTCAAGAACGCGGCCTCTCGCCTTCAGGCTGTTGGCACACTAATTCACAAAGGTATTGCTCGCCCCATCTAGCGGTGGCAGGCCATACCACAACCGGTTCGCGCGTGGAATTCAAATTTCCCGAACTTTTGGGTAGCACCTCGTAGATGTGCCTGGTGCCTGCGAAAACTATTCAAGTAGTAGCAGTGACGATGAGGAATTACCGGATAGCGGTGCTACTGCTTACTGCTACAAGAGTTACTTCTGCGAGAGTTGACAGAAATAATTTCAGTGAATATCACCAGCTGTATAAAAAGTTTAAGAAACTATCCAAGTCGATTTGTTAGAATATTTAAGAATTGAAATTGAAACCTTCCTGGAATAAACACGATTTTATAGGCACTTTATTTCCCAGTGTGACGCCGGTTATTGCGTCACATTTATTTCTGACACAATGCAGGACTACTGGATGAGTGATCAGCTCATCGCAATGTCTCTGCCTGGGACAACACAATATATAAAGACAAGGGACAAACATCCACGCCCGAAGCGGGAATCAAACCCGCGATCTCGGCAACCAGGCGGCCATGATCTTCGCTTCAGACGTCACGGCCACCGGGACCGGCATAAACGCGATTTACATTGTTTATTAAAAAACTTTCTGCTTGTTTTCATTTCGGAAGCGATTTCTGTCCATTTTCAATACTGCATATGTCAGATCACTGCATGCAGTAAATCCTATTATGGCGTTCTGCGCATGCGTGACTTGCGAGCAGGTCGCTTTTAAAAGCGCATGAAAAATTAGACTTCATACTTCCAGCGAGCTGACAAACGACCAGACCGGCTTGGCTTCGTCTTGCGCACTCCCGTTTAAAACACACTGTTCCATTTTTTCTGCCACGCGATCGTGTAGTCTACAAGCCAACATCTAGGCTCCGTCTTGCGCGTACAGTAGAACCCCGTATCCGCGATTCGTATCCGCGGTTTACCGCGGCCCGAAAATATTAAATGTAAAATTCCAAAAACAAACTATTTATAAGTTTCAAATTGCACTCCATTCTGAGTAACATTGTGACACCTGCCCGCCCCGTCACGCTCAGTACACGACTCATCTCTCTTTGTCCTCTGTACCCACGCTGGCCCACTTTACTCGCATCCAGTTAGCCTCTAGCGTTCTCGCTGTCCGCATTCGTGGTGCCAGGATCACTAGCCTAATGGTGGTAATGTCTTATTGTGCGTAATTTATCAATTAAACTTTAACGAAATTAAAGGAAAAACGACTTATATATAGGGTTCGCTACTATCCGCGGTTTCGGGCATCCGCGGTAGATCTTGGAACGTATCACCCGCGGATACGGGGGGGACTACTGTACTCTTAAGGTCTTCGAGTGGCTTAGTCAGAACAGCGCCACGCTATGTCACATAGCTATAAGTCATCTGCCAGCCAACGCGATGCCAACAAAGTGCGGCGCCCCGCACGGGGAACGTTGGCCTTAACACGATTTGCTGCTGACAACGCTACGCCATTCTCAAGACAAACGGTAGTAGAGCGCAGTCGAAAGCACTTTGAACTTTCAGAGTTATTTTGGGTTTCCTCAGCTTGGAAGCATTGCGCACAGACAGCCGCGGCCTACACGTGTTACGCTTAAACACTCTGACACGTGTCAAAAGAACAGAGACAGTTGCGGGCATTTCTGCCATACTGTGCTGCCCAAATACTGTTTACCTCAACATTCTTCACAAAGAATTAAATAAGGCAAAGTTGTCCCTGAGCACTTCATGAAGTAATATATGCGTAGTGGAGGTATAGCTCCACTCATTTTTGACTTCGGCACTACATTGATGTCAGTGGTCAGCTTCACGCCCCGGCCACTAGGCCCCAGGGAAAGATCTCCTGTAACGCAGTCAATGGTAGGTTGGCTGTATTCCGAATCCGATGTGGACGTTTCTGAAGAAGAATGGTGCAGTGGTTACTAGTGTATACCACCTCCTTAACTCTTCTCTGTATTTTTTCCCTCACAGTGTATTTATGTAGCTCGTATGACAGCTATAGACCGCCATCATTAACTGGCGAGATTTTGCACTGGAGAAGCAGTGTGTTTTCTGTGAGGTGGTAAATTATGTTTGTGCGTAATTTAGATGAGTCTTAGGCATGAGAAGGGTACATAAAGAGGAAGAAGAAATGTCTCTTAAAGGACGAAGTAGTAACTAAACCAGCTGCATCAACTTTTATTTACTGTGGTTGTACCCTTAATCAAAAGCGTGTATTTCACAATAACAGCTCACTAATTTCTGACCGGCTATCTTCCCATCTACATCAAGGTCTTCCCTTTAGATATTTCCGGCTTAAATTCTCTATGCATTTCTCATCTCTCCCATGCGTGCTACATTTCCACTTAATCTCAACCTCCATGATTTGATCACCCTAACACTTATCTGGTGCATCATACAAGTTATGAAGCTCCACATTAAGTAATTTTCTCCACCCTCCCGTCATTCCTCCATCTTAGGTACAAACATTTTTCTCAAAATCCTCAGGCTGTATTTCCCCTTAATGCACGAGACCAAATATCACATCCATACAAAACGTTAGGTAAAGCTGTAGTATTTAAGCTGCATGTCAAGACTTGCATTTTTAAACAGCATATGACAAAAAAAGGATGAAGGCCTAGTAACTAACTAACTAACTAACTAACTCCATGTAGCACAGTCCTTCTTGAGAAGCTAACAGGTCGTCAGCTCGTCAAGAAATTCCCCGCGTTTTATGGAACCCGAAGGTTCATTACCGCACTCACAACAGCCCGCCACCTGTCCCTATCCTGAGCCATATCAATCCAGTCCATGCCCCCCATCCCACTTGTTGAAGATCCATTTTAATATTATCCTCCCATCTACGCCTGGGTCTTCCAAGTGGTCTCCTTACCTCAGGTCTCCCCACCAAAATCCTGTATGCACCTCTCCCCTCCCCATACGTGCTACATGCCCCTCCCACCCCATTCTTCTTGATTTGATCACCCAAATAGTATTTGGTGATCAGTACAGATCATTAAGTTCCTCGTTATGTAGTCTTCTCCACTCCCCTGTTACCTCGTCCCTCTTAGGCCCAAATATCCCCCTCAGCACCCTATTCTCGAACACCCTCAGCCTATGTTCCTCCCTCAGTGTGACAGACCAAGTTTCACACCCATACAAAACAACAACAAAATTATAGTTCTGTGTATCTTAATGTTTGTATTTTTGGATAGCTGTACGTAAAATTATTAATGAACATTTCTTATGTATAAGTTGTGAGAAGACAATTTGGCAATAACCATGAGCGAAAGAGCTGCATGTCTGTACTGTACATTTGACAAGGGGTTCTGAACCCTTTTTTGTGCCGTGGGGGTCTGGTGAAACATACAGACCCCTTCTCAGAAAAATGTACTTAAATGTTTAAAATAAAATACATAGGTATAGAATGTATATCTATCTGTGTATTACAATTTGTATTGTACATTGTGTTACAAAGGATACAATTATGCTTAACACACTTTTCATAATAGTAACAAATAACAAATATGTAATACGGTAATGTATGTACTGCTTTATTGATGCATTAAATCAATAACAGGGCAAGGAATAAATTTAAAATACAGGCAAGTTGAAATGAAATTTAATTTTTTTAAAACGACATGGACTCTTTATATAATCGTAGGATTAACGGCTTATGTGGATATTTATGCACAAAATAACCTTTGAAATGCAAACTGTGTTCATGGATATTTAGGCACAAAATAACCTTTGAAATGCAAACTGTGTTCATGGATATTTAGGCACAAAATAACCTTTGAAATGCAACTGTGTTCATGGATATTTAGGCACAAAATAACCTTTGAAATGCAAACTGTGTTCATGGATATTTAGGCACAAAATAACCTTTGAAATGCAAACTGTGTTCATGGATATTTAGGCGCAAAATAACCTTTGAAATGCAAACTGTGTTCATGGATATTTAGGCACAAAATAACCTTTGAAATGCAAACTGTGTTCATGGATATTTAGGCACAAAATAACCTTTGAAATGCAAACTGTGTTCATGGATATTTAGGCACAAAATAACCTTTGAAATGCAAACTGTGTTCATGGATATTTAGGCACAAAATAACCTTTGAAATGCAAACTGTGTTCATGGATATTTAGGCACAAAATGACCTTTGAAATGCAAACTGTGTTCATGGATATTTAGGCACAAAATAACCTTTGAAATGCAAACTGTGTTCATGGATATTTAGGCACAAAATAACCTTTGAAATGCAAACTGTGTTCATGGATATTTAGGCACAAAATAACCTTTGAAATGCAAACTGTGTTCATGGATATTTAGGCACAAAATAACCTTTGAAATGCAAACTGTGTTCATGGATATTTAGGCACAAAATAACCTTTGAAATGCAAACTGTGTTCATGGATATTTAGGCACAAAATAACCTTTGAAATGCAAACTGTGTTCATGGATATTTAGGCACAAAATAACCTTTGAAATGCAAACTGTGTTCATGGATATTTAGGCACAAAATAACCTTTGAAATGCAAACTGTGTTCATGGATATTTAGGCACAAAATAACCTTTGAAATGCAAACTGTGTTCATGGATATTTAGGCGCAAAATAACCTTTGAAATGCAAACTGTGTTCATGGATATTTAGGCACAAAATAACCTTTGAAATGCAAACTGTGTTCATGGATATTTAGGCACAAAATAACCTTTGAAATGCAAACTGTGTTCATGGATATTTAGGCACAAAATAACCTTTGAAATGCAAACTGTGTTCATGGATATTTAGGCACAAAATAACCTTTGAAATGCAAACTGTGTTCACCATTATCAATTACCCGTTTTCGGAGATAAAGGCACTTCACACAACCAAATGTATTCTGGTTTTCCTTTCTTAGTCTATAATAATTTTATATAGTGAAATTTATTGAAGTTAACAAACAATTTTGGAGTCTAGAGGCCAAAAATTACTTTGTTGCCTACATTCATTATTGAATGAAAAGCTAAAATTTGAGTTAGTGGTTAGTGAAAACAAAATTGTAATTTTTCCCCATCCAAGTTTGCGGACTCCAGGTTAAGAACGGCGTATATAAAGAGCACATTTGAACTCCACATACAAACGTCAGTGTTTTCTTATATGTGTGTTTGTTATTACGCAGACAGATACGAGGAAAGTTATATAATGTGGCGAACAGATCAGAAAATGCTTTAATTTCGATATGTGTTTTGTGTGTCAGTTACCTGAACACTGTAGACCAGGGTGTAATAAACAGTAATGATGTGAATCAAATTAATGTACATTTTACGTGGAACTTCAGTTCACACCTCCCAGAGAAGACAATTGACTTTTATTACAAAGACCAATCGGTTAATTCTGTACAGTGGAACAACGTGTGTTTATTGTGAGAATCATACGGGAAAATAAACACACTGTGTGTGTAACGTGCAGAGTTTCTGAACGTTACAGCAGGTGGTACGTGTAGTTACTTGTGGGTTTTATGTGGTTGAGTGAGTGCTTGTACTTTATGGGAAGTTATAATTGTCTTGGTATTACAGCAATTAAAAGCTGCACCGTTAAATTATATGGCGGAGTGGAGGCGTAGGTTAGGCCTAGCTTTTGGCGCTAGATGGCAGTGGATGTCAGCCAGTGGCGAACCCTGATCCTGAGGTCAGGTCTAGCGAAAGGGTACCTGAAATTCCTGATCAGGATTCGCCACTGGTGTTAGCCTCACGCCTCGACAGCTTTACCCATATATAGAGCCGCCAATATTAATACACACGAGGTTGGGTGGGGTGTAGTCTAGTGGTGTTGATGGTGTAGTCTAGTGGTGTTGATGGTGTAGTCTAGTGGTGCTGATGCTAGTCTAGTGGTGTTGATGCTAGTCTAGTGGTGTTGATGCTAGTCTAGTGGTGTTGATGCTAGTCTAGTGGTGTTGATGCTAGTCTAGTGGTGTTGATGCTAGTCTAGTGGTGTTGATGCTAGTCTAGTGGTGTTGATGCTAGTCTAGTGGTGTTGATGCTAGTCTAGTGGTGTTGATGCTAGTCTAGTGGTGTTGATGCTAGTCTAGTGTGTTGATGCTAGTCTAGTGGTGTTGATGCTAGTCTAGTGGTGTTGATGCTAGTCTAGTGGTGTTGATGCTAGTCTAGTGGTGTTGATGCTAGTCTAGTGGTGTTGATGCTAGTCTAGTGGTGTTGATGCTAGTCTAGTGGTGTTGATGCTAGTCTAGTGGTGTTGATGCTAGTCTAGTGGTGTTGATGCGATGAACGACAGAAAGACCGTGCCGCCGTCAAGTATCGAACCTTGATATGCCGGTCATTCTGCCAGCAGCCTAGTCACTGTTATAAATAAGCAACCTCGGCTCTTGGACATTTTTTTGACTGCGAACATACGCCATAAGAAGCGAGCTCGAAAGAAATGGATTAACACTTATTTTAAAATAAATTATTTCCGATCCTGCATTAGTTTATATTGAATGAAAATTGTAAGAAATATGTATTTATATATACAGGGTGTCTTAAAATAGCTTTATCGAGATTAGACTCGTTCCAGAGAAACGCTGCTTTGTTTACAAATAACACCGGCAGACAGTGACGAGGAGATTGATTACGCATAATAATGACACAACAGATGATAGGAACAAGTGCTGGTGTAACGACAACTTTTGCAAATAAAAACACGCCAATTGAAAATAGTCACAGTGAAATATTTCACTGTGTCTGTAAAGCGACTTTTAGGACACCCGGTATAGGCCTATATGACATACAGAAGTAAGTGAAGTGTGTTGGCCGTGCCATGGCTCACGCGGTTAGTCGCCGGCCTCTCACCGCGGATGCACGGGTTCGATCCCGGATCGGTCCATGTGGGATTTGTGGTAGACAAAGTGACAGTGGGACAGGTTTTTTCCCCGAGTATTTCGGTTTTTCCCTGTCAATTTCATTCCACTGCTGCTCCATTACAAGGAAAAACGAAAAAAAACTAATCATCTTCATCACAGTGTTGCACAATAAGCCTTAAGGCTGCGGTGCATCCGTAGCTTCTGCTGCGGGGACCTTCACCACAAAAAAAAGTGCAGTATGATAGTATAATTCTGTTTCAGCGCATTAATATTTGTGGTGGAATGTCAGCGTGTGTGTGTGTGTGTGTGTGTGTGTGTCGTTATAAGGGAAGGAAATAAAATATGGCCACCTCAGAAATTTGCAATTAATTGTGAGTCACTATTGAGATTGGTTTTTACGTAAACGCTGACTGCCTGCCATTGTTCAGTCGGTGGCACCCTCAAGGACGCGTGTGTCATACAGAAACATCTGTTAATATGCACTGTGTGTTCCTTTTGTCAGCAAAACACATGGTGTAACGTTAACACAAAGACAATATCTCAAGGTCACTGCCATTAACCTAAATACGTATACAGTAGCTGTAAGATAATTTTACCACGTATGTAACATTGCTACTGATATGTAGCACAATGGTTTAGCCATTGAACCATTTGAAGCACAGTGGTAACTATATGTAACACATGCCTTAACTTTCACATTGTTGACACCGTGCATCTTCGTCATATTAAACTAAGTTATAGACCAACTGATGCACTTTTTAAAGCACTTTTTAAGTAGCTTTATTAAAAATGTTAAAATAGTACCCCTACACGTGTTTCGATCCTAGGATCATCGTCAGGGGGTTTTTTGCTAAAAGCTACGTCACTTCAATCACATGGTTTAAAATATTCATTGGCACTATAAAACATATGTTAAAATCTTGTAAAAGGTATGTTAAAAGTTATAAAATTATAAAAACACTGTAGATGTTAGAAGTGCGGAACTGCTGGCTTGTGGTATTGTGGTATTATAAGCATGTGAAATGTTTTCGCGTGGTTAGCGAAGTGTACTGTGTACTGTGTTGACGAGTACTACGGTGGAATGATTGAAGTGACGTAGCTTTTAGCAAAAAACCCCCTGATGATGATCCTAGGATCGAAACACGTGTAGGGGTACTATTTTAACATTTTTAATAAAGCTACTTAAAAAGTGCTTTAAAAAGTGCATCAGTTGGTCTATAACTTAGTTTAACATGCCTTAACATTCAAAAACTGTGAATTTTAGCCACAGTGTATATTTTCGTAAGGTAAATGAAGAAATGTTTTTTATCAACAGTGTAAGCCATTCCAGGCGTGTTCGTGCTTTGGGTTTTGGCCTTTCCATCTTTTCCTTGCTCGACATAAGTTTCTTCTTCCGCTGGGAATGAATTCATACACTGGGTAGTGATGACAAGTGTCGTTCATTCTGATGAATATTGTGTACACTTGTATCTGTAATCCATAATAATTTTATTAGGTTTTAGATATATTATTAAATTTTCCCTAATGTTATATATGAGACACGCTACGAAAGAATGGTGGGTAATGGAGGTATTGTGCCACTTGTTGTTCAGCCGTTACGACAGGTCCCAGAGCCCGCCGTACGGTTTTATAAGCTGTGCCCGATCCATCGGTCTTCAAATGCAAGAAAACGGACCGTCGGCTGTGTATGGTTCCGACAACAAACAGGAATTGTTTCCATAAGCAGCATTAACCGTTTAAATTTCGTAATGAAGAAGCAGTTTGTTCTTTGTGGAGTATAAACATTTTTATATATTATTTATGGGCTTATGAAATTAGGCTTGAAATACTTTCGGCGGAAGACCCTGGGTCAGATCTGTCCCTGTTACTGACGCTACAAACAATGCACATCATTCCGAGAATCTGCAAGTATGTGACATTTTGTGCATGATAAGTCGGTCCCTGTCACCATGATAAGTCGGTCCCTGTCACCACGACATGGCGCGTCCTCAGGTTGCGGCGGATGGAGGAACGGCCTCCGGATATGGAGGGTAGCTACGAATACATTGAATAAGCAGTCGCGGACAGCCGACAAGGGGTGGCCCTCCAGCTTGGGGGTTGGACGAGGTGCTAACAACTCCTCACCGTAAAAAATTACCATGTTACGAACCACTATACAAAGCCTCGGACCTGGATAGGGACAGGTGGCGGGCTGTTGTGAGTGCGGTAATGAACCTTCGGGTTCCACAAAACGCGGGGAATTTCTTGACTAGCTGAGGACCTGTTAGCTTCTCAAGAAGGATTCTGCTCCATGGAGTTAGTTAGTTAGTTAGTTACTTATGTGAAATTTTGTATCATGCTAATTTTTACAGTGAGCATTTGCTAGTCCGCCAATCGCAGCGGCCGCGCGGTCTAAGGCGTCGGTCTGCGGCCGCTCGCTTACTAGGATTGTGGGTTCGAATCCCACCGGGGGCATGGATGTCTGTCTCTTGTGAGTGTTATGTGTTGTCAGGTAGAGGTCTCTGCGACGGGCTGATCCCTCGTCCAGAGATGTCCTACCGAGTGTGGTGTGTCTAAAAAGTGTGTTATCGTTTAGCCTCGAAAAATGAGGCGGCCTTGGCCCCCAAGGGGCTGTCGAGCCATTGGGGGAAAAAAAATTTACTAGTCCAACCTCTAACCCACACGACAACCCCTTGTCGGCTGTCCACGAATTATTTTTGGTTACATTTAGAAGTACCGTGTATATCTGGAAGCCTTCTCCTGAGGTCTCCCCAAGGGACACACGTAATATTGTAATTTATTTAAATACAAAATAGAATGGCAGGTGTTGTGGAAGAGAGACAGGTGTGACATAATTGATGTTGTTCGTGGTAACATGCAATTAGCTAGCGCTGCTGTGGCATGTGTCTAGTTCTGTGCCCTACAGACATAAGCAAGCCTTTTTTGTGTGTACGTCGCTTCTTCCTTTAAACACACACTGTACCAACGGGTCTGAACATTTGGTGCACACAGCGCACTAGGATTAGGAGAGACAATTGCACTGTATAACGAAGTACACTTTCACTATTTACAAACACCAACTGGAAAAAAAACTCTATTTAAAAAACTGTATAGTTGTTTAAAACATTTTTAAAAACTTTATAAAACCCGACATATGTTTCTGCTCTTATAGAGCCATCCTCAGGGGTTTATTGTCGTTAAAACTGCATATAAACCCCTGAAGATTGCTCTATAAGAGCCGAAACATATGTCGGGTTTTATAAAGTTCTTAAGTGTGTTTCAAAAAACTATACAGTTTTTTAAATAAAGTTGCATCCAGTTGGTGTGTGTAAATAGTGACTGTGAAAAGATGCACGGTGATTACAGAATAAAGAGAGTACACTTGTTTTCAAATAATGTTAGTTGAAGGTAAAGGTAAATTTGCCCCTTTGTACGCCGTGAAGGCATATAGGGGAAGTAGATGTACAGCTCCACTTATTCTTAACTTCGAAACTGGATGAAGGTGAGTGGTCAACTTCACCGCCCCTGCCGCTTTACTCCCAGGAAAGAATAAAGTTACCCATTGAGATCTGCGCTCTTCTGGGATATTACGCGGCGTCATGCGGTAATTGTTTACCGACGTTTCGGGACAACGTATCGGTCCCATCTTCACGGGTCAAGAGTCCAAATAGGAAAGAAAGAAAGCCAGCAACCTATAACGTAGATTTATGGAAAGTGCGCGCGGGGTAGCAATCAGTAGGCGTGATGACAGCCAATTTGCATGAATCTACGTTATAGGTTGCTGGCTTTCTTTATTTCCTATTGGACTCTTGACCCGTGAAGATGGGACCGATACGTTGTCCCGAAACGTTGGTAAACAATTACCACTCGACGCTGCGTAATACCCCAGAAGAGCGCAGATCTCATCAACATCGCGGCGAAAGCATGAAATCAAGGTTCCCATTGAATAGGAGGATGGGTGGACTCCAGAGCAAGTCTGGACCGTTTTGGAGACATGAAAATCTATTGCCCCTGCCGGGATTTGAACGCCGGACCGTTCAGCCCCTACCTAATCGCTATACCGAAAACGCTATCCTTGTTCCAATTATGTTACTTTTTATATAAACATATAAAAAATTATAAAGCAGAAAGTTTACGAAATGTTGGTACAGGTATCTACCTAAAGCGGTCAGTAGATGCTGTGGTTTCCAGAGTTTATACAATGTCGCCCTCGGCTTAGCAAATACTTAATCTGTTTCCTCTCCCTTTTTTAGTTTTATGTTTGTTCCTCTGTATAAGGAATATTTTTTTTTTTCCTTATTTAAATTTTCATTTACGTGTTTATTTTATGCAATCATCCTTCCATTTAAAGCCTTGCGGCACACCGGTTGACAGCCATTGGTCTGTATTATGTTTGCTGAACTTCCAAAGAAGAAATAATACTGAAACCGAAATACGTAAAGTTACTCTGTAATTGAAAACATAATAAAGGATATTACAGTTAGACCCATAAACCCTGCCACAATAGGCATCTATCTTTATTAGCCGTGGTTACTGTACGTAGTGTCCATAAAACTTGCAGCGGTAAATATCTCGTTAAGTCCATTGGGGAAATTTATTGTTGAGACCTTTCAGAGGGCCTGTGCCATGGCTCAGGCCCTTGGTCGCTAGCCTCTTAACCAAGGAGACCTGGATTCTATACCAGGGTAGCAGGTTTACCGTTGTCAGTCATTCCTCATTGCTTCATCATTCTTCAACCACCGATACTATATAGCCTGTTTTAGAGCCTGACAAAGTAATTAGATTATCAACACAAAAGAGTAGATTTTATGCAAATCGGACGTCATGCAGCGAGAAGGTTTATCACCCCTGACCTGAACATTATTGAGATGGTTAGTCGAAGCACACGCAATCCTTCCTTGTCATTTCGTTATGCAGAGGTAGTGAGTTTTACAATTACTGGAATGTGCAGAAATACTGTAATTAGGGCAAATTATGTTAGATACAGTTATACGTGGAAGGTGAAGTACGTGTTGTGCGTCAGTCAGTTGGGGCAGACAGTCAACCTGTGTGCCCTGAGAACAGCTGAGTTAACGGTTGGTTTAGTTATGTAGAAACATTTTGGATAATCTGACTGTAACATTTGGTATGGGATCGGGAAACAGAAATGGGACTTTATTTGTGGTGAGACCTCTGTCGGAATTAGCAGAGACTGTAGCGGTCTTAGAACTATGTAGCTTGACGAGTCCAGAATCTTACTAACTACTAACTAACTAACTCCATGGAGCAGAGTCCTTCTTGAGAAGCTAACAGGTCGTCAGCTAGTCAAGAAATTCCCCGCGTTTTATGGAACACGAAGGTTCATTACCGCACTCACAACAGCCCGCCACCTGTCCCTATCCTGAGCCATATCAATCCAGTCCATGCCCCCCATCCCACTTCTTGAAGATCCAGTTTAATATTATCCTCCCATCTACGCAGAATCTTAGGTTTATTAATTCTTTGTGCAGTTTTGTTAAGATATAGCCTGTGGGAGCCGATCCAGTGGCCGTGCGGTCTAAGGCGTCGGTCTACGGCTGCTCGCTTGCTGGGATTGTGGGTTCGAATCCCGCCGGGGGCATGGATGTCTGTCTGTTGTGAGTGTTGTGTGTTGTTAGGTAAGGGGTCTTGGGTCGGGCTGATCACTTGTCCAGAGGAGTCCTACCGAGTGTGGTGTGTCTAAAAGTGTGATCGTGAAACCTCGAAAAATGAGGCGGCCTAGGCCCCCAAGGGGCTGTAGAGCCATAGGGGGAAAAAATAGCCTGTGGGAATGGTTTGCACTCACTGAGTAAACTGAGGTGCTAGTTACATGCAGGAGGTTTAATCCAAGGGATATTCGTGATTAATTCCACCGCCGAAATTGAACGAAACCGAACTTTCATTAAAGAATCGAATCGAGTTTCTGAAATGATTTCGTAAGACTGGAAGTTTTTACGATAGAAACCACGTGGTCGTATGTGCCTAAGTGCTGATCTCTATGTGCCTAAGTGCTGATATCTATGTGCCTAAGTGCTGATCTCTGTGTGTCTAAGTGCTGATCTCTATGTGCCTAAGTGCTGATATCTATGTGCCTAAGTGCTGATATCTATGTGCCTAAGTGCTGATCTCTATGTGCCTAAGTGCTGATATCTATGTGCCTAAGTGCTGATATCTATGTGCCTAAGTGCTGATACCTATGTGTCTAAGTGCTGATATCTATGTGCCTAAGTGCTGATATCTATGTGCCTAAGTGCTGATCTCTATGTGCCTAAGTGCTGATATCTATGTGCCTAAGTGCTGATCTCTATGTGACTAAGTGCTGATATCTATGTGCCTAAGTGCTGATATCTATGTGCCTAAGTGCTGATCTCTATGTGCCTAAGTGCTGATATCTATGTGCCTAAGTGCTGATCTCTATGTGCCTAAGTGCTGATCTCTATGTGCCTAAGTGCTGATCTCTATGTGCCTAAGTGCTGATATCTATGTGCCTAAGTGCTGATATCTATGTGCCTAAGTGCTGATCTCTATGTGCTGACAGGGGCTGTGTATGACTTCCCATAGATCAACAATTTGTACTTGAGATCTGCGCTCTTCTGGGATATTACGCGGCGTCGTGTTGTAATTGTTTACCGACGTTTCGGGATAACATATCTATCCCATCTTCACGGATCAAGAGTCCGAGTGGGAAAGAAAGAAAGTCAGCAACCTATAACGTAGATTCATAGAACAATTTGTACTTTTCACTTCCCGCACTCTGCTGGCTGTCGCAATGAAACCAAAAGGTATAACAACTGCTAGCAAGCAGCCATCTTGTTGTATTACACTGTACAACAATATAACATTAACAACTGTTGTCTGTTTGTCCGCGCTATGTTGCCATATCTCATTTCATAAACTAAACGTTTAAAAGTATTGTTCTGTGGTTTTCCTCCAATGGCATAAATATCACACAAAATTTTGTGGAAATCTTTAAAATTTTCGAAAATTTGATTGAGACACACGCATACACACAGGCAATATGGCGATAACAAAAGACTACCTTTTTTTAGGAAGAAAATAAGCTAAAGCTTCAGTCCGTACCTCACAGAGAACACAGTCGCTCTCTATTACACGGACCATTCACTTGCTAGTCCGTAGGGAAATTGTCACTCTTTATTGTGAGGATTATTTGAAACAGTAATAAATAAACTGCGTGGGCAAAATGCACGGTTTTTTAAAGTTTTTTTCGGAATGACCCTGTATACCGTCGAAATAATTGTTAATATTTTGAAGACCAAAATGATTGTACATTATACATAAAGATTCAGGTTATACCGCACGGAGAACAGTCTGTAACCGTTAGAAAGATCATTTAATTAACTGCCCGTATAAGGAAGTAATGGGTATTTCACACTGTTGACACCGTGCATCTTCGTCATATTAAATTAATTTATAAACCAACTGATGCACACTAAAACCACTTTTTTAAGTAGCTTTATTATAAAATTGTTACTTCCAAAAACTTCCACCGTAGTACTCTACACCGCACAACACGCAGTACACTTCGCTCCACACAAAAACATATCACATGCCTTTAATACCACGATCCCACACGCCAGCAGTTCCGCAATCTACTATCTACAGTGCTTTTATAATTTTACAACTTTTAACGAATCTTTTTACAAGATTTTAACTTATGTTTTAAAGTGCCGATAGAATATTTTAAATCATGTGTTGAAGTGACTGTAGCTTTTAGCAAAAAACCCCCTGACGATGATCCTAGGATCGAAACACGTGTAGGGGTACAATTTTAACAATTTTATAATAAAGCTACTTAAAAAAGTGGTTTTAGTGTGCATCAGTTGGTTTATAACTTAATTTAATGGGTATTTATTTGAAGGGACGTGCGGAAGACACAAATATATTGTGGCGTGTAATACGGAGTTTACGTATTTAAACGTGGGTGTTAGAATAGTTAAAGAACAGATAATCAGTTAGTTACTGCTTTGAATAGAGTTATACCGAAATTTGCAAGAGAAATGCTCGTGCTTTTTCCTGGGCAGATCCCGAGTCCAAATTTGGGCCCCTAAGAGATCTGTCCAGGCAAATGTCAAGATGCTACCTATCATTAAAGCGTCCTTCCAGGATTTCATAGCAACATTTTGCATTTGTAACTGCTGTATGATTGATTTGTCAAAAATTACACCGGCAATGGGTAACTGGTGGGGGGGGGGGGCGAGTTTTGGGGCCGACCCGGGCTGCAGACGACAAAGTATGCATAAAGTGAATATTTTAAATAAAAAAAAATTATTCTCTAAACTCAGCAAGATAAGTTACTGAGTCAAATGGAAAGTAATTCAATTATTGATTTTGCGATTTTTTTTAAATTCACGATTTATGTTAGGGACGGCCATTGTGATTACTTGTCCCGGGCGCTAAAAACTTAGCTACGCCACTGCTCACCGATACTTTGTTATTGCTTATCCATTTGAAGTGTACTTACGTAAGAGAGTATGCTACGCCACTGCTCACCGATACTTTGTTATTGCTTATCCATTTGAAGTGTAGTTACGTAAGACAGTATGCTACGCCACTGCTCACCGATACTTTGTTATTGCTTGTCCATTTGAAGTGTAGTTACGTAAGACAGTATGCTACGCCACTGCTCACCGATACTTTGTTATTGCTTGTCCATTTGAAGTGTAGTTACTTAAGACAGTATGCTAATCCACTGCTCACCGATACTTTGTTATTGCTTATCCATTTGAAGTGTAGTTACGTAAGACAGTATGCTACGCCACTGCTCACCGATACTTTGTTATTGCTT
Source organism: Reticulitermes speratus (assembly GCA_021186555.1). NCBI lineage: Eukaryota > Metazoa > Arthropoda > Insecta > Blattodea > Rhinotermitidae > Reticulitermes > Reticulitermes speratus. The sequence goes on from JAJKFL010000042.1 coordinate 4,261,547, forward strand.
GTCCATTTGAAGTGTAGTTACTTAAGACAGTATGCTACGCCACTGCTCACCGATACTTTGTTATTGCTTGTCCATTTGAAGTGTAGTTACGTAAGACAGTATGCTACGCCAGTGCTCACCGATACTTTGTTATTGCTTGTCCATTTGAAGTGTAGTTACTTAAGACAGTATGCTACGCCACTGCTCACCGATACTTTGTTATTGCTTGTCCATTTGAAGTGTAGTTACGTAAGACAGTATGCTACGCCAGTGCTCACCGATACTTTGTTATTGCTTGTCCATTTGAAGTGTAGTTACGTAAGACAGTATGCTACGCCACTGCTCACCGATACTTTGTTATTGCGTGTCCATTTGAAGTGTAGTTACGTAAGACAGTATGCTACGCCACTGCTCACCGATACTTTGTTATTGCTTATCCATTTGAAGTGTAGTTACGTAAGACAGTATGCTACGCCACTGCTCACCGATAATTTGTTATTGCTTATCCATTTGAAGTGTAGTTACGTAAGTAGCAAGATAAGACAATATGTGTATAAATAGCAACGTCTTGCTCAGATAATATGCAGGCGTCACTTGGTATCGGCGGCAGTTACGTCACTTAATTGATAGTCGGAAATTTTATGAGACGGTGCTGCACTCTGCGTGACAAATCAGAAGAATTGTTTACCACGGACACCAACTTCCATATTGGAAGACCACCCCCTGTCAGATGTTTGTGATTGCTTTTTCAGCAGACCTCCATATCTGGAAGCCCTTGTACGCGCAGACTGTGAACACGTCCTCTCCTGGCCATAGGATACCGCTTAATCGAAATTGGCGGGGCATGTAGCATGCATGAAAGCGATCTGAAATGGGTACAAAATTTTAATTGGAAAATATTGAGGGTAGAGGTCACACAGAAGGAGTAAACATGGATGGAAAGGCAGTGTTATGATGGATATTTCAAAGTGGGAGGTTCTGGAATTGCTTCGTTTGTTATTATGCACTGTCCTGTTTTTGTTATGCATTGTCCTGTTTTTGTTATGCACTGTCCTGTTCTTGTTATGCACTGTCCTGTTTTTGTTATGCACTGTCCTGTTTTTGTTATGCACTGTCCTGTTTTTGTTATGCACTGTCCAGATTTTGTTATGCACTGTCCTATTTTGTTATGCACTGTCCTATTTTGTTATGAACTGTCCTGTTTTTGTTATGCATTGTCCTGTTTTTGTTATGCACTGTCCTGTTTTTGTTATGCACTGTCCTGTTTTTGATATGCACTGTCCTGTTTTTTTTTGTTATGCACTGTCCTGTTTTTGTTATGCACTGTCCTGTTTTTGTTATGCACTGTTCTGTTTTTGTTATGCACTGTCCTGTTTTTGTACGTCAGCGAAACTCACGAAGTTGCATTAAATCCAGCACCATCAGCTGCAAACAACCAGCCTTGACAAGACTGCATTCACAGACGTGGACACTTGTGTGTCTTTCGGTCGAACTCCAACATCTTTAGAGATCTTTTTATGTGAAATGGGTCCATTACGATTGGCCTGTTAACATAGCAGCTGTGTGTAAACTTTTGCAGGAGCATTAAGCACAATACTGAAATGTAGAAATACGTAAAATTACACAGTGCAAAACTGTAAAAATTACAATTCCAGGATGATATTTATCAGTGTCGACGCTTCTTCGCTGCACAACAGTCATCCTGTAAGCGTCGTCATCTGCACTATAGATACGCCCCTACATATTTATTAGAACGCAAAGTTTGGAGCATTCTGTTAACACAGCGCAAGTTTTTTAAAGTTATCTGACCTATAGGCAGGAAAAGGACAACGCAAATCCTACTATATTACATACAAAGACGGGGGCACGCGGTGGCGCAGTTGGTTGAGGCACTGCGCTACAAGCTGGAAGGTCGCGGGTTCAATTCTCGATGGTGTTATTGGAAATGTTCGTTGAGATAATCCTTCCGGCCACTCTGTGTCCTGGGGTCGACTCAGCCTCTAACAGAAATGAGTACCAGGAATATTTCCTGGGGGTAAAGGCGGCCGACGCGTAGGGTTGACAACCTTACCACATTCATGTGCCGATTGTCTTAAAATATGAGAGCCTTAACCTCCTGGAACCCTCAGGGCCTGTTCACAGACTGCTTTACCTTTGCACAAAAAGAAAACACACACATCTAATTACACTACATGTAAGTACAAGTGACTTGCACGGGATATGACAGCGCCTGCGGACTGAGCCACATCAATTGCCTATAAAGTTGACTGTTATTGTACTTTAGTCTTGCGCTGATAGCGTTGTGCCAGTTTCTGACGTCTCCGATAAATATTAGGTGCCACTTAAATCTCATCGACCTTGATTGTATCACCTTAAATCTGGCCAAGAATACAAGTGATGAAGCTCCTGTCACTTCCTCCCTCTTGGCTCCAAATACTCGCGCCAACACCCTGTATTCGGGCGCCCTCAGTCTGTGTAATGTCATTCATTCATTCATTCATTCATTCATTCATTCTGTAGTCTGTCTTACGACAGGTCCGTAGCCTCTTCCAAAGCGAGTTCTCCACACAGTGCGATCTAGTGCTTCCTCTTTCAATTTCCAGTATCTTCTCTTTTCCTTAAGGTCATCCAGTAGCTGCTTACCTCTTCTTCCTCTTCTTCCCGTCATTTCTATCCTTCCTATCGGGACCGAAAGGTTTGCCCCATTATTTATTCTATTCTATTCTGTTCTATTCTATCCCTGTGTACGCCATAAAGATATAACAGTGAACGAAAAATACACAGCCAAATCTACAGAAGGTGACTTTACACCACATTCATTCATTCATCTGCAGTCTGTCTTACGACAGGTCCGTAGCCTCTTCCAAAGCGAGTTCTCCACACAGTGCGATCTAGTGCTTCATCTTTCAATTTCCAGTATCTTCTTTTTTCCTTAAGGTCATCCAGTAGCCCTTAACATTGCACATATTACGCCACAAAAACTAAATAACCCAATGCAAAACATCCTTTTTTTGAGAAGCTGATATTTTCTCAGCTATTCAAGAAATTTCCCTCATTTCATGGAAGACGAAATTAATTCCCGTATCCACAAGAGCCCGCCACTGGTCTCCAGATCAATCCATTTCACGTCTACCAATCGTATATCTTTAAAATCTGTTTTAATATTGTTTTACCATCGACGCCTGCGTCCTCCAAGTGGTCTCTGTATGTCCGCTCTCCCAACCTAACTCGTAAGGCTAGGCGCGCACATGCGATTTTCTGTCGCGCGATTATTTAGTCGCACAAATAGAACACAATGTTTTCAGTAGGAATGCGCGCACATGCGACTAAATAAAAGCAGCATTAAAAAGAGCAACCAGCCCTATTTTACTAGCGACGCGACTGTCGCGAATTAAAATGGGTTACATAGACAGGAATGAACCTGCGCACACTTGCTTCTGCTGCTGTTCAGCCGCAGTTCAATCCTTGGAGAGAAATCTATCATTGAATATTATTGTATTTGAATTTATGTCTGATAACGAATCTGCTGTTGATGATTCACCATCACACATTGTTTTGGACACGGAGAAATTGATTTTTGAATTGGACAAACGGCCTGCTCTGTATGACAAAAATTGAAAGAGTACAGTGATCGGAATGTTAAAGAGAAATTGTGGGGTGAAGTTTGTGCAAATGTTATAAGTAGCTGGAATGGATTATCAGGGAAAGAAAAACAAAGCAAAGGTATGTACATATATGTTTATGTCTTATTTTTAGTAAATACTTATTGGAGATAATAATTACAGAAATTGAAACAAGACCGGCATATATATAGTTTTCTTAAATTTTTTCATATTGCCAAGGTATTGAACCTTGTGGGGAAATAAAATAATTGGATAAATAATCTCTACATAAAGACCATTCGTATTTGCCTTGTTCCAGTTGGATGACATGTAGAATTGACCTTTAATGGGTCTTTGACTTATAAGTGGGTGCACCCAATTTTTCGTTTGCATATTTTTTTTGGATTTCATACGGAGTAATAAGGCAATCACACAAGTACTTTCGATTGAAATCCATACCATTCTGAAATATACTAGCGATTTTTTGGTCGCCGTGTGCGGACCGCAATACTTTTCGGCGATTGCGACTTTTCAGTCGCGGCGGCAATAAATCGCAAGTGTGCGCCTAGCCTAAGGAGTGGTAAAATTACAGATTTGTGCAAGTTAGTGTGTTGGCTACGTGTGCACTGTGTCAGCCCGGAAAATTGTCTTTAGGCCTACATGAAACTCAGGCCTGTATTTTTGTAGTTTCTTACGTACTTTGCAGATCATAGTAACAGACACAGGAGTCACTTAACAATAGGAAGCCTGAGAGAGAGACGGTAAGACGTAGTAGAAGAAAGAGAAAGACAGGAGAGAAGTGAGATACGCCTTTAATGAAATGCTAACATTAACCTGAAATATATTTAGAGATTCAGTCCGTACCGCGCAGTAAACACACTCCGTCTCAGTTATACAAACCAGTCAGTTAATGTTGTACAGTGAAATAATCGCTGTTTGTTCTGAGATCCACACAAAACACATAAATACAGTCCGTACCGCGCAGTAAACACACCCGTCTCAGTTATACAAACCAGTCAGTTAATGCTGTACAGTGAAATAATCGCTGTTTGTTCTGAGATCCACAAAAACACATAAATACAGTCCGTACCGCGCAGTAAACACACTCCGTCTCAGTTATACAAACCAGTCAGTTAATGCTGTACAGTGAAATAATCGCTGTTTGTTCTGAGATCCACACAAAACACATAAATACAGTCCGTACCGCGCAGTAAACACACTCCGTCTCAGTTATACAAACCAGTCAGTTAATGTTGTACAGTGAAATAATCGCTGTTTGTTCTGAGATCCACACAAAACACATAAATATAGTCCGTACCGCGCAGTAAACACACTCCGTCTCAGTTATAAAAACCAGTCAGTTAATGTTGTACAGTGAAATAATCGCTGTTTGTTCTGAGATCACACACAAAACACATAAATACAGTCCGTACCGCGCAGTAAACACACTCCGTCTCAGTTATAAAAACCGGTCAGTTAATGTTGTACAGTGAAATAATCGCTGTTTGTTCTGAGATCCACACAAAACACATAAATACAGTCCGTACCGCGCAGTAAACACACTCCGTCTCAGTTATACAAACCAGTCAGTTAATGTTGTACAGTGAAATAATCGCTGTTTGTTCTGAGATCCACACAAAACACATAAATATAGTCCGTACCGCGCAGTAAACACACTCCGTCTCAGTTATACAAACCAGTCAGTTAATGCTGTACAGTGAAATAATCGCTGTTTGTTCTGAGATCCACACAAAACACATAAATACAGTCCGTACCGCGCAGTAAACACACTCCGTCTCAGTTATACAAACCAGTCAGTTAATGTTGTACAGTGAAATAATCGCTGTTTGTTCTGAGATCCACACAAAACACATACAGTCCGTACCGCGCAGTAAACACACTCCGTCTCAGTTATACAAACCAGTCAGTTAATGTTGTACAGTGAAATAATCGCTGTTTGTTCTGAGATCCACACAAAACACATAAATACAGTCCGTACCGCGCAGTAAACACACTCCGTCTCAGTTATACAAACCAGTCAGTTAATGCTGTACAGTGAAATAATCGCTGTTTGTTCTGAGATCCACACAAAACACATAAATACACTGTGTGGGCAGAACGTAGAATTTGTGAATGTTAAACATGGCGGTACGTATAGTAACCACTGGGCTCTGACGGGCTGATCAGTTGGTGGCCCGCAGCACGCGGCCGATCATGCTCTGTACAGTGTGCATGTCGTATCCACAGCGAGCAGCACGCAGCGGTCAGTTGGCGTCAGGCAGTGCCGGTGTGCAGTCGCTAGTGCTTATGAGTGAGGTCGAAGTTAGTGCGTCGACTTGGTGGGGCACGGTGAGATGACGCATGCTGCCGCCCCCAGAAGGCGCACGTGTAGCGCCACCCATGAGGACAACACACACGAGGAAACGGACAGCAATTTTCAACCCCCACCCCCCGATGGAGGTTGGGGTTGGGTCGTGGTGTTCGCGTCCTTCATGATCCACATTGTCAGTAAGTGTTGGTTGCATTATACCGTCAGTTTGTTCACGATTATTTGATAACGATACCAATAGCTAAGCATATGTTACGTCGGGCGAGAGAATAATTAATCGGAAAGGAAGTGGCCGTGGCCTGACGTGATTCGTGTTCAGACTTTTGCCTGGAGGAACTGAGCTAAGCCACGACAAAACGCAGTCAGAGTAGCCAGTGACGGCGCCGAGGTTTTGAGCCCAAGACGTACTGAGAACGAACGAGCTAACAAATCAAACGCGACGTTTCGGAGTGGAATAAGTGTTTCGAAATTAAATGTGCAGGAATGTCAACTAACAAATGTTTTTGTCAATGTGTTCAATTTATTGTACAACCTTAAACACGTAGCTCCGACATGTTTCGGTACAAACGTACCATGTTCAGGGAGCGCAATATGCCAGGTTTAAAACCAGTTGCCAGTTACACGGTATTTACAAGGTTCCACAGTCTGCAGTAGGCTGCGTTGTTGGTGTCATTTGTGTATAAATGGTACAACTTGTACTGTTTTTAAAATCTTATCTTTAAAGTATGATTAAAACAGGTATTAACTTGTGCTTTAGACTAGAGACCTTTAGGACACGTGTGCTTTAGACTAGAGGCCTTTAGGACACGTGTGCTTTAGACTAGAGGCCTTTAGGACACGTGTGCTTTAGACTAGAGGCCTTTAGGACACGTGCGAGAAAAGGGAAATCAATATACAGAGTCCTTGGAAGGTAAATACACAATATTAAATGACTGTATCTCCTAAAAGGAAGGCTATATTCCTACAATTCTTGCACCATTTTAAAGCCCATTCACTACCATTTCAACATAGGCTACAGTATTTTGCACATGTCTTTACAACCTGGAATACACAGCCTTAACAATTTACCTTAAGAAGTCAAGAGGGCAGCGGGAAAAGGAACTCGGAATTTGTTGTTTCCAGTTCATGTTGTGTTCTAGGTTTTGACTGGTAAAATTCCTCTTCGAAATCACACGGAGACAGTTTTGTTGGTCCTCCACGCCCAATCCACCTACTATTAAAGTGGTTGTTGAGCCACGCACGAACAGGAAGCGCAAAATATGGCGGTGCCCCCATCTTGCGTAAAGTGCATTTTGTCGTAATTGTCATGCTGAGGAACGGTGGACAACATAAAGTAGTCGAGCGTATTATAGTGGCGGACGTCATTCTGTGTGTCCGTATTTGATTTATAGTCATCCTGTCAGGGCTAGCCTTAGGCCGATTGGACCAATTTGACGCAATCGGTCACCGCGCTCATGGGGGGGAGTCGCGCATTAGTAATTTTTTGAAAATACGCAGTGTGATAAGACACAAAGCTCTCGGTCTGATTTTGTAATTGTCTTATAACTTACGTTGATATACCAAAACGTTAGTCGTTCTGTTGCTCTGCACAATAACTTTCAGGGGCCCGCCACAAGGATCGCAATGCGGGCCCCGCGTTTGCTAAGGCCGGCATTGACCCTGTAAAGACTGAGTTTGTTTTGAAGGGGCTAATTAGTAGAGATGTGAGAATAATATTGAAATCAGACTTTAGAGAAGCAGTGAAACTCAAATCCTACACGGACCAAACGAATACATTTTAACAAGTAAGCGGGGCTTCGCGTCATTTTAAACAATAAACACGTTAATTATTTTTAAAATTAAACATATTATTAATAATATTTCATACTTTTAATAAAGAAACGTGTGTTATAATCATTCAATTTTAAATTTTATTTTGTCTTTGCTGATGTAAAGTTTGCATTGTCATCCAGGAATAACAAACCTGTGATAGTTCCGGGTTTGTATGAGCGGTGTAGCTCAGGGTTACGTTTTTCCGGGTTATGACACTGGGTAATCCGACCCCGACGTTTCGAGACAACGTGTTGTCCTCCTCATCAAGAGTAGGTAGATCCTAGAAGAATGCCAGGAGCAGGTGGAAACATGAATGCATAGTGACAGTGTAACTGGCAGTAGGCTGTGCAGGAAGACAAATACACGGCGTCACATCCCCAGCAACACCGCTGTGCTGACCTGAAATCGCGTAATGTACATTTGTTACCAAGTATAGTTTATTATAACATTTCAAAATAAGGTACTTGTATTAAGTAATCCGATTAAAATGCCACGCACTGTACCCACCACTACGTCATTGACCTCTGACCTCGTTCCGTCGTTCGTAAGTCGGTCTTGCGCACTTGAGAGCGCCTGAGCAGCATGAAGTTGACATTTTGAAGCCTTACGCAAGCGGACAGTTGTTATCGTACGTCTGTTGAGAGCAATCTTGGGAGTTTGACCAACGAACACCAAATTATTTGCAGTAATGGCTGCTGTCTTTGCTGGCGGGGCAAGATTTGCTGCCCTGAAGACAATATTCTTTTGGAATGTAACGCCGCAGAGTCTGGTAAATGCGTACCGACGTTTCAGTTTCACCGCAACCCCAAATATATATTCAAATAATGATATTTTATTTAACTACCCAGAACCGGGGTAGCGCAGTCAGTATAGAGATTAGCCTACGGGCTGTATTATCCGGGGTAGCGCAGTCAGTATAGAGATTAGCCTACGGGCTGTATTATCCGGGGTAGCGCAGTCAGTATATAGATTAGCCTACGGGCTGTATTATCCGGGGTAGCGCAGTCAGTATAGAGATTAGCCTACGGGCTGTATTATCCGGGGTAGCGCAGTCAGTATAGAGATTAGCCTACGGGCTGTATTATCCGGGGTAGCGCAGTCAGTATAGAGGTTAGCCTACGGGCTGTATTATCCGGGGTAGCGCAGTCAGTATAGAGATTAGCCTACGGGCTGTATTATCCGGGGTAGCGCAGTCAGTATAGAGATTAGCCTACGGGCTGTATTATCCGGGGTAGCGCAGTCAGTATAGAGATTAGCCTACGGGCTGTATTATCCGGGGTAGCGCAGTCAGTATATAGATTAGCCTACGGGCTGTATTATCCGGGGTAGCGCAGTCAGTATAGAGATTAGCCTACGGGCTGTATTATCCGGGGTAGCGCAGTCAGTATAGAGATTAGCCTACGGGCTGTATTATCCGGGGTAGCGCAGTCAGTATAGAGGTTAGCCTACGGGCTGTATTATCCGGGGTAGCGCAGTCAGTATAGAGATTAGCCTACGGGCTGTATTATCCGGGGTAGCGCAGTCAGTATAGAGATTAGCCTACGGGCTGTATTATCCGGGGTAGCGCAGTCAGTATAGAGATTAGCCTACGGGCTGTATTATCCGGGGTAGCGCAGTCAGTATAGAGATTAGCCTACGGGCTGTATTATCCGGGGTAGCGCAGTCAATATAGAGATTAGCCTACGGGCTGTATTATCCGGGGTAGCGCAGTCAGTATAGAGATTAGCCTACGGGCTGTATTATCCGGGGTAGCGCAGTCAGTATAGAGATTAGCCTACGGGCTGTATTATCCGGGGTAGCGCAGTCAGTATAGAGATTAGCCTACGGGCTGTATTATCCGGGGTAGCGCAGTCAGTATAGAGATTAGCCTACGGGCTGTATTATCCGGGGTAGCGCAGTCAGTATAGAGATTAGCCTACGGGCTGTATTATCCGGGGTTCGATTCCCGACAAGAGGCAAGAGATGTTTTTATTCGAAACATCCAGCGCAGCTCTAAGGTCCACCCAGCCTCCTTTCCGATGATTACTTGGTGTTTTTCTGGAGGTAAAGTGGCCGGGGTGTGAAGCTGACAACTCCGATCTGTTGCCAAGGTTAGGAATGAGTGGAGCTATACCTCTACTCCTATATACCTTTATGGCGCTGAGAGGTACAACTTTACTTTTTTATTGAAAGACGTATATGTTATACCAGAGCTGGAAGGAAGCGGTCGTGATCTTACTTGGAGGGAGTAAGGCAGCAGGTTGCTCTGAAACGTCGGTAGACACCAGATTACAAGACGTTAACATGCTAATAGTATAATAGTACAGTAAAGTAACGTACGTAAAGTTCACCCTATAACAGGCCATGAAGTCCCAGAGGGGGAGTAGAAGTATAGCTGTACTCTTTCTTTAACCTCGGCTCTAGATGGGGGTGGGTGGTCAACGCCACTCCCCGGCCGCTTTACCCCCGGGAATGACCTGCTACCCATTGTACAGGAGGCTGGGTAGGCCCCAGGGCCGGTCTGGACATATGCTGAAAATCTCGCCCCCACCTGGATTCGAACCCCGGACCGTCCAGCCCGTAGCGTTTCCCTATACCGACTGAGCTATCGCGGCCCACAATAGTATAATAGTATAATATTAAAGTGGATGTAGATGGAATATTGTGGAGAGTGTGGGCTGGATTCGTCTGCCTAATGCTTGGTCCACTGGAGGACTCTGCTGAACATTGTAACGAATATTTGTGTTCGCAAAACCGCTGAATATGACGACCAAGCGAGCGTCTTCTCGACTACACTGCCTTCAGCAGATGTCAGCCTGCCGACATCCGTTCCGTCTCTTGGCGACACGATAACTTGTGACCCTTAAGTCTGATCGTGCAGCCAGAATCATAAAACTATTTATATGTGTTTATGTAACAACGCTGTCAGGACCTCAAAATTTGTACCGACAACACGCAGTCTTAAACACATATTTTCACTGTATGTTATTTTGAGTAATACTGGAACGTTTGACTGAGTCCATCCATTTATCCAGCACAATGTAGCTAATGAAGGTTGACCTGCAAAGGGCGACCATCTGTGACGTTCAAGGTAATGTAAGTCACGGCGTGTCCTTCGAAACGTCTTGTGAGAAATAATGTAATTCTTGAAAGTATAGTCTCTTATTATTAGTTATTACTTGCTTGGCTGGAATAAGACGCGAGTTCACACTTTGAAGTCAGTGATTACTGTATGCGTCACGTGACAGTGTATGTGTTTTATCTGATTCTCAGTATACATAGCTTTTATTTCTCTAAAACAACAGTACAGGAAATGGCGGTCTTTTGAGTGTGTCACTGTGAGTTGGAACTGGATTTCTGTATTTAATTTAGATAATTGTATGGCCTCAAAGATACCAGCTTTGTAACCTCACGGATAGCAGAATGGAAGCATTTTGTGGCGCATTAACCGGAAGTTATATGCCGTGACATTGGAACGAATTTCTAAATTTAATTTTCATGGAACTTAAAGTTTCATATATTAATATCAGGTTTATAAACACACAGATAAAAGAGTTGAAGCATTTTGAGAATAATTTAGGTTAAATATAGACTAATAGCCGATCCCAGTGGCCGTGCGGTCTAAGGCGTGGGTCTGCGGCCGCTCGCTTACTGGGATTGTGGGTTCGAATCCCGCCTAAAGCATGTATGTCTGTCTCTTGTGAGTGTTGTGTATTGTCAGGTAGAGGTCTCTGCGACGGGCTGATCACTCGTCCAGAGGAGTCCTACCGAGTGTGGTGTGTCTAAAGTGTGATCGTGAAGCCTCGAAAAAAAAAATGAGGCGGCATAGGCCCCCAAGGGGCTGTCGAGCCATTGGGAAAAAAAATATAGACTAATTAGTAGAAGATAAATGTGAATTTGACCCTGCTCTTCAGCATAACGAATATTTGTGGAGGAGTGCAGGCATAGCTCCACGCATTCTTAATTTCAGCGTTAGATTCGAGTAATTAGTCACTTCAGGCTCCTGCCATTTTATCCCCAGAAATCATTGGATAGGTGGCTGGATCGGTCTCTGAGCTAATCGCGGCACGGTGGCGAAGAGCAAGATGTCTACGGATGTCAGGACCCGAGCCCCGATCGTCCTTCCAGCAGCCAGTGTTTATACTGAACTTCTGCGAAATGTCTTGGCTACTGTGCGATGTGTTGCTGTGCTCAGAACAGGCAGGCAGGCACTGGACTGTTTTGCTGAAACTTTGCCAAGTGAAAAAATAACGTCTGTCGATTTGTGGTAACTTGGGGGCGGTGAAGGTCGCTGCCACCTGCACTCTTAGTGCTTCGTGTCTGCACTTAAAAGTAGACTGAAGTCTTCTGAGATGTGACGCTTTGAGAACCCCAAATCTCTCATGAACAGAATACAGGACAAAATCACAACGTAAAGATAACTAATAAATTTTCCGAAAATGCGGCGAAGTTCAAATAATTGGGCAGATTATATCTGGGGAATATCTACCACTATTTTGCCCAATATATTTTGTCCTCACTTTTGCCTCTAAAAACATAAAGATTCAAATATACAGAATTAATTTTATCTGTTGTTTTGTATGGGTGTGAATCTTGGTCTCTCACACTGAGGGAGTTACATAGGCTGAGGGCACTGAGGGAGGTATTTGGGTCCAACAGGGAGGAGGTGACGGGAAGATGAAGAAATTGAGGAACTTCAGGATTTGTAGGCCTTTTTTTTTAAATATTTATTTCAAAGTTGTTATTGGCAGTATTATAACCGAACTTTGCTGGTTACTTTTTGTAAATTAATATACATCAATTTACAGGACTGTTCTTTTCAAAGGTTTTAACTTTATTTCCATTATAACAATATAAACGTTAGCACAATACCATCCGTCCAGTCCATTCCTTTACTGAACGCCAACTGACGCGGGACACCTGGTCCCTTGTCCTTCCTGCTATATTTAGAAGAGTGGAGAGGGACAGCGAACTGCTCCAACAATACTAGTATATAAATGCTCCAATAATGTTCGGCTACAGTATTTACAGAATACAAAACAAAAATCACAAAATTGTTCCTATAACCAATTTAGCTAATTAGCAGTACGTGAAACAAAAGTTAAAGATAGGGAAATATAAATAACATTAGTGGAAAAAGACTAAAGAAAGAGTATGCCTGATGGTGAGAGCTGGGTACAGTGGGATATGTTGCGGTCGTTTGTGTTTGTATTTGTACTCCTTTCTAAATATAGAGTGGGAAATAAAGGACGGGGCCTGTTGTATGTATGGGAGAAAAGAGAAGTGCATACAGAGTTCTGGTGGGGAAACCTCAAGGAAGGAGACCACTTGGAAGGCCTAAGAGTAGATGGGAGTATAATATTGAAATGGTTCTTAAAGGAGTATGTGGGCTGCGATAGCATAGTCGGTATAGCGACTCACTAAGAGCTGGACGGTCCGGGGATCGAATTCCGGTGGGGGCGAGATTTTCAGCACCCGTCCAGGCCGGCCCTGGGGCCTACCCAGCCTCCTGTAAAATGGGTACTGGGTCATTCCCGAGGGTAAAGCGTCCGGGGAGTGGCGTTGACCACCCACCCCCCCATCTAGCGCCGAGGTTAAAGAAAGAGTAGAGCTATACCTCTACTCCCCTTCTGGGACTTCATGGTCTGTTCTAGGGTGACCTTTACCTTCAAGGAGTATGATGGAATGGCGCAGGCTGGGTTTGTCTGGCTCAGGATAGTGAGAAGTGACGGATAGTTTGTCTGGCTCAGGATAGTGAGAAGTGACGGTAGTTTGTCTGGCTCAGGATAGTGAGAAGTGACGGATAGTTTTGTCTGGCTGAGGATAGTGAGAAGTGACGGATAGTTTGTCTGGCTCAGGATAGTGAGAAGTGACGGATAGTTTGTCTGGCTCAGGATAGTGAGAAGTGACGGATAGTTTGTCTGGCTCAGGATAGTGAGAAGTGACGGATATTTTGTCTGGCTCGGATAGTGAGAAGTGACGGATAGTTTGTCTGGCTCAGGATAGTGAGAAGTGACGGATAGTTTGTCTGGCTCAGGATAGTGAGAAGTGACGGATAGTTTGTCTGGCTGAGGATAGTGAGAAGTGACGGATAGTTTGTCTGGCTGAGGATAGTGAGAAGTGACGGATAGTTTGTCTGGCTCAGGATAGTGAGAAGTGACGGATAGTTTGTGTGGCTCAGGATAGTGAGAAGTGACGGATAGTTTGTCTGGCTGAGGATAGTGAGAAGTGACGGATAGTTTGTCTGGCTCAGGATAGTGAGAAGTGACGGATAGTTTGTCTGGCTGAGGATAGTGAGAAGTGACGGATAGTTTGTCTGGCTCAGGATAGTGAGAAGTGACGGATAGTTTGTCTGGCTCAGGATAGTGAGAAGTGACGGATAGTTTGTCTGGCTGAGGATAGTGAGAAGTGACGGATAGTTTGTCTGGCTGAGGATAGTGAGAAGTGACGGATAGTTTGTGTGGCTCAGGATAGTGAGAAGTGACGGATAGTTTGTCTGGCTGAGGATAGTGAGAAGTGACGGATAGTTTGTCTGCTGAGGATAGTGAGAAGTGACGGATAGTTTGTTGGCTCAGGATAGTGAGAAGTGACGGATAGTTTGTCTGGCTGAGGATAGTGAGAAGTGACGGATAGTTTGTCTGGCTGAGGATAGTGAGAAGTGACGGATAGTTTGTCTGGCTCAGGATAGTGAGAAGTGACGGATAATTTTGGACACGCCGATGAACATTTGGATTCTATAAATACTGGGAATTTCCTGCGCTGGTAAGGAAGTGTTCAGCTTCTGCTAGTTAGATGGTAATCATGCCATTGTCTCGGCTGACTCACTACAGTTCACAGCCGCTGTGCGTCGTTACACAGCCAGTTCCTTGTTGCGGTTTGCTGTGATATTGTGGCCTTTGGCGCGCAGCGGAAAGTTTCGAGAATGTGTCTGTTATATCTGCCGTCTTTTTTTGCATTCATGTGTCTCGGTCCGTGTGTAAAGAACTCGGGAACTGCTGAAGGGGGTTTATAATGGCATTTTGATATTAATGAGTTTCGAAAAAATTTGTGATGGCAGTTCAGTTTTAGTTAAAATCAGATTATATCACTGGACACTTTACACGCTGACGTACAGCCTTGAGCGCGCACATCTCGGACTGTAATTATGTAATTACGTACCGGATCGACAGATATCCTGCAGTCTTCAGAGATACGAAAAACAAGAGAGGCAATGTAACGTTTTTTTTTTGGGGGGGGGGGGGATATTGAGTTTGTGGAAAGGAGAAGGAAAAGTAATAGAAGATGTACTTTTGAGATTTCTTAGGTCCTTGCTATGAATAATCTTAAGCAAAGATCAAGCAATCTATTACAGGCCTGGACAGGCCCTTAGGGTTCCAGGAAATTGAGGCTCACAGATTTCTATACAATCGACACATGAAGGTGGTAAGGTTGTCAGCCCTACACACCGGCCGCATTTACCCCCAGGAAATAATGAATAATTTTACGAGACTGAATTAGAATTTAAAGAAAATAAGAGAGTTATGCTTGGGTGAGAATTTGGTAGAAGATGTAAATGTCAGTTCGACATCGTGTCAATACTATGCAAGATTCATCTGCGTAAGGTTTTTTTTTGTTAGGCTTAACTACTTTTGTTTTTGTAGTATGTGCGTTTTATTGTTTTTGTAAGTTTGTGTGTTGTGTATTGTTTTGAGTGTTGTGTGTTATTGTGTGTGATGTATGTTATTGTGTGTTATGTGTCATGTAGTACCACTGCCACCGGGTATGAACCCACTTGCAGTAATAGATAATATACAGGGCATACACAAAAGAATGGTGCGGTTTTAATAGTGAACATTATTAAAACCGTACCATTCTTTTGTGTATGCCCTGTACAGAGTATACACAAAAGAATGGTGCGGTTTCAATAGTGAAAACTATTGAAACCGCACCACTCTTTTGTGTATACTCTGTATGTATATATAAGTGTAGCAAAATTAGCATAATTATATAATCCCAAAGCACATAGAAATACCTCTTGTTTTATTTGGGTACACAGCTTGGAAGAACATAGGCTGTGGGCGTTCTGGAATAGGGTGCTGAGGAAAACGTTTGTGCCTAACACAAGGGTAACACAGCGGATGCTGATAGATGGACTGAACGACAGACTTCTAAGCATTATTTGATTAAATTTAGTGAAAGTGTAGTGAAATCGTGTCGTACTTTCAAGTTCGTTGGCTTGAACGATTCTTATTACTATCCGAGAAGATGAAAGTGACGAAAAGCGAACCCATAGATCGGTTGATCTCCTTAAGTTACTGAAGCCTGAAGACAGAGAGAAATCGTAGACGGCTTGATGTATCATTTGCGTGCATGAGTGATCTAGGGCCTACGTACTGCTCAGTAGTCCGGGTGTTCACATAGAGCAGTGGTTCCCAAAGTGGGCGGTACCGCCCCCTGGGGGCGGTGGGATTATTGAGGTGGGCGCTAATAGGTACGAGAGGTGGAAGGGAGCGCTGTTATTATCACAGGGGGGCGCTAGTAGACAAGTAGTGCATTTATTTTTATAATAAAATTCAAATAAAGTAATTTTTGTGTTAAAAATAAAAAATGAACTAAATTTCTTAGTATTTTAATTTATGAATCTTATTCAAGCAAATATTTTTTAAATAAACTATTGCTAGATGAATTATTGTTAATCATAAAAATATAATAAATTTTAATTTATTAATTAACACATAAAACATTAAGTTTAACTCTTATAATTTTATTTAAACGATTTTTTAAATATAAAATAAAAGTGGAAACAAAAGCGCATTTATGTTTTTTAAAAAAGGTAGGGGGGGGGGGCTGTGTGTATATATATGGAACCAAGGGGACGGTGGACCGAAAAAGTTTGGGAACCGCTGGCTTAGAAGATCTGTTAATTCACGATGGGTTCCGAGTTTCGTGAAGCCCTGCGTGAGTGAAAGTCTGCATTAATGAAAGCAGCGGCTTGAGATAAGTGTCAGACAGGTTTGTTATAAGTGTCAGACAGTTTTGTTATAAGTGTCAGACAGGTTTGTTATAAGTGTCAGACAGTTTTGTTATAAGTGTCAGACAGGTTTGTTATAAGTGTCAGACAGGTTTGTTATAAGTGTCAGACAGGTTTGTTATAAGTGTCAGACAGTTTTGTTATAAGTGTCAGACAGGTTTGTTATAAGTGTCAGACAGGTTTGTTATAAGTGTCAGACAGTTTTGTTATAAGTGTCAGACAGTTTTGTTATAAGTGTCAGACAGTTTTGTTATAAGTGTCAGACAGGTTTGTTATAAGTGTCAGACAGTTTTGTTATAAGTGTCAGACAGGTTTGTTATAAGTGTCAGACAGGTTTGTTATAAGTGTCAGACAGGTTTGTTATAAGTGTCAGACAGTTTTGTTATAAGTGTCAGACAGTTTTGTTATAAGTGTCAGACAGGTTTGTTATAAGTGTCAGACAGGTTTGTTATAAGTGTCAGACAGTTTTGTTATAAGTGTCAGACAGGTTTGTTATAAGTGTCAGACAGGTTTGTTATAAGTGTCAGACAGTTTTGTTATAAGTGTCAGACAGGTTTGTTATAAGTGTCAGACAGGTTTGTTATAAGTGTCAGACAGTTTTGTTATAAGTGTCAGACAGTTTTGTTATAAGTGTCAGACAGTTTTGTTGTAACTGTGAGTTGCGTAACGCAGTGGCCTCCGCAGATTACCGTTTGATTTTGATGTCATAACCACGACACTAGGTGGAAGTAAGTTATCAGCTTCACGCCCCGGCCAGTTTAACCCAGAAAAAAGATCCCCAGGTGCCTGCAGAATATACAGATGTGTCGGCCGTAGACCTGGTCTGGACGTTTTGGAGAAGAGAAAAATCTTTTGCACCCCACCGGGATTCGAAACCTGGATCTTCCTACCTGCAGCTTAGTCACTATACCAACTGAGCTATCAGAGCAACGTGAGACTTGTGAAATATTGAATCTTTTATTTGAAGATGACAACAAGAAATCTGTGTCAACGTGGCCGATCGCAAGAACTTGAGGATTTATACCGACTTGTAGGAAGCATTTCGGCAAACGAATGTCTGGAACACGAAGAACAGGATGAAGACAGGAAGAAAACGAGGAAGAGAAGGGGAAGACGAAATTGGAGGTGGTAATTACAGACACAGCCGATCCCAGAGGCCGCGCGGTCTAAGGCCGTGGGCCTGCGGCCTCTCTGTTACTGGGATTGTGGGTTCGAATCCCGCCGAGGGCATGGATGTCTGTCTGTTGTGAGTGTTGTGTGTTGTCAGGTAGAGGTCTCTGCGACGAGCTGGTCCCTCGTCCAGAGGAGTCCTACCGACTGTGGTGTGTCTGAGTGTGATCGTGAAATCTCGAAAAATGAGGCGGCCTAGGCCCCCAAGGGGCTGTCGAACCATTGAAAAAAAAAAAGAGACACTAAAATTGTCGAGTTTTGGCACTTGTTGAATTCCGACGCTTGGTAACTGCCAGTGTGGATTGCATCAAGTTGTCACTCTACCTCCCTTTAGACTATGTGGGAAGGGGGCTTGGTCGTCGTCTTGGTATAATAATTGTTATCCAGCAGATAACACTAAACAGCCACACCCGATAAACGTTTGCTATTAACACCCTTTCGAGGAACTTCCTTTGCTTGAGATTGTTAAGTTTCAGTGAAGCATTTTTCATATCGCAGACTGTCAACGTTGGAAATTAGATTCAGGCAGAAGACATTAGAAGTCTTAGTGGTTCTGAAGGTTTAGATTGTTATCTTCTGATATATGACGCCGTGTATTCTGGTGGGTGGCTGCCAAAGTTTCGGAGGAACATATTGACTTCATCTTCAGTGCAAAAGATATGTTTTTACTTCTAATTAATTATTATTATTTGGATGATTGGTGAATGACGGATTGGTAATTATGAGCAAGGAAACATCTGTACCCTGATTGGTAATTATGAGCAAAGTAACATCAGTACCCTGATTGGTAATTATGAGCAAAGTAACATCAGTACCCTGATTGGTAATTATGAGCAAAATAACATCTGTACCCTGATTGGTAATTATGAGCAAAGTAACATCTGTACCCTGATTGATAATTATGAGCAAGGTAACATCTGTACCCTGATTGGTAATTATGAGCAAGGTAACATCTGTACCCTGATTGGTAATTATGAGCACGGTAACATCTGTACCCTGATTGGTAATTATGAGCAAGGTAACATCTGTACCCTGATTGGTAATTATGAGCACCGTAACATCTGTACCCTGATTGGTAATTATGAGCAAGGTAACATCTGTACCATGATTGGTAATTATGAGCAAGGTAACATCTGTACCCTGATGAGTTTTGCCCGACATTTGACAGGAGGGACTGAAGAAAATTATGGAAATTTCAGTCAAGACGCTCGGTTTGCATGAGGAGAGTGGAAATTCTAACATCCAGGATATAAGTCGGACATGCCATCCTCTCGACGGTGACCTGATGCTTATATTTACAACAAATCCTAAAACAATGATGATCCCACTTTGTGTTTAAAAGTATATAGTGTCATGCAATTTTTAATGGTGTATATTCCCCCCGTATTAAATACTGTTACTAGAATAGAACGTATTACAATTAATGTCATGCAACACTCATTACACTCACGTCAATGATATAACATTGGCAAATTTGCAGATAATATTGTCATACATAATTTTGTTATCACATTTATAAACACTCCAGCTGATATGCCCGTTCTCCTATATTGCGCTGCTCCATTAACACGCTCAACTCTGTACACTCAAATGTGTACATTAATATATCAACGTATCAACTCCTGACTGGTAGACTTCATGTTATTCACATTTGAATATTTAGACGCAAGAATGTACCGCTGACATAGCCAGTTGTAGTCCATGAAATGATTACGCATGTTTCGGAAAACGCTGGTTTTCAATTCATTTTCTCTTTAAAAAAAATGGCAAAATTGTGTTTTGAAGTTTGATAAATCCATCGGCTGGCTTAACAGTTCAAATATTTGGGAACGACCGTAATGAATCGAAATTCAATTCAGGAAGAAATTAAGAGCAGATTGAATTCGGAGAATGCTTGTTATCATTCGGTGCAGGATCTTCTGTCTTACAGTTTGCTATCCAAAAATACAAAGATTAAGATATACAGAACTATAATGTTACCTGTTGTTTTGTATGGGTGTAGAACTTGGTCTCTCACACTGAGGGAGGAACATAGGCTGAGGGTGTTCGAGAATAGGGTGCTGAGGAGGATATTTGGGCCTAAGAGGGACGAGGTAACAGGGGAATGGAGAAGACTACATAACGAGAAACTTAATGATCTGTACTCATCACCAAATATTATTCGGGTGATCACATCAAGAAGAATTAGGTGGGCAGGGCATGTAGCACGTATGGGGGAGGGGAGAGGTGCATACAGGGTTTTGGTGGGGAGACCTGAGGGAAGGAGACCATTTGGAAGACCCAGGCGTAGATGGAAGGATAATATTAAAATGGATCTTCAAGAAGTGGGATGGGGGGCATGGACTGGATTGATATGGCTCAGAATAGGGACAGGTGGCGGGCTGTTGTGAGTGCGGTAATGAACCTTCGGGTTCCATAAAACGCGGGGAATTTTTTGACTAGCTGAGGACCTGTTAGCTTCTGAAGAAGGACTGTGCTACATGGAGTTAGTTAGTTAGTTAGTTAGTTATCGGCTGGCTTAACTGGCAATTTTCTTTCATCAAGACTGAGCAACTTTGTGCACATTTCCCAGCAGATATACCACCTTGCAAGTGCACAAGCTTGTTGGGTGTGAGGTTTGGTTCTGTACAGACTGCCAACAACTGTAATAACGACAGAGCCCTCGATGCTGTGAGCCAGTAATGGGGCGCATTACCATCTCCCGCACTCTTGCGGGAAATACGTGAAAAACCAAGCACTCAAACAAGGAAGCATTCACACTTTTTTGTAGGCTACATGTAGAGACGGTCGATATACAGTTCACCGTTGTACAGAGTAACGCCAAAGTCACGTGACACGTGATGTTCAACGTGACACGTGATGTTCAACGTGACACGTGATGTTCAACAACAGAAAGGCCTTACGTAAGTCAATAATTTCGGTTTCCTTGTGAGACAGCGTGTGCGGGCGTGGCGGAAAGAGTTATACAGTGTGTCAGTGTTGTAACTGATCCTTACTTCTTACCTTTTCTTCGCAATCAGTAGGTTTCTATTTTTATTGTGTTAACGTCTGGATATGAAGATAAGAGGATCAGCTGCTAGCTTGTACAGTGGTGAGCAAGGCTTATCTCAGGGAATATGACGTGGAATGGATGTTGGGCGATGGACGTACAGCTGTTAATTGTTATCAAGTTACCAACAAATCTAATACACCGAAGCAACCAAGTCAGAAAAATTAATCAGGTGATTTGTAAGCTGATATATTTGACAAAATCGAACCACAATATTCTTCGTTCACAATTTACAACAGGCTCCTATCTTTAAGGTCTGTCTGCCTGCTGACAGCGAGCGGTTGAAGCACAGCCTTTGGAATTCTCTTCTCAACTCCAAGTGTTTTGTGCATAGCCTTCCCACGGCTAGCAAGATGGCTTGTTTTACTGCCCTATTCTGAATCCCTGACGCCCCCAATATCCTAAGCTGCCTTTGATATGGGGTGCCGGCGCTGTAAAACTCCCACTCCAACTATTTCCATGCTCCCTCGAAAGGGGCAATATAATCAGTTTTAGTGTAGAAGGAGGACACTTTGAACATTTCAAGTAGTCAAGAAATGTAACTACTGTGTCAGTAAAGTTCTGTTAACACGTTGCCTGTCAGTACAGTGCCAAGTACTTCTACGCCACTCTGTATACTGTCGAATGGTAGGACGATTAGACGCTATTTAGAAGGACACGACCGTGGTCTAACGAAGGTAATATGGCGGCATTTGCCTGGTGACTATGGAAACCACGAGATGATATTCGAACCGGGCACCTTTAGATCATTAAATACACCATCCGTTCCATTCGAGCGGTTTGGCAGTCGTCATGAGTGTATGAAGCATATAAACACACTGTATGGGCCAAATGCAGAGGTTCTTTGATGTTAATCGGGTGGTACATATGGTTACCGCTATGCTTAAAGCATGGGCGTGTGACTTTCTTATGGCAAAGCGCAGAACCCGTTATTGCGGGCCGGTTCGCGGGCCACAAGTGGAAAAAATAGCAACAAGTGGTATATCTAATAGCGAAAAGTGGTATACCTAATAGCAACAAGTGGTATACGTAATAGCGACAAGTGGTATATCTAATAGCGAAAAGTGGTATACCTAATAGCAACAAGTGGTATACCTAATAGCAACAAGTGGTATATCTAATAGCGAAAAGTGGTATACCTAATAGCAACAAGTGGTATACGTAATAGCGACAAGTGGTATATCTAATAGCGAAAAGTGGTATACCTAATAGCAACAAGTGGTATACCTAATAGCAACAAGTGGTGTACCTAATAGCAACAAGTGGTATACCTAATAGCAACAAGTGGTATACCTAATAGCAACAAGTGGTATATCTAATAGCGAAAAGTGGTATACCTAATAGCAACAAGTGGTATACCTAATAGCAACAAGTGGTATACCTAATAGCAACAAGTGGTATACCTAATAGCAACAAGTGGTATACCTAATAGCAACAAGTGGTATATATAATAGTGAAAAGTGGTATACCTAATAGCAACAAGTGGTATATCTAATAGCAACAAGTGGTATACCTAATAGCAACAAGTGGTATACCTAATAGCAACAAGTGGTATACCTAATAGCAACAAGTGGTATACCTAATAGCAACAAGTGGTATATCTAATAGCGAAAAGTGGTATACCTAATAGCAACAAGTGGTATACCTAATAGCAACAAGTGGTATACCTAATAGCAACAAGTGGTATACCTAATAGCAACAAGTGGTATACCTAATAGCAACAAGTGGTATATCTAGTAGCGAAAAGTGGTATGCCTAATAGCTACAAGTGGTATATCTAATAGCAACAAGTGGTATATCTAATGGCAACAAGTGGTATACCTAATAGCGAGAAGTGGTATACCTATTAGCAAAAAGTGGTATACCTAATAGCAACAAGTTATATACCTAACAGCAACCAGTGGTATACCTAACAGCAAAAAGTGGTATACCTAACCGGCTAAATTATTGTGTAATTTTTATACCATAGGCATAATTTACAAATATGGCCGCGGGCCGCATACGGCCGGAGGTTCGCCGTATGGAAACCTATGCTCTAGGACAGGGCTGGTCAACTTGAACACACAGGAGGGCCACATAATTCGTAAGGACTCTCCTAAGGAACTTACTTGTGTATAAATATATCGAAAGGGGGGGGGGGTGAATTAACTAGAAAGTCGTTATTTACAAACAGTACGTTACGCTAAAAGTACGGTTGAATGACAAGGCAGTAGGCCGTAGTGAACTGAGTAAAACACAGAGAATGATTGGTTACTGTGTGCTGTCTTAGAGTGATGAGTTATAGTTTGTGAACATTTTATCTGCTAATAAAGTTGTCACATTAGGTTCTGTAGACCTATTGTATTTTGTCTGTTAAATTGTATTACTGAAACTATTCAGGCGACCGAGGGCCGCATGTTGGTCAGCCCTGCTGTAGAGGGTTAAGAATTGGAGGAAGCAGTTCACAAGACTGAGATAATTAAAAGGAAATTGACAAAAAAAGTTGTGAGCAGAAACAAAGGCTGTTGTCCTACTGCCGCAGTGCTGACATCTGTGTCCTGCGGTTTATTTGTCAGTCGAGGGCGAGCCGCAGTTCCGGTCTGTGCAGTAGCTGATATTTACTGCTTCCGGTCTTAATCAGGTACTTGGAAAAGCGAGTCTGATAACTAAGATCGTGTCAGTACGCTGTGTTACACTCCGTCTCAGTTATACAAACCAGTCAGTTAATGTTGTAGAGTGAAATAATCGCTGTTTGTTCTGAGATCCACACAAAACACATAAATACACTGTGTGGGCAGAACGTACAATTTGTGAATGTTAAACATGGCGGTACATTCAGTCCGTACCGCGCAGTAAACACACTCCGTCTCGGTTATACAAACCAGTCAGTTAATGTTGTACAGTGAAATAATCGCTGTTTGTTCTGAGATCCACACAAAACACATAAATACAGTCCGTACCGCGCAGTAAACACACTCCGTCTCGGTTATACAAACCAGTCAGTTAATGTTGTACAGTGAAATAATCGCTGTCTGTTCTGAGATCCACACAAAACACATAAATACAGTCCGTACCGCGCAGTAAACACACTCCGTCTCGGTTATACAAACCAGTCAGTTAATGTAGTACAGTGAAATAATTGCTGTTTGTTCTGAGATCCACACAAAACACATAAATACAGTTCGTACCGCGCAGTAAACACACTCCGTCTCAGTTATACAAACCAGTCAGTTAATGTTGTACAGTGAAATAATCGCTGTTTGTTCTGAGATCCACACAAAACACATAAATACAGTCCGTACCGCGCAGTAAACACACTCCGTCTCAGTTATACAAACCAGTCAGTTAATGTTGTACAGTGAAATAATCGCTGTTTGTTCTGAGATCCACACAAAACACATAAATACAGTCCGTACCGCGCAGTAAACACACTCCGTCTCAGTTATACAAACCAGTCAGTTAATGCTGTACAGTGAAATAATCGCTGTTTGTTCTGAGATCCACACAAAACACATAAATACAGTCCGTACCGCGCAGTAAACACACTCCGTCTCGGTTATACAAACCAGTCAGTTAATGTTGTACAGTGAAATAATCGCTGTTTGTTCTGAGATCCACACAAAACACATAAATACAGTCCGTACCGCGCAGTAAACACACTCCGTCTCGGTTATACAAACCAGTCAGTTAATGTTGTACAGTGAAATAATCGCTGTTTGTTCTGAGATCCACACAAAACACATAAATACAGTCCGTACCGCGCAGTAAACACACTCCGTCTCGGTTATACAAACCAGTCAGTTAATGTAGTACAGTGAAATAATTGCTGTTTGTTCTGAGATCCACACAAAACACATAAATACAGTTCGTACCGCGCAGTAAACACACTCCGTCTCAGTTATACAAACCAGTCAGTTAATGTTGTACAGTGAAATAATCGCTGTTTGTTCTGAGATCCACACAAAACACATAAATACAGTCCGTACCGCGCAGTAAAACACACTCCGTCTCAGTTATACAAACCAGTCAGTTAATGTTGTACAGTGAAATAATCGCTGTTTGTTCTGAGATCCACACAAAACACATAAATACACTGTGTGGGCAGAACGTAGAATTTGTGAATGTTAAACATGGCGGTACATTCAGTCCGTACCGCGCAGTAAACACACTCCGTCTCGGTTATACAAACCAGTCAGTTAATGTTGTACAGTGAAATAATCGCTGTTTGTTCTGAGATCCACACAAAACACATACATACAGTCCGTACCGCGCAGTAAACACACTCCGTCTCAGTTATACAAATCAGTCAGTTAATGTTGTATAGTGAAATAATCGCTGTTTGTTCTGAGATCCACACAAAACACATAAATACACTGTGTGGGCAGAACGTAGAATTTGTGAATGTTAAAACCCTTGGTTGATAAATTTACTGCTGGGTTTCAAATGTTTAAACGTCGTAAGGCGGACTGTCAGCATGCACAATACCTATATTTGTAGCAAAAGAATAAAGGAAGTTGTTGTGTCCGTCTCTTGTCCGTTTGATTAACACTAGTCAAATAACTGTTGCTGAGGACGAGAGTTTCACGATATTACAATTCCCGTTTATCAGTGCTACAGCCTTGGAGGCGTTTAATGATAAACGCAATTAAAATCTGCTGAAGCAACAAAAGGTTGTTGACATACTTGTAGACCGCTTGTGAAGTACATAGACACGTTATAGCTGTTGACCGATAAAACTATGGCCGACGGAGAAACTGATAACGATGTACTAAACGATGTGTTATACAGAGTGTCCGTGAAGTCCCGATTCCATTCAATGACATAAAGTTAACTTTTTCCTTGCAACACGTAATTGATAATGAATCTATAAAATCTCGACAGGGTCATCGGTTGCCTTACTCGATATTTTCGCGGGTTTTCTCCGTCCCTCCAGTATAGCTTCTACTAGATTAGGTACATACACTGTTTCTCTTTTAGGCCCCGACCGCTTGCTTATATCATTCGACGCTGTGAAGTGTGACTTAACCGACAGCGTCTTAAAATAACCCACTAAAAAAACCCTAGGCAGAAATTTCACAAATGTTGAAAAGAGAATTTCAGAAGTTCCGACCGCCTGACAAAGCAATTTATGATTTACACAATAATAAAACAGAGAGGGACATAACTCCTTTCTGTACGTACCGTGCCGAACACCGTTATTGTTTAATGTTAAAGAAATAACCCTAAATAAAGAGAATGGGTTTAATTTGTGTAAAATTGGGTAAGTTATTTGTACATTGTTATATGAAACAAGATGGAAACCAAATATAATTTTTGATGTGATAGTTTTGAGGGTTTGAAGATTCTGAAATAGAATGTGGTCATTGTGATGAACTTTCGGTTTCGATTGTCCGTCCGGCTATTCTTTATTTCCGTTTCTTTAATAAGGTTTGTTTAAGAGCTCGCGAGTTATTAGCCCACGAACCCCGAGTGCCTTGGTGGGGCTGCCACCTTGAGGCCCAGGCACTGGCCGTTACACTGATGTTCGTGTTTATAAGGAAGGAACAGCATTTCCTCTCTTATTTAATAGTGTATACTTCGGATATGCCGTTCTGTTTCGATTGCATGCAGTGTATTTCTTGATTAGTTGAGTAACTGCCAGCTTCTCAAGCGGGAGTTATGATCCATTAGCTCCCCATGTCACTGCCTTTGACGCAGGCATCTCGACAGTGCTGTCAGATAAGACGTAAACTTTGCACCAGACATTTGAAAGCAGCTCCCCAAATACATTTCACACATACAAGAGATAAACTGTATAACGTTAAGTAGCATCTAGATAACTGGGGAGCTACTAGCCCTAAGCGTAGTACAGTGATACCTCGGCTAACGAAGATAATTCTTTCCGGAATCACATTCGTTAGCCGAAATCTTCGTTAGCCGAAACGTGAGCAACTTTCTGCTTCCCTTGGGTTTGTCGCTTACTTTTTTTGGTTGGTGAGTCTCCCCTATGTGATGTGGTCAGCTCATCTCTTTGTCACACACATGCAGACGGAAAAGATAAGCTCCTGGAATGGCCCGACCGTTCGTGTTTGCTGCTTTATGTTAGCGCGAGCATCCACTAAAACATTCGTTAGCCGAGGTATCACTGTATTGGGAAATGTATATCGCTTAGTAGGACACAGCTCCGTCAATACAGTGTCTAGGATACAAGGTGGACAACCGGGAGATCTCGGTTCTTTTCCGGTAGGGGCAAGATATTTCTCACCTGTAAACCATCCAGACCGGCTTTGGGGGCCCACCTAGCCTTCTATTCAATGGAGGCCCTTTCCTCGTGGTTAAAGGGGCTGGGGCATGAATATGACCACTAATCTCCATCTCATACAGATGTTAAGAATGAGTGGAGCTGTATCTCCTCGCCTCCACATGCCTTAATGACTTAAAGGTAAAAGCAAAGCAATCCCATTACAGGCCTGGACAGGCCCTTAGGGTTCCAGGAGGTTGAGGCTCACAGATTTATAGACAATCGGCACATGAAGGTGGTAAGGTTGTCAGCCCTATGCACCGGCCGCCTTTACTCCCCAGGAAATACACCTGGTACTCATTTCTGTTAGAGGCTGAGTTGATCTCAGGGCCATAGTGCGACTGAAAGGATTATGTCAATGAAAAATTCCAGTGACACCATCGGGAATCGAACCCGCGACCTTCTGGCTTGTAGCCTTAATAACGTACATAATGCAACTTTCCTATCGCTCAATTAGACTGAAAAGTTCTGAATTCTGTGAACTAGAAGTATATGGAGCAGAGCCCTTGACAAGCTGACGGTCGCTACACTAGTTAAAATATTCCAATCACTTTAAGTAACTAGGAGGTTCGTTGCCGTGTTCACAAAAGCCTGCCGCTGGTCGCTGTGCTGACACAGATGTACCAGACCAAACCTTTTCTTTCTGATCTTATAAGATACTCTTTAATATTATCCCTATATACCTAGGATTTCCAAAAGCTTTTACGGTGGTGAATATCAACGCTATGACACCGTGCAATTTTGTATGTAAGTACCAACGTTTCGGAGAGACCTGCTGATCTTCCCGTCAACACTGCCACGCTGCTGCCTACACACGTGTACATTATATGACGTAAGTGTGACTGTAGGCTGGCTAAAATGACGCACTGCCTCGCAGCGGGCCGTGGGACACCTGTTGCGCGTCGCGTTCGTGTCTGCAAAAGCATATTTGTTGACGGATACATTTCTTCTACATGGCCAAACTTTGAGCAAGGATGCACAAAATTCTAAGGACTGCAATGCGGTTAATTGTTAGAGCCTCCCGAATTTCATGGCTGTAGTGGCGATGCTTTGTACAGCGGTATGCAGCAGCCGATTATGGAGCCAGATGTGGAAACGCCCATAAACGAGATAAGAACGGACATACCGCCATGATTAATGGGTGGAATAACTTTACACGTAAACTAAATCACTGAACTAGGTTAATTTTACGGATACTTCAATCTGATCGGGACTTGAAAATGATTATTAAAACTTACAGAAAACCTGCCGTACTTACCAGTGGTTACTATATATACCACCATGTTTAACATTCACAAATTCTACGTTCTACCCACACAGTGTATTTATGTGTTTTGTGTGGATCTCAGAACAAACAGCGATTATTTCACCGTACAGCATTAACTGACTGGTTTGTATAACTGAGACGGAGTGTGTTTACTGCCCGGTACGGACTGTATTTATGTGTTTTGTGTGGATCTCAGAACAAACAGCCATTATTTCACTGTACAGCATTAACTGACTGGTTTGTATAGCTATGACGGAGTGTTTACTGCGCGGTACGGACTGTATTTATGTGTTTTGTGTGGACCTCAGAACAAACAGCGATTATTTCACTTACAACATTAACTGATTGGTTTGTATAACTGAGACGGAGTGTGTTTACTGCGCGGTACGGACTGTATTTATGTGTTTTGTGTGGACCTCAGAACAAACAGCGATTATTTCACTGTACAACATTAACTGATTGGTTTGTATAACTGAGACGGAGTGTGTTTACTGCGCGGTACGGACTGTATTTATGTGTTTTGTGTGGATCTCAGAACAAACAGCGATTATTTCACTGTACAGCATTAACTGACTGGTTTGTATAACTGAGACGGAGTGTGTTTACTGCGCGGTACGGACTGTATTTATGTGTTTTGTGTGGATCTCAGAACAAACAGCGATTATTTCACTGTACAGCATTAACTGACTGGTTTGTATAACTGAGACGGAGTGTGTTTACTGCGCGGTACGGACTGTATTTATGTGTTTTGTGTGGATCTCAGAACAAACAGCGATTATTTCACTGTACAACATTAACTGACTGGTTTGTATAACTGAGACGGAGTGTGTTTACTGCGCGGTATGGACTGAGTCTTAAAGTATAATCAGGTCAATCGTAGTGTTTATATGTTTAGGTCTGTATGTGAGCACCTCAGCAAGCAGTAATTCGTCCCCACAGCCCGCTTTGTATGCATTTCTGTGTAGGCCTGTCTTTTACACATTAACTTGACTAACAATATGAAGCCTGGAATTCAAATATTGTACAAAACTTCAGCTGCTTCCTCACAGTTCTCACTCTAAGACCAGCCGGTCACTGCTGCTTGTTGTAAGGGCCATGTGAAACATAAACACATTCTGTGGGCGCAATGCAGAATTAGTTTACGGCTCCGAGGCCCACCTGGCTTCCTACTCAGTGGGTACCGGGTTTTTTCTCGCAAGTAAAGCGGCCGGGGCGTGAAGTTGTCCATTCACCACTACGTGCCGAGGTTAAGAATGAGTGGAGCTGTACTTTTGCTCCCCCCCCCCTATGTCTTCATGGCGCGGAAACAAACTTTCCTTTACTTTGTAATCTGTGGTCTTTTGGGTAATTATACGGCGTCGTTTGGTAATTATTTACCGACGTTTCGGGACAACGTGTCGATCCCATCTTCATGGGTCAAAATTCCAAGATGGAAAGAAAGCTTGTGAAAAGGAAACTTGGCAGCAACGCGGGGTGGGGGACCACGCGATGTGACAATGGCCAATAGGATGAGACGGGGGGGGGGGGGGGGTTTGGATGCAAGGTCACAATATGTTGTGCTGCTTTACTTTTATTAAACACGGTGGTACATATAATTACCTTTTTGCCTTAAATGGCTAAATTGTAAATGGTTTTAACAAATATATTTATAATAACGTAAGCAGAGAATGCTGCTTTCACTCAGGTACAACTGCGGCTTCGTATTCCCCTAAGTCTCGGGTTCAAATTTCGTTTCTCTCTCATGACATACTGTTGTGGTTGTACTCAGTCTCACCAGAACATGCCGAGATGCCGCTTACTTCCACATCCTTTCCAATTAATTATTTATTCATTAGCCGTTTTATTTTATCGCGGTTTTTTTTCTGAGTTATTGAAGCAGTTCCCGATGTTTCAAAGGACCATAGTGCCCCCATTTTCAGGGTCAAGTAGTCGAAATAGAATAGGTATCCTGAAGATATAGACAATGCTGCTACGAAACCTCGCTAACTATTCACCAATATACATGTCGGAACATCAGAGCAGACTATAACTTCCACTACACCGCTGTGATAGCCTTAAATATCGCTAAAGAAGGACAGATAAGGTAACTTAAGTGCCGCAGACAGATAAATCTGTGACCCCGTTTCTAAGAATAAGCCGTAACATTGGTGAACCGCAGAGGAATGTACTAGTGGCGCCTGCTGGTAAACACGAGTGTTGGCGTGTGCAGTGCGTGAGACGTGCCAACAGTATTTTGGTCAGATGCAGGTACGAGGTGGGATAACACTCTGAGGTTTGAGGTCTGAGGTCTGTGCAACATGTTGAAATATTTTCACTTGACACGTGTTGAGTCACGTGTCTCAATCAGTCATTAGGACTCTCTCCTGTGGTTGCATTATTAGCACGTACATTTGTTGCGTCTCAAGTCCGTACACATCGTACAAGGACTGCGATTGCTAACTTCACGTTTTGGACATCCCTTAACATTAAGTCGTTATACTAACATGTCGGCATTTAAGTAACTAACCTATCGGCTCTTTTTACAATATTTTTCCATTTATCTTCCTCGACCATTCTTGCAATTTTCTGCCTTTGGCTTCCACAATTTAACCATTATTCTAAATTATAATTTTCGTAGCTTTCCCGCTTTTGTGGTCTTAGTGCAGTTAGCTGCTTTGTTGTTAGCTATTCCCTCACATTTTACCATGTACTCAACAGTTCCCTCTCTCCACCTGTGTGTTTCCGTACATTTCAATATCAAATATCATTATACACTTCCTCTCTGCTCCACTTGCAGTAACCACTTTGTTAGAACAGTGTTTTGTTTGTTACAAGTACAATGGGAACAATTTTTCAGAATTTGCTGCAAGATTCCTGAAATAATTTGCTTTTTGTGTGTTTAACTGTAGTGTGTGTAATATTGCATAGTGTCAGTAACGCGGTATAGTGCCAGTAACACTTTAGTGTTACTAACACCGTGTAGTGTCAGTAGCAATGCATGGTGTCAGTAACACTGCGTAGTGCCAGTAACACTGCGTATTGCCAGTAACACTTCGTAGTGCCAGTGACACTTCATAGTACCAGTAACATTGCATAGTGCCAGTAACACTGCGTAGTGCCAGTAACACTGCTTAGTGCCAGTAACACTTCATAGTGCCAATAACATTGCATAGTGTCAGTAACACTGCGTAATGCCAGTAACACTGCGTAGTGCCATTAACTTCATAGTGCCAGTAACACTGCGTACTGCCAGTAACACTGCTTAGTGCCAGTAAAACTGCATAGTGCAAGTAAGACATCATAGTGCCAGTAACATTGCATAGTGTCAGTAACACTGCGTAATGCCAGTAACACTGCGTAGTGCCAGTAACTTTATAGTGCCAGTAACATTGCATAGTGTCAGTAACACAACGTAGTGCCAGTAACACTGCATAGTGCAAGTAACACTTCATAGTGCCAGTAACATTGCATAGTGTCAGTAACACTGCGTAGTGCCAGTAACACTGCATAGTGCCAGTAACATTGCATAGTGCCAGTAACACTTCATATTGCCAGTAACACTTCATATTGCCAGTAACACTGCATAGTGCAAGTAACACTGCATAATGCCAGTAACTGCATAATATCTGTAACACTGCGTAGTGCCAGTAACACTGCATAGTGCCAGTAACACTGCATAGTGCCAGTAACACTGTATAGTGCCAGTAACACTGTATAACATCAGTAACACTCTATAGCGCCAAACGGTAGGATGCTTTGTGAATGGAAACGGATGTGGAAGGAGACGTTCTTGGCATTATGTGAGATATCCCAGCATTTGCTTGGTGAAGCACGAACAGCGTCAGTCAGGTTGGCTGGTTCGTAGACCAAGATTTGAACCCGAGACCTATCGGAGGATGCAGTAATGCTGGCCATTCGGACTGAGACACTCGGCTCATGTTGTGGCAAGGAGTGATTGGCGAAGACACTGTGGGTCTTCCAATACGACCTAGAAACAAAGGACATATCTTGGCTGAGATCCGATGTTTTTCTTCCCCCCTCCCAAAGGAAAGACGGTTGTTGTCCTTCTCTGACGTCAAGGGATTTGCCAGTGGCGTACGTTTTTGTTCTGAGAACACAACATCAGTACATTCATCAATAATGATAAAATTTTTATCTGGATAAGTGGATTTACCATCTTGCCAGTGGACCTAGATACACAGGCACAATAATACAAATACGAGCTGATATAATATCAGAGACTGCGCAATATT
The DNA here is from genome assembly GCA_021186555.1 of Reticulitermes speratus. Classification (NCBI taxonomy): domain Eukaryota; kingdom Metazoa; phylum Arthropoda; class Insecta; order Blattodea; family Rhinotermitidae; genus Reticulitermes; species Reticulitermes speratus. Next base: position 4,294,235 of record JAJKFL010000042.1, read on the forward strand.
CATGACACAGATAAGAGAAACGATGACCCTGGAAGTGGACTAGTTCAAAGGCATCCAAAGGATAGCATGTCGCAATTTTCTCATTTCCAACAATAAATGTTGACATAGCTTTTAATTACTTTGGTAAAACCTGAAATTACAAATTGGCGTAACCACTGTAACACCTGGGAGAGAAGAGACAATTCAGTTCAATTTATTTCAATTTATTTCATCCCTTTGACAACAGCTTGTAGAGGATACATCAATATTTGTATTTTATTCTAAAATCTATATGTGAATTCTCACATACGTCTTATATAAAATGTATATACCCTTACATATACATATATAACTTGTAAACCATATGTCATTTACAGTTATTGTACAAAATGCTTAACCAATCTGTCACATCTATAACACCTACTAAGTCAACAAATGGTAACTACATGTTTAGTGATTACGATAGTTCGAAAGGCCCGTAGGTTGTAGGTAGTTGCATCCGGATCAGGAAATGGTGTCGTTAGTATCATCATCATAATCAACACCATCATGCATTTGCATGAACAAGCTTAATTTTTTAAAGCGTAATGGTTACTGTATGTACCGCCATGTTTAACATTCACAAATTCTACGTTCTGCCCACACAGTGTATTTATGTGTTTTGTGTGGATCTCAGAACAAACAGCGATTATTTCACTGTACAACATTAACTGACTGGTTTGTATAACTGAGACGGAGTGTGTTTACTGCGCGGTACGGACTGTATTTATGTGTTTTGTGTGGATCTCAGAACAAACAGCGATTATTTCACTGTACAACATTAACTGACTGGTTTGTATAACTGAGACGGAGTGTGTTTACTGCGCGGTACGGACTGTATTTATGTGTTTTGTGTGGATCTCAGAACAAACAGCGATTATTTCACTGTACAACATTAACTGACTGGTTTGTATAACTGAGACGGAGTGTGTTTACTGCGCGGTACGGACTGTATTTATGTGTTTTGTGTGGATCTCAGAACAAACAGCGATTATTTCACTGTACAACATTAACTGACTGGCTTTGTATAACTGAGACGGAGTGTGTTTACTGCGCGGTACGGACTGTATTTATGTGTTTTGTGTGGATCTCAGAACAAACAGCGATTATTTCACTGTACAACATTAACTGACTGGTTTGTATAACTGAGACGGAGTGTGTTTACTGCGCGGTACGGACTGTATTTATGTGTTTTGTGTGGATCTCAGAACAAACAGCGATTATTTCACTGTACAGCATTAACTGACTGGTTTGTGTAACTGAGACGGAGTGTGTTTACTGCGCGGTACGGACTGTATTTATGTGTTTTGTGTGGATCTCAGAACAAACAGCGATTATTTCACTGTACAACATTAACTGACTGGTTTGTATAACGAGACGGAGTGTGTTTACTGCGCGGTACGGACTGTATTTATGTGTTTTGTGTGGATCTCAGAACAAACAGCGATTATTTCACTGTACACATTAACAGACTGGTTTGTATAACTGAGACGGAGTGTGTTTACTGCGCGGTACGGACTGTATTTATGTGTTTTGTGTGGATCTCAGAACAAACAGCGATTATTTCACTGTACAACATTAACTGACTGGTTTGTATAACCGAGACGGAGTGTGTTTACTGCGCGGTACTGACTGTATTTATGTGTTTTGTGTGGATCTCAGAACAAACAGCGATTATTTAACTGTACAGCATTAACTGACTGGTTTATATAACCGAGACGGAGTGTGTTTACTGCGCGGTACGAGCTGAATCTTTAAATATAATCCAGGCCAAACTTAGCCTGTAAAGCATTTACCTTTTTCCTTACGCGGACCTAATACAGAACACACATGTATATTATGACATTCATTTCGTACTCTATGTACGTTAACCAGGGTTAAAGCGGTTGCAATTATTGCAATATAGTTATCGTATGGGATTCGAATCCTAATTTTCTAATTTATTTTATTTAAATAAATAAATTTTAATTTCATAATCTGAACTCCGTCCCCTCTTCAAACTTTTAGCTGCTCTATGTTGTGTAGTTGACAAAGACAGCGACCTTATTCTGGGGGAAGATCGGGCACTTCTGCCTGTATATAACGAAAATAAAATTTCTAGTTGTGGTGAGCTAGATGTGATGATAATGGACGCCTGAATTTCACTGCAGGACAGAGGGTCTGGCAGTAAGTTGCTAAACGCTGAAACGAATTGTTTGCAAACGGGTGCCTTGACCGGCCAAATCAAATTGTTGCCTATAGCTAGCTTCCTTTGAACTCACAAAATCTCTTTACCCCTAATGTAAATCGTTACCCTCGCGTCAGACACAACCACTGTACTGATATGCAGCAGCGATGTTGAGTTATTGATTCCTTACGATTGTGGATATCGTTAGCAGTGGCGGCTGGTCACCGGACACGGGAGGGGTGATGGAACTCAGTGATACGACGTAGCCAATCATATCCTTAGTATCACTTAGGCTTTTTAAAAAAATTGTGTTTAATGCAAGATTATGTTGCTACGATGGTATAATAAATACACGATGAATTGGAAGCCGTTTGGAAGTCGTGGCCTAATTTAGGTGCTGTTCAGATGTTTGCGACGGAAGACTAATGACCCCTGCCAGAAAAAAAAACTTAGTGAGTGTTATGATCACCCGATTTTTGTACCTTGTTTTTGGTGTGCGAAAAACAAAATTAATTTCGAAAACTGGATCTGTTTCGTTCTCAAATAAGGAGTGTGGAGGAAACTGTGCAATGGGCCCAGTAGAAAGAGCTATTGTCCATATCTGGACCACTCATTCATTCTGTAGTCTGTCTTACGACAGGTCCATAGCCTCTTCCAAAACGAGTTCTCCACAGAGTGCGATCTAGTGCTTCCTCTTTCAATTTACAGTATCTTCTCTTTTCCTTAATGTCATCCAGTAGCTGCTTACGTCTTCTCCCTCGTCGTCCCGTCATTTCTATCCTTCCTTCTCCTTTCCTTCAATCACATGTTTCAGAAGGCAGTTTCTACGCAAGATGTGACCAATCCAGTTAGCCTTTCTTCTTTTTATTGTATGTACGATATTCCTCTTCTCCTTGACGGTCGTCATGTAGCTATCATGCAGTTCGGCCACCTGTTGACCCGTTCCAGTCTGTCATCCAGAAGTCTCTTCAGTGGTCTTCCCCAGTTCCTTCTGCCTTATGGTGTGTAGCTTTTCATTACCCGTGCAGTCTGTTACGAAGCATTCTATTTACATGCTGTATCCCATTTCTCTTGTAGTCCTGTATTTTGTCCAGAACTGCGGTTATATTTAATTCCTTTGCAGTCTCTGTATTTGTTTCACGATCTGTCCAAGTGTATCCTGCTGTTATTCTCATATATTTCATCTCTGCTGCTGTTATTCTTCTTGCGTCTCTTGCTATAATGGTCCAATTTTCAGTGCCGTATAACAGAGCTGGGAAGGCTACTGTATTGTATAATTGTATTCTTGTTTTCTTTGTGGGCCGCGAAAGCTCAGTCGGTTATAGCGACTCGCTACGGGCTGGACGGTCCGGGGATCGAATCCCGGTGGGGGCGAGATTTTTCGCACCTGTCCAGACCGGCCCTGGGGCCCACACAACCTCCTATACAATGGGTACCGGGTCTCTTTCCCGGGGGTAAAGCGGCCGGGGCGTGGCGTTGACCACCCACCCTAATCTAGTGCCAGGGTTAAAGAAAGAGTAGAGCTATACCTCTACTCCCCTCTGGGCCTTCACGGCCTGTTGTAGGGAGAAATTTACCTTGACCTTATTTTCTTTAAGGGTTTTTTTTTTGTGATTTGTGATGAAGGGCCCTCGCACCACAGCCTTAAGGCTTTTTGTGCAACCCTGTGATGAAGATAAGCAGTTTTTTTTACCAAGTTTTACAATTAATGGAGCACCAGTGGAATGAAATCGACAGGGGAAAACCGACAACTCGGAGAAAAACCTGTCCCAGTGCCACTTTGTCCACCACAAATCTCACATGGACTTGACCCGGGATCGAACCCGGGCCTCCGTGGTGAGAAGCCGGCGACTAACCGTCTGAGCCATGGCACGGCCCTTCTTTAAGGGTTTCTGTTGTCTAAATTCTGTGTAGGTATAATACTTCTTTTTTGACACGATCACTAACAAAATCGGTGCCTCATTTTAGATCGTCTTTGTTGTGCAACGTCACGCGATGGACAAAGTCCAGAAAGTAATATCGCCTTTAGCTGTGCAAAGTTGACAGTCAGCCTAACCTCGTATACAGGGTATACACAAAAGAATGGTGCGGTTTCAATGGTGAATAAAGGGAAACCGCACCATTCTTTTGTGTATACTCTGTATAACTGCCGTGCCGAAATACAAAGAAACATCCGCGTGTACTTCACTGCACTAAATTTAACTGACGGGGTCACTGACAGCCATCTTGCACAACGTCTGTGTTCGTCCTGCTCATGCTCTAAACATAGCACATAAGGCCAGCGTTCCTGTTTCACAGATGGACATGCGGGGTTCGACTCCCTTCCGGTACAGCACATGTTGACGTCACACGGTTTGAATCTTATAATTTTGAAGTGACGCAGCATTGAAAGATGTCGAAGAGAAACGCGGAAGTGTCATAACAGTGTTGGCTTAATATCCCTAAATATTATGATTGCGAGGTGGGTTGGAGCATGTAGCATGCATGGGAGAAGTGAGAAAACACACAAAAATTTGGTAAGGCAATGGGAATGGGAACTAACTAACAGAAGTGAATTACTTTAACGACTCTGTTAATAACTTAGGTTTTATAGTGTCGGTGACAGATGAATGAACGAATGAATGATTTTATAGTATTGTTCAAATGATGCTCAGAAGGGAAACCGAATTAGTCGAATAAATTCCTGATCCATTGCTCCTGTTCCACTACAAAGGCCTCTATTCGCGGTGACAAATGTAACTTTATTTTATTGGGCTATTTTCACATATTGTAAAGTACCTTGAAAGTGCAACTGAATAGAACAGTAGCCATACGAAATGCAGACTGAGCAGGTTAATGTAGCGGTATTATTCTATAATTTTATTAGTGAGGTATATGGTGCAAACTCTCGTCGAATACAGCAGATATTGTGACTGATACTTTTCGTGGCTTGTTCACCCCTTTCAGAAAAAGCTGGGATCAGTCCCAGGCAGCTTCCTTCTAAATACTCTCCAAGTAATCCTTCGTGAATCATTTGAACAGTGTGAGACACTGACACCGTTGTAAAGCGAACCACAAATCAGAAAACATGTAATATGACAGTCACAATATTTGGACTGATATAAAATAAGTAACTATATTACTGTCCACGCCGTGATGGCATATAAGGGAGTAGAGGTATAGCTCCACTTATTCTTAACCTCGATGCTAGCTGGAGGTGATTGGTCAACATCACACCCCAGTTACTTTACCCCTGGGAAACAAACGTGGTACCAATTGAATAGGGGATTGTGGGGCCTCAGATCATTTCTGGACGTTCTCAAGAAAAGTCTCTTTTCTCCTCCGATAATCGATCCCCGGACTGCCCAACCCGTAGGCTAGTCACTATACCGACTACCAAATTATCTATCATCCTGTTTGTTCTTAAACCACAAAGTTTCTGATACTTATTCTGTTTTTTTTCCTGCAGGAATTATTTGATGTTTGAGGCTGTCACGATGGCAAATAACAAGACGAGATTGATACCAGCGTTTCGGAGAAACATACTGAAGAAGTAGGCAGTAGGCTGTTTTTACCTTTATAGAACTGTACACTGCTTAGTTACTCGGAAGAACTCGATATTAATATCTCTGGGACCTGTAATATTGCTGTGCGGGCGGTTGCTATGTCTGTCTTTACGAGATGCTGACTTCTCTCATTTCAGCTGACGGAGGTGACGTATTCTTTCGGCGTGTTCTACCTCACGTTTCTGCACTATTTCAATGAAGGCAAGGGAGCCACTGCATGGATCGCTTCTATCCTTGTTGGAGTCACCCTGTGTTCAGGTCAGTTGAATTATTGTTAAGTTGGTTGAGGCACTGCTCTACAAGCCGGAAGGTCGCGGGTTTGATTCCCGATGATGTAATTGGAAATTTTCATTGACATAATCCTTTCGGTCGCATTATGGCCCTTGGGTCGACTCAGCCTCTAACAGAAATGAGTACCAGGAATATTTCCTGGAGGGTAAAAGGGGCCGGTGTGTAGGGCTAACAACCTTACCACTTGCATGTGCCGATTGTCTATAAATCTGGGAGCCTCGAACTCCTGGAACCCTCAGGTCCTGTCCAGGCCTACAATGGGATTGCTTTACCATTAAAACTTATCATACATATAGGGTCATCATTTTGATTGACAATTATCGGTTGCCACTTCCTCCTGCCGGGTCAGCTGACGGCTGACACGCGCGGCGGAGTTGGTGTGGCACGTGACAAAAGTGTGTCACATTAGAGAATTGTTCTTCCTGCTTTAACATTAAAACGGAACTGTATTTTGTTCATACTATGTATTTGTGTGTTACTTATGATTCTCGTAATACCCAGCGATTATTACATTAAATAGGTTTAACCAGCTCATTTTTGTAATGGAGACAGTGAGACTGTGGAGACTGTATTTACTGTGAAACAGGGACTGAAGTTGTGTGTATTGTTTGAATGTATTTCGGCCTTCGAAAGTTTAATGTAATAATGCAGACGTCTAATATTCTATTAATTACTCTATTTTCCACCTGTTTGACCAACGCAACATATTTATCTATTTCATATAATTCTCAGAGTAAACAATTATTTTCCTAAACAGAACCAAACAGGTGGTCTTTGTAATGAAGAAAGTGTTTGTTTTTCCTGAGGTAAAAACAGAATTTCTAAGTGTTACTTAATTGAACTTTATGCTTCGGTTGTCCTTCTCAAGGCTCAGGAGTTTAGCCACCAGCCTCTCATCGCGGGGGCCTGTGTTCATTCCCGGGCTTGTCCATGTGAGAGTAGCAGTGGACAGAGTGGCACCAGGATAGATTTTTTCCGAGCACTTCAGTTTTCCCCTGTCAGTATCATTCCACCAATGCTCCATACTCATTCATAAGTCTACCACCAACGCTGTATAATGTTTCTCTCCCAGTACTTCAGTTTCCCGTTCAGTATCATTCCACCAATGCTCCATACTCATTCATACATCTACCACCAACGCTGTATAATGTTTCTCTCCCAGTACTTCAGTCTTCCCCTGTCAGTATCATTCCACCAATGCTCCATACTCATTCATACATCTACCACCAACACTGTATAATGTTTCTCTCCCAGTACTTCAGCTTTCCCTGTCAGTATCATTCCACCAATGCTCCATACTCATTCATACATCTACCACCAACACTGTATAATGTTTCTCTCCCAGTACTTCAGTTTCCCCTGTCAGTATCATTCCACCAATGCTCCATACTCATTCATACATCTACCACCAACACTGTATAATGTTTCTCTCCCAGTACTTCAGTTTTCCCTGTCAGTATCATTCCACCAATGCTCCATACTCATTCATACATCTACCACCAACACTGTATAATGTTTCTCTGCAAGTACTTCAGTTTCCCCTGTCAGTATCATTCCACCAATGCTCCATACTCATTCATAAATCTACCACCAACGGTGTGTAATGTTTCTCTCCCAGTACTTCAGTTTTGTCCTGTCAGTATCATTCCACCAATGCTCCATACTCATTCATACATCTACCACCAACGCTGTATAATGTTTCTCTCCCAGTACATCAGTTTTCCCTGTCAGTATCATTCCACCAATGCTCCATACACATTCATACATCTACCACCAACGCTGTATAATGTTTCTCTCCCAGTACTTCAGTCTTTCCATGTCAGTATCATTCCACCAATGCTCCATACACATTCATACATCTACCACCAACGCTGTATAATGTTTCTCTCCCTGTACTTCAGTTTTTCCCTGTCAGTATCATTCCACCAATGCTCCATACACATTCATACATCTACCACCAACGCTGTATAATGTTTCTCTCCCAGTACTTCAGTCTTTCCATGTCAGTATCATTCCACCAATGCTCCATACACATTCATACATCTACCACCAACGCTGTATAATGTTTCTCTCCCAGTACTTCAGTCTTTCCATGTCAGTATCATTCCACCAATGCTCCATACTCTTCTCCTTAATGCTACTCTTACATCAGAGAGACAAGTCTTCACAGCCTGGTGACCTTGAAACAAAACAATGCTCTTTCGGATATAAGGGAGCGCTGGACAGAAAGGTACTTTAACATTTTATGGTTCAGTGGGCCAACAGGTTCAGGACGACACACCTTGCTTGCCGCACATTCAGACTGACAGATTTATAGTTTAATGCAAGATGATATCGATATCACTGCAAGAACAGACATCGAATTATTTTGCGAAGGTTTGCTGAAAGGTTCAGCTATAGCTGCGTCTGTGCTTTATTAAGCACCATGGGATGAAGACGTATGGAGGAGTTGAGGTACAGCTCCGGTTTCTTTTAATCTTCGTCACTAGATGCAGTTAAGTGCTATACTTGACGCTCCGGTCGCTTTACCGCCAAGAATATAGCCCGCGGTATCCATCGGATAGGAGACTCACCAACACACGGGACAAGAAGCACATCAGTCCACCGAAATTCGTAATAAAATGATTGCCGGGCATGCGGTTAAGAAATCACCCGCATTTACAGAATGTGAATATTCTGTGCTATTTTCACAACGATCTAACTAACTACATGAATCACAGTCCGTCTCGAGAAGCTAATCGTTCCTCATCTAGTCAAAAAATTCCTCGCATTTTACGGTTCTAGGTTCATTACCGTTTTCACAAGACTCCCGCCATTTTTCCGTAACCTGAGCCAGATCAATCGAATCCACGCCCTCAACCGATTTCTTTAAAGCCCTTTCTACGAGTAATGTCATCCCACCACCTGTGTTGAAAAGAGACCGTAATTGTGACCTATCCTTAGCGGGATTAATCCAACAAAAATCATCACATCGTAATTCTTTAATTTTAGTTTTAATATTGCTCTCCCATCAGCCTCTAGGTCTACCCATTTCGTCTCCCATATGCATGTTACCCGACTGGCATGCTCTGTGCCCTGCCTGTCTCCTTCCTGCACTGCAGGTGTCTCCCACTTCTCATGCTCTTTCAATTGATTGACCTAATTATACGTATATGATGGAGGCCGGGATAGCTCAGTCGGTCTCTAGGCAACGGGTTAGACTGCAGACGAGACTGTGTTCCGTTCCCAGCAGGTGCAAGAGACATCTCTCTGTTCTACAGCTTCCATATCGCGTCTGGGTCTCGCCCAGCCTCCTATGCTGTATGTACTGCGGTCTCCCCGGTCGTAAAGCGGCCGGAGCATGAAGCTGACCACTCACCTACATGTAGTGCGGAGTTGAAGTAAGAATATATGGAGCTATACCGTTTATCCCTCTTACATGTTCATGGCATGTCCTGTAATGGACCCCGTGTCCGTCACCTGGTTTATATGTGAATGAAGATGAAGTATTGGTGGAATAATACTGACAGGGGAGAACTGAGGTAATCGGAGAGAATCCTGTCGCAGTGCCACTTTATCTACCATAAATCTCACATTAAATGACCCGGGATGGAACCCGGGTCGCGGCGGTGAGAGGCTGACGAGTAACCGCTTGAGGCATGCCGCGTTAAGACTTGCAGTTTATATAAAATTTTGGCTCTCCATTAAAATTCCAGCCGGTTACTAATGTAGGAGAAATGCTGGTTGTTCGCTGTGAGAAACACACGGCAGGCACATTTGTACTGCGTGCCCAAATTGCGGAGTTCTTGGATGTTAAATTTGGCCTTACGTATAATTACGACTCTGCCTCGCTCATTTCCAGCGGATTCGTCTTGCATACAAAGACTGTTTTTCCACTAGATTTTCGTTTACCACTGATGTCGTATACGTAGCTTATCTAAAGCCAAGAAGCACTTGGCCTCGCGAGGCGCGATGCTCCTTGAGGCAGCTAAATTTAACACTTCAGCATTTTAATGACATTTTGCAGACCAGCCCTGCCAATGTTTGTTATTGAATGTGTTATTGCACTTAACGTAATTCATGCTACGTAGATGTAAGTTAAGTGCTACAGAGTGGAAGTAGCAGCATGTAAAAAACGCCATAAACCTCTAAATTAAAGCACAGCGATTCAGATTGAAGGTCCCTTGGCTTATACAGGGCATACACAAAAGAATGGTGCGGTTTCAATAGTGATTCCTATTGAAACCGCACCATTCTTTTGTGTATGCCCTGTACAATGGTCGCGACACTACCCTAGCATTCAAAACATTCCACGTTTAATCACAATGTAAGTACAGTAATTTAAAAAGTCTTTAAATATCAGTCATTAAGTTTGCAGCCGATTATCAGAAGACGGGACTAGAACCAGTTACCGAAACGTCGTGAATTTATTATTGATACACTTTCGGATCATTTAAAGGTGCGGTCATTAGCACACCCTGTATGACGTATAATTATAAAATCACTGACTATTGAATTGGCAGGAATGGGGAAGGAGGCGATGAGAACCTACAGGGTGGTACTGTTGCAACATTTGTTTGAAGGGGGAGAGGGGGGAACTGCGGAAAGTTCGGAATACCTGGTGTGGGGGCCCAAATTTATTACCGGTACATCCCACCAAATGTCACATAACTTTTAACCAATGAGCTGTTCAATCTCGTGTCTTGTGCCCCACTTGGGGCGTGCCGGTTTTCTGTTTTATGTATTATCATTTTATATCATCTGGGCCGATCTAAATCGGAGAATGACAGAAGGTCGCAGAAGAATCGTTATCATTCCCGCCTTTTATTCGGGAGGTCACGGGTTCGAATCTACCTAAATTCTGGCTAAAATGAAGCTGTTTGTGTTTTCTTTAAATCCTCTCGGAAGAGGCTGTAACGATGCTAGAATTGGCCACGACCACTTAATTTTCAAATTATCCTCATTCTGGTATCATTGTTGTCGTGCAATCCAAATTTCTTGACCTATGACGTAATACTTTACGTTGTTCTGCAGATTGTAGGCCTACGTAATATTTATTTCGAAAGGACGATTGTAATTTCAATCCCTTGGGTAGTACCTGTGCAAATCTGGAGCCGCGGTAGCTCAGTCAGTGTAGATACGAGGCTGGGGGCTGGAAAAGCAAGGAACTGGTGTTGGATTCGTGGCTGAGCACCAGTTTGTTTCTTCACCGTGTCCACACCGGCTCTACGAACAACCCAGCCTCCTATTTATTGGTAGCAGAGGATATTTCTCCGAGGGTAAAGCAGCCGGAACATAAAACTGGCCATTCGTCTCCACGTAGTTCTTAGGATAAAAATGCGTGAAGCTGTACGGAGTTATACCTCCATTCCCTCGCACGTCTTCTTGTAGCCGTACGTGATTAAACACAGTTTTGCATTTCCATCTCATGGGCTTGAGGCCTAGACTAGGGAAACGCCAATAGAGCAGTTGGTTCTGTTTCTGCCTTCAGGTAGAAACAGAACCAACTGCTGACCTGTTGACAGTGACGAGTCACAGTGATTAGGTTCCGAAATCTGCGTTCGTATTATAAGTACAGGGGTGTGTAATTATAAGTACAGGGGTGTGTAATGTTCGGCGTAGTAGATCTAACAACACGACTTTAGGCTGTGCATAACAGATACAGCTGTTCGTGTGTCTAAGCACACCATGCAGGCGTATGTTAGACACAGAGGTAAAGCTGCACGCATTTTTAACCTCCACGTTAGATGCTGATGAACTGATCAAATTAATACAAAGGCAAATGCATCTTCACGTCCGACCTGATGTTTAGTTGATAATACGGCAGGGTTTGTCTCTTCCCCAAGATGTCGTCATGTGTCTGTTGTTTTACAGGTCCGATCTCCAGTTCGTTCGTGAACAAGTACGGCTGCCGGGCAGTGACCGTCGCGGGGTCGTTCCTGGCGGCGGCGTGCTTGGTGCTGAGCGTCTTCGCAAGAAATATTCTAACACTTTACTTCACCATCGGTCTGGGAACAGGTACGTGCAGATACGTGCAGATACAGGTACGTGCAGATACGTGCAGATACAGGTACGTGCAGATACAGGTACGTGCAGATACGTGCAGATACAGGTACGTGCAGATACGTGCAGATACAGATACGTGCAGATACGTGCAGATACAGGTACGTGCAGATACGTGCAGATACAGGTAATGATCTAATTAAAACTGTGTGTGTAGAGGATGGTCAAATTGAATATGTACGTGCAGAGGATGGTCCAATTGAATCTCTACGTGCAGAGGATGGTCCAATTGAATCTCTACGTGCAGAGGATGGTCCAATTGAATATGTACGTGCAGAGGATGGTCCAATTGAATCTGTACGTGCAGAGGATGGTCCAATTGAATATGTACGTGCAGAGGATGGTCCAATTGAATCTGTACGTGCAGAGGATGGTCCAATTGAATCTGTACGTGCAGAGGATGGTCCAATTGAATATGTACGTGCAGAGGATGGTCCAATTGAATATGTACGTGCAGAGGATGGTCCAATTGAAACTGTATGTGCAGAGGATGGTCCAATTGAATCTCTACGTGCAGAGGATGGTCCAATTGAAACTGTATGTGCAGAGGATGGTCCAATTGAATATGTACGTGCAGAGGATGGTCCAATTGAAACTGTATGTGCAGAGGATGGTCCAATTGAATCTGTACGTGCAGAAGATAGTCCATTGAAGCTGTACGTGCAGAAGATGGTGCAGTTGAAACGGTGCATGCAGAGGATGGTCTATTTAAAATAAAAAAAAATGTATTTGTTGATTTTCAAATATTTTTTTGTATGTGACTGCTAACTGCAGGCTTTTCCCAGTTCACGTCCGCTACAGCTATTACTAACGACCAAATTTGATCTTATACTACTTACTCTGTTTTTAAAGCTTCTAATCTCATCTAAATTATTCTATAAAATATATTTTTGTTTGCAATACCTTCCCCCTCACCTCCTTGAAAACTAGCACAGTTCCTTCCACTTTGTTTTCGCACTTGCATTTATATACATTTGCCTAAATATTTACGTTCTGTCAACGTTGATAGTAAAATGATCCCATGATGATCCACTTGACACTGTGTACATACATTAGTAGAAAGTAAACTCAGGAGGGTTTGGAAGTTCCATTTGCGCCCATCAGAGCACAAACCGAAATTTTCGACTCAAAATTAGCTGGTGCGGGGAACTACGTACTGGGCAAGTTGCAAGGTACTTGTGTCGATCAAGGTACAGCACGGTCGTCTGATGTCTTGGCTGAGGGCGACTGACTGACAGTCAACAAACCAGTCGAGGTAGCCAATTCGACAGAACGAAGAGTACCTGACACGTCTCGGCTAAGCTGACTGAGGATTTCCGTGATTTTCCTCAGAAGTAAGTCGAATGCCTGCGTGTAATTAAAATACGGGGCACGGCCTGCATCACCCTTCTGTCACGGAGGACTCTCTCCGCCCTCCAGGTTGCAAAATCCTTCAGCTCACGCCAGCGAGCCACCTTGCGTTCAAGCCCCAGAAAGCCACTCAACCAATTCAGTCCACCCGTTCCACTGACATATTGCTATTTGCCCTCAACCAAGACGGGAAACCCGTTAGCGTAAGCTCCAATCCAGTTTTAAGGTTTCTGTCCCCCTGCTCTGTGACGCATTCAATATATAGGAAAGGCTAAGCTGACTTATGGACTCCGACTTGGTGGTTTGGTAAAACTGTACACTGCCTTTGGGTCTGGGTACCGTTGTGATTACGTCACCCAATAAACCTACTACAATCCTATAGCCTATATTCATAATGGCTTATGTGTGTGTTCGTATTTTCTGGGTAATGTCGTCGCAATTTTATTTAATTCTGTAGTTTATAATCAACCCCAATGATTGGTATCAGTTTTACAGTTTTTACGTTTAAGCCTCCTGTGTCTGTTATTGACTGTAATAAGATGTAAATATAGCTAAGCCTTGCTGTGTGCCAAAGTATGCTTACAGCCACTTTGTGCTTGTCGTGAGTGAATATTGCTTGTGTCGTACTGTAGATGTCGTCATGAACTTTGGCCCCTTCGATTAAGAATGCTGTGGAATTTTAGGAACAAAAATTGGTTTGTAAGCAAGTTAATTATCTTTGTTCGCCAAATGATACTTGCTAGTGGAGACAGACAGACTGTCGTGCTAATATGGTTAAGGCCACAATGCATGTTATTTCTTTGTTCGCGAGTCGGACTTGATGATCTTTCATCGTGATCAGCTGATTGAGCGGCATTGCAACAGCAAAGTGTCGCACAGCTGTTAGTTCAAGGTCGTTGTTTTGTCTTTTTAAGCCGTTCTTTGTTACGCATAAACATGCGCGCTGTTTACAGCTGTTTCCTATTTGTTCTAGTAGAGACACGTTCTCTGCGTGCTGACACGTTAATCACAGCGTGTAACAACACTGGCTGGCTCATTTCCTGTTCGTCATTTCCTGTTCGTCATTTTAATATTCCCAGATACATAATTTTTTTTATTATCAGCGCTTCGTAAACAATGACAGATCTTTCGCTTCATGTCTGTGTCCATCCGGGCTCAAAACATGTTGTCATTCTAGATGGACAGAGTATATTTTGAGTTTGATGTCAGTATTTAAGTTGGGGGGGGGGGGGGCCGGGATAGCGTAGTCGGTATAGCGACTCGCTACGGGCTGGACGGTCCGGGGATCGAATCCCGGTGGGGGCGAGATTTTTCGCATACGTCCAGACCGGCCCTGGGACCTACCCAGCCTCCTATACAATGGGTACCGGGTCTTTCCCGGGGGTAAAGCGGCCGGGGCGTGGTGCTGACCACCCACCCCCAACTAGCGCCGGGGTCAAGAATGAGTAGAGCTATACCTCTACTCCCCCTCTGGGCCTTCGTGGCCTGTTATAGGGAAAACTTTACTTTTATTTAAGTTGGGGATTAGGCTGAGTTTTCGTTGACTGTAGGCACGAATGCGTAATGAGACTGGGGCCCCATGGATAGTGGCGCCATCTAGATGGCTACAAACATTTCTCACGTTCCGTTGAAACGTGTCACGTACTAGAAGATACCGCAATGGGAACATCGTATTTCTGCAGGGCGGTTGAATTGCAGTGTACGTCGAGAAAAATTTCCTATCACAAAAACTTCCAGGCGTTCTTTTTTTTTTCCATGGCGCAACAGCTCCTAATGGGCCAGGGCATCATCGTTATCGAGGCTTCACGATCACACTCAGACACACCACAGTTGGTAGGACTCCTCTGGACGAGTGACCAGCCCGTCGCAGAGACCTCTACCTGACAACACACAACACTCACAACAGACAGACATCCATGCCACCGGCTGGATTTTTTTTTTCCCGGGGTTTTTCCCCTTTGATCCATTTTTGTACTGTTTAAATCCTTTCGTCCTTCATGTCACTTTACATTCCATACTACCGTCCTTACAACAAACACAACACTCACAACAGACAGACATCCATGCCCCCGGTGGGGGTTTTTTTTTGCCTGTCCGGGGTTTTCTCCCTTTGATCCACTTTTGTACTGTTTAAATCCTTTCGTCCTTCATGTCACTTTACGTTCCATGCTACCGTCCTTACAACAAACACAACACAGACATCCATGCCCCCCGTGGGATTCGAACCCACGATCCTAGTAAGCGAGCGACCGCAGACCCACGCCTTAGACCGCACGGCCACTGGGATCGGCTCGAACCCACAATCCCACCAAGCGAAAAGCCGAAGACCCGCGCCTTAGACCGCGCGGCTACTGGGACAGGCTTTCTTTACGAAGTAAAAAGGAGCGTCTTACGTGGGGACCACACCCGTCCCTCTGTCAATCCATCGTTTTGTTACCTAGTATCAGCGATTAGAACGTTTGTCGGATTTTCACGAAAATCAGTTTAGAAGTTCTACACAAAAAGTTACCGGGTAATTGTGAGTTTCATGTAAAAATCAGCGCAGTGACGTTCCTAATTTACTTAAAGGCGTCGGTGAATTTCAGCCCGCGATTTACATACGTATCGGTCGATTTGGGTGAAATTCGGTGCAAGAGATCTGAGCATTTTTCTGTCGAGCATTTGCGAGTTTCGTGAAAATCGACGCAAAGGAAGCCATACTTCACTTGCGAATACTAAAATATGTTGATCCTTTTTTTTCATACATTTTTCGTTTGATTATGAAAAAGTGGGTGGGAGAGATGCCCACAAATATTTACTGAGTGATTACGAGTTCCATGAAAATCGGCGCAGTGAAAGCCTTCTTTGGAGCGTAAATAAATTTGTATTCGAACCGCTCCACATTAATTTCCTAGTCCAGTGAATTTCAGCGTAAGATATCTGAACATAACGTTTTTGGGCCCTTTTGAATTTCGTGAAAATCGTTACAGTGAAGACCGTACTTTTCCTGTGGGAGTGAATGAATTACATTTATATGTGTATGCTGAAACCGTATGGCATTCTGTAAGCATAGAACGCCTTGCTGGGGCAGTATGCAAGGTCAGAGCTTACAGAACTTATAACCTCATTAAGTACAGCTTAGAGTTTGAAGGTAAAGCCATCATACAATATACTGGAATGAACTGATTACTTCTAAGACGCCGCGGCGGGTAGGGGAAGGGGGGTGGGGGTGTCGTTGTCACCCCGAGTTGTAGGTTCAGAAGTGCCCATTCTGTCCTCAAGAATCCAAATTTTAACTGCAAATATAAGTTTTAAAACTTTCACGGCGACATGATTCAATTATAGTCTTCTCGGGCGATCAGCCACGTCAAATGGTTTAAATACAACGTTTCGGGGACTGGCTCCGTCCCCATCCTCAGGCAAAACTGAAATCAGTTTTGCCTGAGGATGGGGACGGAGCTAGTCCCCGAAACGTTGCATTTAAACGTGCTAACGCGGTTGGAAGCCCGAGAAGACTATATTTAACTGCAAATGTTGTTAGTTTTGTCAGCATCCTCGTATCAGTTGTAAAGTAACCTTTAAGGAACATGACTGAATACAAGAAAATAAAATAAGTGATAAGAAGAAGACTTAGTGGACATCAGAAGCATTGTATTGACTCCATTTTACTTGGCAGTCTCAACACTTCCATTTGTGACTGTTACTACTACCAGCTGGCAAAACAGCCTCGTGCTTCTGGTGATGTTTGTGACGAGGAGTTTTGAGGTTCAGGTCTGTGTACCGTGGCAGTGGTGCCAAACCCGTAAGCTGAACCTAGGACACTACAGATATTACTACGTTATTTTAACTACTTCATAATAGAGCCATAGACTAAACTTTTGTGATTGCTGTACTGAAGTTTTTGATTATCGTAGCAAGCAATTTATTTTGGGTTTTGATGTTTCAACTGAAGTTTAATTGAGAATTGTCATCTTCTAAAATATGACGCTGCTTTGCTGGGTGTACGGTTTCCGACGTTTCAGAGGAATGTGTCTCCTTTATCTCCCAAGTTTTAAAGGTCCATGAAGACGACACGTTTATTCGAAACGTCGCGAACTATTTACAGCCCACCAGTGTCGCATCCCAGGATACCAGAATTCATGCACTTTCTTATTTTCAGTACTTACAAACTAAAGGAAGGCTATTTACTATAAACTCGCACAATGTTACTGTTATTAATTTTTTCCAGGGTTTGGTTTCGGCCTCATCTACTTGCCAGCCATTGTGAGTGTGACATGTTACTTCGAGAAAAAGCGTTCCTTAGCGACTGGAATTGCCGTTTGTGGCTCTGGACTCGGCACCTTCATATTTGCACCCCTCACTGAGTACCTCATTGTAGAGTATGGGTGGCGTGGTGCCATGCTGATCATTGCAGGGTTTGTGCTCAACTGTGCGATCCTTGGGGCACTGTTCAGGCCTGTGCCAGATGTCAGAGAGAGCAAGCCCGTCAGCAGGACAGCCTCTGTCTGTGGTATAACGCATCAGGCAAGTTGCGGCACGACTGACATGCAGGCCAAGAAAGATATCTCTGAGCGGGGCCTGAACCAAGGCATTTCTAACAGCTCTTCACAACATGACGGCAATGCTTTGCATCGACCTCTCAGCATTGGGCACTTCACCATTCCGCATGCTGAGAAAATAAACAGCAAGCCTCACACTGTGACGTCAGATGTAGCCCGACTAGCTCTCAGTCAGCCGGCCCTAATGACAACGTCTGCTTCTGTCTCTGACCACCGTCTGAAGCTTACCTTTGGCAGTCAGAGCTTACGAAAGTCCAGTGGAATCATGTACAGGCGAGACATCTTCTACCGTGGAAGTCTACACAACATTCCATATCACAGGTAACAGCAGTCACCTGTATTTCATTTACAAATGGACGCTATCAAAACAGCACCCTTGTGACACCTCAGGTTCTCACAACAGTGTTGCTGGGGCTGCGGGTCTTCTGAAATGTGACGCCGTTTTTCTGGGTAACTCCATCTTCAAGGGGTAAGACAGCCAAGAAGACTGTCTTGGACTGCCTAACTCCTGAAGATGAAGTTTCCACGATCCTTCGAAACGTCGGGAAATACTCCGCCAGTGACACAGTGTCACGTCCCACAAGACTAGACGTTTCAACAGTACCGCTGTGAGATCCTAAAATCTAGAGATTGTAGAACTTGTTATGCCTGACACCATCTCACGTACACACACTCTACTTTGTTTAATTTGGTCTGCAAGTTCAAGTAACCCAGGGGATAAAAAATGGGGGGGGGGGGGGGTATAAAATTTTTATACATATAGTTACCAATGTTTATCTGTGGGATGATGCTGATGGTGATTATGTTGAAGCAAGATTTTTAGATATGGAATTTATGTCATTATATCCTTTGCTCTATAAAATTCAAGCTTTCACAGCTGTAGTGATTGATATTGTGTTCATCTTTCTTTATTTGTGTTATTTAACGACACTGTCATTTGCTAGCGTCGACATTAGATGAAAGAGGAGCAGTAGTGGAATGATACTGACAGGAGAAAACCGAAGTACTGGGAGAAAAAACCTGTCCCAGTGCCATTTTCTCCGCTGCACATCTCACATGGACTGGCCTGGGAGGGAACTAAAGCCTTTATGTTGAGAGGACAGAGTCATGACAGTTTGTGCTTGTCTGAAACCGTGCGGTCTGGAGTGTTGGTGCCATAGTCTTGGACGAACACACTGCCTCCAACTTTAGAGCAGAAGAATGTGAATGATTGGCTGGAAGACAGAAGGGTTCACAATCTGCAAGCCATATCCCTTCGTGCTCTTTGTAACCGAGATAATTTTACTCCTGTAGGAATATTTCACTTTGAAACTAGTATCAGCATGCTTATAGGTTTCTAAATTATCATTTAAACTGAGGTAATGGGATAGGAAACAGAAATGGATGATTCTTATGTTCAGCTCCAATTTCTTCTCTCCAGTTTCTCTTTCATTCTATGTCAGATTTTAGTTTCTCACTGCGTTAAGAATTGAGATTACAGTCTGCTGGGATGTGACGTCGTGTAGTTTGGTAGATATGAACCAACGCTTTAGATGAACCCCATGACTCCATCTTCAGATTAGCTGTCTACGATACTACATGGCATTGCATGCCTAGAGGCTGTAATAATTATTGTCTTACTGTTTCTGTCTATTTCTTGTCTTTCTCTGCTTCAACCTCTTTTTATCTCTTGGAGGAGGAAGAGGAGGAGGAGGAGCTGTACTTGGCCAGGCCATACAAACTTCAGAGTCTTGGGTTTGAAGCCTGGAAGCAAGAGTTTCTTTAACCAGGTCCCTCTGGTGGTTTCATATTCCCCAAATACGGGTGAATGCCACACAGATAGGCTTGGGTAAGCCACAGCTGGAATGCCAAACATTAGTTTGTGTAACACACTGTACCTAGCCTTGACTTCTGCATATCCTAGATCAGGAATGTACAATTTACCATCCTTACTCATTTGGTTAACATGTAGTTTGATATTGAGTTATGTCTTCAGTTTTGATATTTTTAGTAGTACAGTGCTCTTATGTACATAACACACAGCTGTCAGCATATAACCAGTTACATATATTTAATGTACATTGAGAAGAATTGAATATGAATAATAAATAATAAAAATACAGGACATAATTATTAATAACTTATATGCAGTTACATGCAAGGCCTTCATCATAGGATGGGCAGGGCTTATGGTGTGTATGAGAGAGAAGAAAAATAGATACAGTGCTTTTGTGAGAAAGGAAAGATACTTCTTGAAAGTGTTTGAAGTAGACGGGCGGATAGTGTTAAAATGAATTTTCAGCAATAGGATGGGAGAATGTAGACTGGATTCATCTGGCTCAGGATAAAGAGAAGTGATGGTTGTAAACACATTAATGAACCATGGGGTTGTATAATGCGGGGAATTTGTCGACTGTTTAAGGAACTATTAGCTTCTCAAGAAGGAACTGGCTCCATGGATTTAGTCAGTTGATCAGTCAGTAAGTCAGTCAGTTGATCAATCAGTTAGGCAATCAGTCAATCAGGATTATTTGTTCTGATATTGATGCATGGGATAAAATACGCTCGTATTTCAGTTTGACAGGATTAGCTGGTTAGTTGGTGTACTGCACTACAGAACAAAAAGTGTTTATTGTGGAAACGTAGTTAGTTACGTCATGCAAAACAGTCTTTTTTGAAGACTGTATTTCTGTACCGGAAGGTGTTGTATAACAATTGTACTAATTGTGCTGCCTTCTTGTTGGTACGTATTTGTAGCATCATGGTTTTGCATTTTGAGGGAATGCTGTGTTTTGAATGTTTCTGGACCTTTCTGGAATGCTGTCTAACCTTATACACTACTGCAACTAATGCCACTTGCCAGAATTCTACTTGAGATGCTAACAGTTGCTCAGCTACACTGAAATCATGGAAAGGAATCCCATGGATGTATGGGGATGATGATGTTGAAGTGTCTTAACTCTTTGTGTACTGTTCCCGTTTGCCTCTATCCTTTTGCGGCCTATGTCAACCAGTCCAAAATGCTTGTAAATAGTGTAGCTTATCACTGCCTGGGAATATAGACAAGTACACTGAAATGTGATGTGAAACAGCTCAAGCAAATTGTGGAAAGTAAATCCAAGACATTTCTTGTTGTGTGGCTAAGGTATAGTCAAGATACTTCTTGTACTTTATGCAGCCTGAAGGTCTACTGCATTGTTCACAACTTCCTGCTACTGATTCCTGTTATGAGCCAAATTAATCCAGTCCAAGTCCTCCTATCCTATTTTTCAGATCAATTTTGATGTTATATTCCTATGTCGTGGTCTGCCCAATGGTCTCTTTCCTTCAGGTTTTCTGAAACCCTGCATTCATTCTTTACCTCCACCGTGGGTGCTACATGCCCTACCTATCTCATTCTCTGCCATTTGATTTTCCTAATAATAGTTGGCAGGTATTAACAAATCATGAAGCTCTCCACTGTTATGTCCATCCATCCGTCATTTCCTCTCTCTTATGTCAAAATATTCTCCTCAGTATCCTGTACACAAACACGTGTGGTTAAGTGCCATTTCCTCATTGTGAGAGACTGAGTTTCACACCCATACAAAGTCAGAAGCAAAGTTATTGTATATAACATTTATATTTTCACATAACAAATGGGAAGACAAAAAAATATGGACCAAATAGTAGCAGCCATTCTGAGAATTTAATCTGTTCTTAACGTCTTTGTGAGTATAATTTTTGATTTGTTTGCTGTCCACAATATTTGAACTTCACCACATTTTTAAATGATTGGTTGGTCGCACTTTTGTTGTGAATCTGTCCATGATTCAGGTAAAATTGTGTAAGTATAAACTTATGTGAGATTAGAATATACGAGTACATACATACATATATACATACATACATACATACATATATACATTTTATGGATCCATAATTTTGTCACAAGACAAGAGGATGTGGAATAAGTCATAACATACAAAATCATACAAAATGTACATTGCAAAATGCTTTAAACATTCTATGTGCAGTCTTAGACGTCAGTATTATAGGTTAACAGTACTCATAAGAAATTGATGTACAGAGTAAAAGCAGTGTGCATTTAAGTATCTTCTTAGTGCTGCTTTAAATTGTGCCTTTTCATTCTTAAGATTTTTGATATTACACGGTAAGCTATTGAAGATCCTGATACTAGAATAGAATGTACTTTTGTGGAAGCATGATAGGTTGACAATTGGTCTATGAAGATGGTGCTTATTGCTTCTATTAATACTGTGTATTGATGAATTTGTTTGAAAGTTTTATTGATTATGAACGAGGAAGTTCATTAATGAAAATATATATTGGCATGGAACAGGCAAAATCTCCAGTTTTTTAAATAGACTTCTGCATGAAGTTCTAGGATGTGCACCAACCATAATTCTGATGATTTTCTTTTGTAATGTAAATATCTTCCTGCTGTTGGACGAATTTCCCCAAAAAATTATTCCGTATTGCACAATAGAGTGAAAATATGCGAAATAAATTGACTTGAGAGTGTTAATGTTGCTGATGTGGAACATTGACCGAACTGCATAACACGCTGCACTTAATTTAGGTATCATTTGATCAATATGACCTTTCCAATTGAGGTGGTTATCAAGATGTAAGCCAAGAAATTTTGAATTTAGTTTTTCTTCTATGTATATATCTTTATAACCAATAGTCAATGAACATTGTGGTGAATTATTTGTTACAAATTTCATTACATTTGTTTTCTCTATATTTAGGACTAACTTGTTTGCTGAGAACCATTCAATCATACTGGAGAGAACTGAGCTTGATATCGTACAAAAATCTTCAAAATTTCTGTTAGAGATTATGACACTAGTGTCATCAGCAAATAATATTGGTTCTGACAAGGAATTTATTCTCAGTGGAAGGTCATTGATATAAATTATGAATAATCTGGTGGCTGATGTTGTGAGGATTACTGGTAGAAATTTGTGACATTTATGAGTGCCATATGTCCCCTTTCTTACACCCGGAAAGTGAAGTCAGCAGGTTTCTCCAAAACATAACAAAATTCTACCAGACTAGGTGGCATGAAACAGTTCACTTGCTATTCATTTCTAGACCATTGTTACTATTGTGTAATAGACTGTTCTGTCTCTCTCCTATTTTTCAATGTAATTGAGGTTTCTTGAAAGATATGTGTACCATAATGAAGGTATTAGTGCTTTACTAACAGAAGTATATTTGACATTTTTCTACTTCTGTGTTTACATATTTAGACATTACAAAGAAAGTCATGTACATTTAATTACTGTCTTAGTTTAGATTGAGGGCCATGCCATGGCTCAGGTAGTCAGCTGCCAGTCTCTCACAGAGGAGGCTGGGTTCAATCCCAGATCAGGCTTTGTGGCATTTACGGTGGACACAGTGGTACTGGGACAGGTTTCTTTTCAAGTACTTTTGTTTTCCCTATCAGTATCATTCCACCACTGCTCCATAACTTTTCATTCATCTACACTGACGCTGTACAAACTTAGCAATTAACAGAGTTGTTAAACAGCAGATTTTCACTGAGATGGTGTAATAATTAGATGGCACCACAAAAATCCCTCGTCTTTGTTACTGTGTGCAGAGTAGTTCCATCCCTATCAGGTTTTACAAACTGAATCTTGAGCTACAGTTGACTGTACATTCTCACTGTTTCAGGTCTAACCCATGGTTACAGCAGGATGTCAAACATGCAGACGAGGCCCACCAGTTAATGGAGTTGGACGGACTTAAGGGCTCAAAACAGCGCCAGAATGATGATGACAGAATTACAATTTGTGGCTGTATGCCCTGTTCAAAGGAGACAAGGGACACACTCACAGAAATGTTGGACTTTTCTCTTCTCAAGGATCCCATATTTATTCTGTTTACTGTCTCCAACTTCTGCACAAGTGTTGGTTTTAACATACCATATGTTTATATAGCGGTCAGTACTTTTTGCATCCGCGAATTTGTAAATAAATTTCTTCTATTTATTTTAACTGTAATTGAATTACAGTATTCCCATGTGATGACAATACAGATGTTCTAGTATGTGAGTAGTACAGTATTGTTCTTTTTTTTTCTAGGCACAAGCAGAAGAGCGAGGCATCGCTACAAATAAAGCTAGTTTACTGTTGTCTGTAATAGGTATTGCCAATCTTGTAGGCAGGATTATTCTTGGTTATATATCTGACAAACCATGGATAAATCGACTTCTTGTCTATAATGTGTGCCTTACCGTGTGTGGTTTGGGTGAGTGTATTTTATTATGTATTGAGATTAAGGCGTATTAAGGTATTTGTCTAGTTTTATGGTGTATTAAGGTATTTGACTATTGTTTTCTTTGAGTGACTAATTGTAAGTGAAAAAATGAAGTCTGTGTAAGGTTAAGTATCTTTGAACTTCTTGTGAGTTCTGATAAAGATCTGATTGTCGTGTATTTGTGTTTATTAGGCACATGTTATGGGGTCTCATTGCAGCTGTTGCATAGCTTTAGATTTTGTATGTTAATTCATGATGGGTTAACTATGTGTGTTATGGAGCCAGGATAGCATAGTTGCTATAGTGACAGGCTAGGGGCTGGATGAACTGGTGCCTGATGCCTGCCAGGGGCAAGGGATTTTGCTGTTCTGCAACTCATCCAGACATGCTCTGGAGGCTACACAGCCTTATATTCAATGGATAATGATGGGTCTTTGTTTTGGAGGTTAAGTGGCCAGTGTGTGAAGTTGGCCACTCACGTTCATCTAGTGCTGATGTTAAGAGTGGAGCTCTATGTGTATTTCTGCTCAATGTGTTTGCCTTAATGGTGTGGACAGGGACGACTTTATACTTTTAGCTTTTCAGTCTGTACGTTAATTACTTACTGTTAGCATCTGACAGCATTACTTGTCAGATAGTAGGTGATATTCATCGTATTTATGCTCACCTCAGTCTATTTAAAAAGTTAAGAATGAGTGGAGCTATACCTCCATTTCCCCTCTGTGCATTCGTGGCATGTATAGGAACAGCTTTACCTTTTTTTTATCATATTTACCCAAATATAAGATGACCCTGCATATAATCTTACTTTTTTAGGGATATAACTTTACAGGATGTGTTGAGCTTTGTGTGCAATTATAAGGGAATTCCCCCATGTTTCACGTGATGAATCTGGGAAAAATTCCTATCTTATGTTCAAGTAAATATGGTGTATGTGTATGGGAATGAATATTAATATATGTGTGTGTGTGTATGCGCATGCATCAGTACCGTATACATCAAAATTATAATTTTACTCTAAATTAGTTATGGGCGTGAAACTTGGACGCTCACATTAATGGAAGAAGATAGACAGAGGGTGTTTGAGATCAGGGTGCTGAGGGGAATATTTGGTGTTAAGAGTCAGTAGGAGAAGACTGTAGAAAACTGCATAATGAGAAGCTTCATAATTTTTTCTTTTCACTAAATATTAGGTAATTACACAAAAGATCATGAGCTGGACAGAAAATGTACCATGCATGGCAGATAACGAAAAATACATACAAAATTTTATTTGAGAAGCCTGTAGTGAAAAGACTAGTTGGAAGACCTAATTATAGGTAGAAGGATAGTTTTAAAATTGATATTAAAGTGACAGATTGAGGACTGAATTTATTTAGGCCAGATTGGATATCAGTGTGATAGGGTAACCTATCTTTGTGTTCAATAAAAGTTGGAAAATTTCTAGACTATCTGAGCGACTCTTGGCATATAAAGAAGACCTCTGCTCCATGCATTTAGTTAATTACCATATTCTTCATTTACTACTATAAAGGAATGTCGCCCATGAGACTTAGCAAACCATGTGTCTTATTCAATGACATGTATCATGTTTCATTTGTCATGAAACTGAATGGCCTACATCATTATGTAAAATGAGACAACAGGAAGTGGAAGCTAATAGTTGTCAGAAAAAATGATTATTATAGATTAGACTACCTTAAATAATATGCTTTTGACTCTTTGGACAGCAACTGCATTCAGTGCCTTCTGTTATGACTTCTCCTCGTTTGTTATTTATGCGTCTGTATTCGGATTCACCATTGGAGCGTATGTGGGGTTGACTTCAGTCATTCTGGTGGATCTTCTTGGACTTGATCGCCTCACAAATGCATTTGGACTGCTATTGCTCTTCCAAGGCATTGCATCTTTGCTTGGCCCTCCTATAGCAGGTATGGTCAACCACATTGATGTCAGATTTGAGTTTTTTATGGAAGTAGCTATGAAGCTTACCAGCTAATGGGATGTGACACCGTGTAGTCCGGTATAAATTTACTGATGTTTCAGAGGAAGCCTCTTCCTCCATCTACATGGTAGAAAGTAAGCCATGCAGGTAAAAGATTGAAATATTCTGGGAGGTAAGAACATGTCTTGGGGTGAGTATTTCGTGGTATTTCTTAGGGTTGTGGTGCTTTAATCTTCAGAATCCAGCAGTCCAAGACTACTCAACCAGTAACACAGTGTCACATCCCAGAAGACCTGAATCTCTGGCGACCCTGGCATAAGAACCTCAAATCTCACATGCAGGAAAACTCAGGTTAATATATGCGAACATAAGGAAAATACATGCATCATGGTCCTTTCCTCCATTTTACCCTGACTTTTCCCATATAGCCTAATCTTCTGCCATGAAGATGGAACCAGCACATTCCTTGTAAAAAGCAGGTACTGGTCTACCAGTCTAGCAGGTTTGTCACATTCTACAAGATGTCAGTATTCAGGATTCTTTCTCTTGTAAATTCTTTTTCTGAATGTGTGACATAGTTGACTTTAATACCTTTGATATTATCCATTGTCTGGGTTCTAGACTACAACCACTGTGTTCCAGAAACTGAGTATTAACAGAGGGGATTTAACCTTAGGTACCTGTTCAAATGAGATAACCCTTGACTAATTCACACCAACAAATGCACAAAGACAAGTTATGTCATTAATTCCTTTATTAAAAGGTTACCCCAATACGCATTTCGGCACTTCTACAATGCCATCATCAGGGGGATCGTTGAAGTTTTACATAGACCGATGTTCTTAAAATACATCAGAACAGTCAAAACTGTGTATAAAATAAAGAAATTAATGACATAATTTGTCTTTGTGCATTTGTTGGTGTGAATTAGTCAATTATACAAAATGCACGGTGAATATAATGTGAGATAGCCCTTGTTTGGTGATCAAAGTATATTAATTTTAATGTAAACCTGTACAGAAAAATGAGTTATGAATTGTCACAGTTGTATTGTTATTTGCATGTTACTGCCAATTTCTAATTGCTTTAAAATTATGGCTACCTGGGACAATAAACCCTGTAGTTTGGTAGAGAGTCATGTTATAGAAGATGGTAATATTTACAGTCAATGCTGTAAGAAGCTTAAACCAAACTGAGTTTTGGTTTAAGAATTATGGTTCTCACAGCTGTGTCAATGAAGACTTGAAAACTTTATTTCTTTGTTTGTTAAGAAAACCTTATTTGATATTCCCAAAGTGTGTCCAAAATTATACTGTATTCATGCATTTAAGTGAGAATTATATTTATAACGTCTTCATTACTTTTATTAGTTTCTATTACAAATTTTTCTATCCACTATAAATTTTCCAGATGTGTTGAAGTTTGTATGTATTTTTCTTTTATAGGCTGGTTGTATGATGCCCTCTGCTCATACAATCCTGGGTTCTATGTGTCGGGTGTCACAATTGCAGCAAGTGGTGTTATGCTGTTTTTCATCCCATCATTACAGAGATATCTGGCACAGAGGGGGATCAACAGTTCAAGCCAAAAGCCAGCAGTTCATCAGAATGGAAATTCAGTGCATTCACTAGCATGACTGTGCACTAGGAACCATATTGTGTCTGATTTTTCTTTCATTGAACTCATGAGAACCTACTTTCTTGTAAAAGAAGTGTTTTATTAAGCAATGAGAAGCCGTGTACATACGTTAAAAGGTCATCTGAACTAATAATAATTTAGCTTGTGCATTAATGATTTGGTATGGATGTAAAATCAGAGAAAATCGTTTGGATTATGGAATTATCTTGCAAGAAATGAATGATGATGCAGATGTCTGCCATTGCTGGTGCTTGAACAGAAAAAAAACATGACACTGTAAAATAATTATTGAATTGTAGCGTGCAAACGGTTTTTTAATGTGTGTTCTGATTACTAGCAAACCTGGTGGAATGCCTCTTTTTATATAAATGAATTGGGCTATGTAGAAAACTTTTATATCGTGTGTAAGTTATGTGTGTTTTCTTTTCAGTGTTCTATTTAATGATTCTCTTAATTGCCAAGACTACAAAGTGTCAGTGGTAGATAAATGAACAGGTATGGAACACTGGTGAAATGATACTGACAGGGGAAAGCAGAAGTAATGTGACGCACTTTGACCACCACAAATCCCACTTGGACTGCCATGGGATCGAACCAAGGCTTTCATGGTGGCAGCAGTCAATTATCCGTCTGAACCAAATACAGCCATGTGGTGTGTTTTCTTGTGTTTTTGTACAAGCTTCAGTGTCAAATGTTGTAAGGTGAACATCTTGCCTCCTACCTTCCTGATGTTACGGGCAGCTCTACTGTGAGGGATTGACATAATCAGTTTTGCAAACATTGAATTTCATCTCTGAAACATGTTCATAATAGTTTAATAAACTTTATTCTTGATAAAAATGTTCGTATTTATACACTGTAACCATCATACATCAACATGACTGAATGCAAGGTTTGTAAAACAAATAAAACTGTACAAGAAAATAAATTACAATTTTCTGTCTTTTAAGTGAAATTTTAATGTGCTGAAGTTCAATTTGGGCTTCAAACTTTTGTACCACCTACCATTTTCAGCACATAACATAAAATAAGTCATAAGATTTTGTCACATATGATGTGGTGGCTCTTGACCGATTAAGTGTATGACGTGACGTTCTACGAACTAATGGCTGTGTGACATTTGGCATGTTAACCCTTACACACCACCTGAAGGTATTATGAATTTCACTGCACTGTGTTGGCAGTATGTAGACCTATATACTGCAGTAGCCGTGACACTCAAGGCAATGTTCAAGTGTTGCAATGTTAGTTTCTTAACTTGTCTGATGCTACACACTTCCATGTCTTAACTGCATTGCATAGTATGTATCGTTTTATATCTGGCAGCTGAATGTGCTTTTTTTTTTTCCTTTACAGCTGAAGATGTTGATGTTGCCAGAATGCCAAGCACAGCCCTGCGCATATTCCTGTCATATGCCATGTAGGCTAGTATGGGAATAATGGCAGATGCCTGAAAAAAAAAAATAAAAACAATGGAAACTAACCCAAAGAAACAGACAACAAACAGAAATTTTCAAAATTAAACAGAATTATTTGATTAAAGAAGAATAAGTTAATATGACGTTCTTAAGTCACATTCGCAGCACTGACTTCTCTAAGAAGAGAAGCATACTCCAGTTGAGTAGATATAGTTTCCAAATGTGCTGTCTGCACATTTATATTTGGCAGTAGAAATAAATTTTCTTATTTATTTTTTCTTGTGAATGTTATTTTTCTCTTTTTATGTGGTAGAAACGATTGTTAAAAATACGTAATGGGGGAAAACTGGCAAAGCTACTGTTGATGAACCAATCGGGAACAGAGTGATAGATGTGATGTACATCAGTGCTGGATTCATGCAGTCTGGGATGCTGATGCTTACATTTTTTGAGTCCCTGTCCTAAGTGATGCCTTTTACACTAACTTGCAGGGGATTTGATTATGAAGGAACTTCGGACAGCAACAGAAGTCTTCTGGATATATTTTTATTATAAAAGACAACACACTTACAAAGATGCTACACTATGGCACCCTGGTTAACCCAGCCACATCAAAGGACACTTGTACTGATATTCCTTGCTATGTATTTTTTTTTAAATTTTGACCATTATTTATATATTAATGTAGGTTTCAAAATTTTGATGATAGTGATGATAATGGTGGTGGTGGTGGTGGTGATTATGATGATGATCAGCAACTCTGTTCACTTACTGATTGTTCTTTACATTTTTGTTCACTGTCTTCGCGGTCTCAGTACAGACTGTATAAAATGCTAACCTACACATCTTCCTCTACCTTTTCTCTTTCTTCCTGTCAGTGGCTGGTTGATGGCTGTCCTACTCCTATAGATATTTTCTCTCACTTTTGGAAAGTCAAAATATTCTTGGGCAGTGTCAGAAATGCTCTAATTTTATGACTTGCTGCTCCAGACCAAATTTTGCGGGACACCGGGGCAGAACTCTTCAAAATCCACATCACTGGGACTCTCCCCTGGAAAATTGGGATGAATGGGGGTCTCTATGTTTCAGGCACATGCAGAAGGGAGAGTGGGTTGTCTGTGATACTGGTAGAAAAATTATAGTGTCAGCAACCAGGTGTCAAAGAATACAGTGAAATGAAATTGTACAAACCTCTGAACTAATTGCAGCTAGAACAACCAACACAAGGGGCAGTGGCATTCCTGTTAGAGTCCACAGCACCAGTAGGGACTGCGGTAGCCACGTGATGCACAGTCCTGTCACAAGCACTGCCACCATCTAAATAACACATTAAATATCACTATGAGATTTGAGTTCGTATGTTGGTATCACAGCCGTGGTCTTCTGTGATATGACCATCTAGTTTGGTAGATGGGTTTAAATGTTACTTCTGCCCTAAAAATGTTGCAGCAGGTCCCTCCAAAACGTCGGAATCCGTCCATTGAACTATAGTCTTGTATAACAGGGGCATAATGTTAATTATTTTGACAGTTTTAAATGTATTATATGTGGTACATTTTACTTGCAGGTTAAGTTAGCTGTCTTATGTGAACCACAGTTTCTGTCACATGTTGCTCTTACTGTATGTTACAGTCAAGCAAGGAGTAGTCTTGGGTTGTGTTTTGGAGGTCCTGGGTTATTTCTCAGGAAGAGGGACCTCGTATCTGGTTTGAGCTTTTGGTTTTATGCAGCCCTTCATGCAAATAGCAGGATAGTACACTATTGTTATCAGGATAATGGACGCAGCAGGTTCCCCTGAAATGTTGTTACACGTCTACCAGACTGAACGGCGTCATATCCCATAACGCTATCTTCATAATCACCTCTGTCAGAATCTCAGATCTCACTACCTCTAATTAGGTAACAAGTGCTTCCTGTTGCATTTCTTTTCATTCACTCTTCACATATAATCATGTGACATATTAAGCATGCCCTTAAATAGAACACAGATGTCACATATCTGGCAAATATCTGCACTGACCTTAGTAAGTGCATGTTGCATTGGATGGTCTGCATGTGTACCGGCACTTCGTCCATCTGAAATTACAGCCCACCATACGCAAACGGACCTGAACATCAGGACATATCAAAATTATAGTCAGAACAGAGCCTGTTCATAAACTGAGAGCATGATGGAGATATATGTGGGTATCTCTCTGCAGGAACTGCCAGTGTTTTAGTGAAACTAACTATGTAACTACAGTATGCTGATACCATAAAAAGAAGTCCAGTGACTGAACACCTGCACAATTCTTTTAGCTTTTAATGATTTCCCGTCCATCATACTTCCCTCTATTTCCCACTATGTGTCTAGCCACTATGTTCACACAAATATTGATAATCATGGTCACGGAATAACCGTTGTTATTCTGAGGCTACAGAAAGAAGTTCAAAGGATTGTGGAATTGACCGCACTGACTCGCCCATTTGTGCCCCCTGCTGTCTCTGACCTGTGTCGGCCATGTGGTTATCACTGCCAGCATTTGTGTGAACAGAATGGCTACGTAACTGGAGGGAGACATAGGGAAGTATGCTGGAGGAGAAAGCATAACATCTTGGAAGGCGATGTGCAGGGGTTTGTTCAATGGGACTTCATTATGTTGCCTCAGAACAGTTAACACAATGAATCAGAGTTCTTGAGATGTTTATGACCCAGACAAGTACTTCTGTTGTAAAATATCTTAAGTCCAGATTACAACTTAATTTGATGCTGGGGTCATAAAGTTCAAATTTTATATCCTGTCAATACAAACAAATATTTCCAAATAACATTTCATCGTGTAGACCCAATAAAATCCTGCACTTTGTAGGAAGTATGAGGCAAAAGTGAGAACGGAAAGAATTATAAATAAATATTTAGAGAAGATGTTCAAGTACACAATTTGTTAGTAGGTTTAAAATAGAGACAATTAGAGTCGTGTGGCCGTGTAAACTGAATGGGTAGAACAAGGTTACAGAAAAGGGTATTAAAGTTACAGTTATAGGAAAGGGACTAATGGGATGACCCAGAACTATATGGTCAAAGAAGGTACTGGAAGAGATAAGGAAAAGTGAAAAGAGCTTGAAAGATACTGAAAAGGGAAGATTATGGGAAGATATAAGAGTTGAAGACTTTTTGTAAAATGGAAATTATGCTACAAGAAGATACAGGAGTTTCCACAACTTCTTATTTACTACACAGATGTCAGATATAAGGTGATGTTTTGTGTTCAGAATTTGTGCATCTTCACACATCTTATATCAACTGGCAAAGGAGGATCATGCAGATAGCTACTCTGTATTGAGTAATCCTGAGTTCATTGCTAGTTTTTAATTTGAAAGTTTTAGAGACTTCTAAATCATTGTTCCATAACTGTACATACATAAGCGCTGCAGGAAGGATTCCTCCAAGGATGAGCAGACAGATATTGTACACAGAGCTGGACTGATCTGTGTTCAGACTCCACTGCACACTGCAAGACATCGCTGTAGGGTCACAGCCATACCTGCTTCCAGAACATATGAAACACAACACAGATACAAGTAATAATTCAGTTCTATCCTGAAGGTGGGGCAGTAGGTTCTTCCAAAACACTAGTAACTGTGTACTAGACTGTATGAGATTTAGAGTTCTCACGGTGGTACGAATTGGTAATGTGCCTTCTGGTGAGTGATGTCATACAGTTTACTACACTGGTAACAACTGTGCAGAGGAATATTGTGCTTCCAGCTTCAGAAATGTTGGTACCCATCTACAGTGAAAAACTCTTTACATTACAGAAAAGAGCTGTTAGAATAATAACAGGACATGGAAATAGGACTTCATGTAGGGATCTCTTTAAACAGTTAGAAATCTTACCACTGAAATCTCAATATATATTCTCAATCTTGTTATTTGTCTTAAAGAATAGAAATCTTTTTATTACTAATTATAACAGGCATAATGTATAGACCAGACAAAGTGATAATCTTCATCTTCCCACCTCTTCATTAACCTTGTATCAAAATGGCACTTACTTCACTGGTATTAAAATTTTTAATAAATTACCATCTGAACTAAAAGAGCTTGTAGGGTCGCCTAAAATATTTAAGAGAACTTTAAGAAGATATTTGGTTTCGCACTGTTTTTATATATTGGAGGAATTTTATTGTATGAATTGTTAATATGTTTTTTATTTTGTCTGCATGTATTTCAAATATAATTGTAATTAATTTTTACCTGTGAGTAATGATTGTTTGATATATTTCTTTTATTATGTTTATTTTAACTTGTTTCAATGAATAATTGGAACATTTTTTTGATTTTATGACACATTCTATGTCCAATGGTTTGTGAACTGACCTGTATTTGGATCTGTTTGAATTTGAAATAAATTACAATTACAATTACAATTACAGGGCTAAATCTGCCAGACTAGTGGAAGAGAAGGAGGTAGGAGAAGGAGGAGTAAAAGAATGGAAGGAAAAGAGTGTGGGGATGAAGGAGTAGAAGGAAGAGAAGGAGAAGAAGAGGGAGAAGAGAGATGGGAGGTGAAGATGAAAGGGGAAGGACAAGGAAAGAGGGTAAGGAGAAGGCAGAAGAGAAGAGGAGAAAGGATGTAGAAAAGGAAGGAATGGGAATAGAAGATGCAGGAGGAGAACGAAGAAAAAGTATTGTGCTATTTCTGAGCAAGCTCTGCAGCATGTGCAAGCAACATCAGCTGAGATAGTGGACTGAGCAAAGCTCTGCAGCATGTGCAAGCAACATCAGCTGAGATTGTGGACTGAGCAAAGCTCTGTAACATGTGCAAGCAATATCAGCTAAAATAGTGGACTGAGCCAAGCTGTACAGCATGTTCAAGCAATATCAGCTGAGATAGTGGACTGAACAAGCTGTGCAGCATGTGCAAGCAGTATCAGCTAAGGTAGTGGACTGAGCAAAGCTCTGTACCATTTGCAAGCAATATCAGCTGAGATAGTGGACTGAGCAAAGCTCTGCAACATGTTCAAGCAATATCAGCTAAAATAGTGGACTGAACAAAGCTGTGCAGCATGTGCAAGCAATATCAGCTAAGATAGTGGACTGAGCAAAGCTCTGCAAAATGTTCAAGCAATATCAGCTGAGATAGTGGACTGAACAAAGCTGTACAGCATGTGCAAGCAGTATCAGCTAAGATAGTGGACTGAGCAAAGCTGTGCAGCATGTTCAAGCAATATCAGCTGAGGTAGTGGAATGAGCAAAGCTGTGCGGCATGTTCAAGCAGTATCAGCTGAGATAGTGGGCTGACCTTCCCCAGCCGAGCAGTGGCGCCACTGCCAATATTGTGGCTACAGTCCAGCATAAAGATATGCCTACAGTGTAGTGTTGCAAGGATGGAGAGGCTCCTGTGAAAGTAACAATGACATTAGAATAGCAGCTTAAATGTGGTAGTGTTCTGATTGGTTAAAAGAATGTATGCATGTGTGAAATTATGCTCCTGTGTTTTACATAGATAAATCAGATATCAGGTAGAAAATATTCTTTACACTTCCTTAAGAACTACACCTTGAAGACGTATGGGAGAGTAGAGATATAACTCTCTCTTTAATAATGGCAGTAGATAGATGTGAGAGTTTATTTTACATCCCAAAGGGGTAAGAAGTTTCAAATGGCTGTAGAGCTGGTCTGGGCATGCTGGAACAGAGAAAGGTCTGTGTTCTTGCTGTGAATCAAGCCCTTGCTGATCCATTCTGCAGTCAGCCAGTACAAGTCACTTAATGAGTGATGGTAAAATTCTTGGTGACAAATTTTCAGCCAAGGCTCTCTTTTGTAATTACTTGTAATGATCATGCCTTGGTAGAGAGCCGACAGCATTCAGCTGCACAAGCGCAGTGTAGGTTCGTCAGGCTCATCTTCCAAAATCTCATTAATTTAATTGCCTATTAATATAGATGGGGGTCAAAGGGGCAGTATGTGGCCTCAGGGGTACATCGATGCTGGCAGAGGTGTACCGTTAAAACCTGAGAAATGCCATTTATTCCTGCCAAGTCCTATCCATGCATGTCCACGTCATGGCCCCTGGTAACGTCTCTGACGGCTAAGACATGGAGGGGCGAAAAGCGAGTTCCCGACGCTGATATTTGGGACAAGCCAGCTGGGGGAGTAAACCCCAACAGATAAACCAGGTCCTCCAAGTTACAGAGGCTAGGCGCAAGGCCAGCACCCTCGCCCTATAAAAACAACGATTGCTAAAAAATCTCAACGAAGAAATGCCGGACAGATATTTGGATGCAGACCAAGGCGAGTTAAAAGGACAAAAGGAAACAAATTGATAATAGGAACATGGAATGTTAAGACATTATTAAAAGTAGGGAAAATGCAAGAATTGGATGATCAACTAGCAAACACAAGCTTAGAAATTGTGGCAATACAAGAAACAAGATGGAAAGGGAACGGAATAATTAACAAAAAGAATTATTCTCTATATTACAGTGGATCGACTTTGAAGTGTGGACAAGCAGGCACTGGTTTTTATGTTAAAAAAACAATACCCAATCATGTACTGAACTTTTTACCGGTAAATGAAAGATTGTGTAATTTGAGAATCAAAGGGAAATTTAATAACATAACAATAATCAGTGCATGTGCTCCAACAGAGGATAAAGAAACAGAAATTAAAGAACAGTTTTATGAAGAACTGCAGAACATGATAGACAATACAAAGCGAAGTGACACAACAATCATATTAGGCAATTTCAATGCAAAATTAGGGAAGGGGGATACATACAATAATATCACAGGTAAACATACGCTGCATGAAGAAACAAGTGAAAATGGCGAATTGCTGTGTGAATTTGCAACAGTAAATGATATGCAAGTAATGAGTACAAAGTTCCAAAATAAAAAGATACATGTGGGAACCTGGATATCTCCTGACCAAAACACAATAAACCAAATAGATCATGTGTTAATAAACAAAAAGAAAATGGATCTAATTGAAGACATTCATACAATGAGAGGATCGAGCATCGATTCAGACCATTTCCTGGTGAAAACTATCATTAAGCAAAAGTTACCACTTGCATATAAGAAGAAACCTACACCCAACATACGTTGGTATAAAAATGCATTTAAAGATAGAACAAAAATAAGACAGTACAAAACAGAATTACATAGGAAGTTAATAGAACTGCCAGAGATCCAGGAAATTAATAGGGAATGGGAAGAAGTAAAGAGTGCCATAATTGAAACGGCAAACAATGTAATTAAAAAACAAGATAAACAAAACAAACGAATGGTGGGATGAAGAATGCCGGAGAACCATACTAGAAAAAGATTTTGCTAGGAAGAAATATATGCAAATCAAAACAAGAGCAAATTAAGAATACTATAAGTCTAAGAGGCTGGAGACAAATAAAATCTGTAGAATGAAGAAAAAAGAATGGCTTAACAACAAAATAAGCCAAATAGAAGAAAACTTTAAGAAGAACGAAGTAAGGAAATTCTAATAAAGATGCCGAAAAGCTTGATAAACGACAAACAAATATGCCAACTCAATGTAAGGACGGAGATGGAAATATAATAATACAAAAAGAAAAAAATACTAGAAATATGGAAAGAATATTTTAGAAACTTATTTGAAGTAGATGGGAAAACAACAGATCCAGTCACATTAGAGAGTATTGTGGATGGTAATCAAGAAATTACACCACCAACCTTTAATGAAATCTGTAGTATTATAAACAAATTAAAAAATAACAAAGCAGCTGGGTCCGATAATATATGTCCAGAATTAATTAAATATGGTGGAAGGACATTGAAATATAAAATGTATAAACTAATATTAAATATATGGGACAAAGAACAGTTACCAGAACAATGGAGGGAAGGAATCATTTGTCCAAACTTTAAAAAAAGGTGACAGGCTGGATTGCAAAAATTATAGGCCAATAACTCTGCTAAACACAGCATATAAAATATTGGCTATATTGTTGAATAAACGGCTTATACAGATTATTGAGAATAAACATGGCGATTATCAAATGGGCTTCAGGACAAACAGATCGACAATAGACAATATTTTTATAGTGAGACAGATTTTTGAGAAGTGCCATAAATACAATATTGAACTGAATAATATAGACATAGATTACGCACATGCATTTGATTCGGTGCACCGGAAGAAAATATTAGAATGTCTAAAACAATACGAAGTACCATCAAAGTTGATAAAACTAATATACTTAACGCTAGAAAATACAAAAGCGAAAGTTAAAATAAATAATGACCTAAGTGGAGAAATTAAAATTGAAACTGGGGTGAAACAAGGAGATCCACTGTCTGCAACTTTGTTCAGTATGATAATTGGCTCAATTATGAATCAATTAGATGTTAGAGGGAATATCTCAACACGGTTAAAACAAAGTATTGCCGATGCTGATGACATATTGATTACAGCAAGGACCACGCAAGCTGCTATTGACACCTTCCAGAAACTAAAAGAACAATCATACAAGTATGGGCTAGTAATAAACACACAAAAAACGAAATACTTAAAATGTGCAAAAAACACACAAAGTAACAGAACTTAACTGTAACGGTACATGTCTAGAGCAAATGAGCTCATATAAATACCTTGGATCAATCTAAACGGAGATAATACTATAGGAGAAGAGATCAAAACAAGGATAATCCAAAGTAACAAAGCATATTATGCAAACCAAAACTTATTTAAAAGTAAATTAATTGCAAAGATTTTAAAATTACATTTTATAGAACGGTTGTAAGACCGGTAGTTACCTATGGCTTTGAAACATGGGTCTTGAAAGGAGCAATGAAGCAAAAACTGCTTATATATGAACGGAAGATACCAAGAAGGATTTTTGGACCAAGTAAAAACATGGATGGCTCATGGAGAATTAAAACAAATGAAGAGCTTAATAAACTAATAAAGCATAAGATATAGTAAATCATATAAAAGCACAAAGATTAGGGTGGTTTGGGCATTTGTACAGAATGGAAAATGACAGATTGGTTAAAAGAATTTATAACTGGAAGCCTATATCTATACGAATGCGTGGAAGACCGAAGAATAGATGGGAAGATGATGTTATGGCAGACTTGAGGATTCAAAATGTCAAAAACTGGAGAAACTGCATCCAGGATAGGAAGAAATTGAAGGATATAGTTGAGAAAGCCAAAACCTACAAACTATGAGGTTGTCGCGCCTGTATAAGAAGAAGAAGATTAATATAGCATAAATTATATATCTCCTTGTTATGTAAATTATATATTAAATCTGACTGTATTTTATGTGTACTCAGTTGCACTGTGTGCATCATCTGTCTGCACTAAACTAAGCAGTATTAATATTGGTAATGCCTTTAGGCACATCCTATATGAAAATTCCTTTCAAATTATGCGAAGGTAAAAGGTAAAGTTGCCCGTGTCTATGTCATGGAGAGTAGAGGTGTAGCTCCACTTATTCTTAACCTCGGCACTAGATGCAGGCGAGTGGTCAATGTAACGCTCTGGCCGTTTTATTCCGTGGTAAGAACCCCGGTACCCATTAAATAAGAGGCTGTGTGGGTTCCACAGTCGATGTGGACAGTTTTTTGGAGGACAGGAAATTTATTGTCCCAAATTCTGTCTAACTTATAAATAGTTTTACTATTCGACGTTGCATATTTATAGATTCTGGCTGCATCGTTAAATAACCCACAAAGAACGAGAAATGTAAGTGAGCGAGCACACCAGAATTAAGACGTGTACGTTATTGAGATGCTCTAGCAAATCTGAGATAAGAAATTTAGGCAGATATTTGGACAAATTCAGGTATAAATGGTTTAACATAAGAGAAAACTTGTAAATATGTATCATCTTTGGGATAGGCATCCCTTTGTGATGAAGATATACAAAGTACAGGGCTGAAGGCCGTCAGTCAAAACTAAGTTTTATGGTACATTGTTGTATAACCTTAATGCTACATGTTTCGGCTTAAGTATCAAATGGTGGTGGGTTACCACCGTGACAACCCGGTGTTAATCGGAAGGCTTACGCCTTGTAAGAACTGAACTGTAATACATTATTAGTATTGTTATTATTATTATTATTAGGCAAATTGTCACACTTAGTGAGATGTGGTATTATTTTGTTATATTATTTCAAGGTGTCCTTATTAATTATTTAAGTAATTTTTATTTTTTGTTTGTTTTGGTTGTGTTTGTTTCATTTGTGTCCTGTTCATTGTCCGTTGTTATTTGTGTTTGTATGTTGTGCTGTTTGTGTAATTGGCCATCTGGCTGTTGACTGGGCACATTAATAAACTAGAATTGAATTGAATTATTATTATTAATTCCTAACTTGTTAATATTTCATGCGTAAACAAAAAATACAACTTTTTACATTATGATTACTGTCTGTTAAATATCTGTGTAACTGTACGCATATTTGTAGGTGTTACTTCACGCAATTGTAGCGCAGCGCAGCGGAAGACAGGCAACCTCAACGGCGCAAATGACCCTAAAACAGAAACTTATAGGGCCCCCGGCAGGCTCACTTACCGCAGCCAAGGCGTCTGACCACCAAGACGCGCTCAGCCGCCAGCACGGTGACAGCAGCAACCTGAGACAAACCGAAGAGTTGCTGGAGGAAGGCGAAGAACTGGCAGCAGCCGTCACCAAACAGCCACCTGTGGGCAGCAGTCAGTAGCTTAGCTTGCTAGTTCACAAGGCTGTATTCCTTTCGCGTGATTCTGGTTTCAGATCTTTGCTTTGCAATGTGCTATCGTGACTGATACTTCCTCGTTTTCCTAAGCCACGGCCGCCAAACTTCGACACTCTTTTCATTTCAGCATGCAGCAATCAGATTATAAGACACTGTGTGGTGAGCCCGAACTGAGAGACTTGTAGGTGTGTGCAGTGAGAGACAGTACATTAATTATAAGACACTGTGTGGTGAGCCCGAACTGACAGAGACTTGTAGGGGTGTGTAGTGAGAGACAGTACATTAATTATAAGACACTGTGTGGTGAGCCCGAATTGACAGAGACTTGTAGGTGTGTGTATTGAGAGACAGTACATTAATTATAAGACACTGTGTGGTGAGCCCGAATTGACAGAGACTTGTAGGTGTGTGTAGTGAGAGACAGTACATTAATTATAAGACACTGTGTGGTGAGCCCGAATTGACAGAGACTTGTTGGTGTGTGTAGTGAGAGACAGTACATTAATTATAAGACACTGTGTGGTGAGCCCGAACTGACAGAGACTTGTAGGGGTGTGTAGTGAGAGACAGTACATTAATTATAAGACACTGTGTGGTGAGCCCGAATTGACAGAGACTTGTAGGTGTGTGTATTGAGA
Source organism: Reticulitermes speratus (assembly GCA_021186555.1). Classification (NCBI taxonomy): domain Eukaryota; kingdom Metazoa; phylum Arthropoda; class Insecta; order Blattodea; family Rhinotermitidae; genus Reticulitermes; species Reticulitermes speratus. The sequence goes on from JAJKFL010000042.1 coordinate 4,334,776, forward strand.
GACAGTACATTAATTATAAGACACTGTGTGGTGAGCCCGAATTGACAGAGACTTGTAGGTGTGTGTAGTGAGAGACAGTACATTAATTATAAGACACTGTGTGGTGAGCCCGAATTGACAGAGACTTGTTGGTGTGTGTAGTGAGAGACAGTACATTAATTATAAGACACTGTGTGGTGAGCCCGGATTGACAGAGACTTGTAGGTGTGTGTAGTGAGAGACAGTACATTAATTATAAGACACTGTGTGGTGAGCCCGGATTGACAGAGACTTGTAGGTGTGTGTAGTGAGAGACAGTACATTAATTATAAGACACTGTGTGGTGAGCCCGGATTGACAGAGACTTGTAGGTGTGTGTAGTGAGAGACAGTACATTAATTATAAGACACTGTGTGGTGAGCCCGGATTGACAGAGACTTGTAGGTGTGTGTAGTGAGAGACAGTACATTAATTATAAGACACTGTGTGGTGAGCCCGGATTGACAGAGACTTGTAGGTGTGTGTAGTGAGAGACAGTACATTAATTATAAGACACTGTGTGGTGAGCCCGGATTGACAGAGACTTGTAGGTGTGTGTAGTGAGAGACAGTACATTAATTATAAGACACTGTGTGGTGAGCCCGAACTGACAGAGTCTTGTAGGTGTGTGTAGTGAGAGACAGTACATTAATTATAAGACACTGTGTGGTGAGCCCGAACTGACAGAGTCTTGTAGGTGTGTGTAGTGAGAGACAGTACATTAATTACGGGTAGGAGGAGTGGAAATAATTTGCTGCTGTGAAAGTTCTCATGCAATGCCCGCTCGTCTGTTTGCAAAAGTAGGCTGGTGACAAGTTAAAGCTTAGGGAAATGGAATGCTGCAGTGTGCGTCAGAGGGAAGAGGTTGAGCATGTGGACTGAATTTTGTGATTTGAAGGCAGTGTAATAACAAAATTTGAAACGTAAACTTGCTAAGAAAAAAGGTCAAGTTAAAGTTCTCCCTAGAACAGGCCCTGAAGGCCCAGAGGGGGAGTAGAGGTATAGCTCTACTCTGTCTTTAACCCTGGCACTAGATGAGGGTGGGTGGTCAACTCCACGCCCCGGCCGCTTTACCCCCGGGAAAGAGACCCGTTACCCATTGTATAGGAGGCTGTGTGGGCCCCAGGGCCGGTCTGGACGGGTGCGGAAAATCTCGCCCCCACCGGGATTCAAGGTATAAAAATTTAGTTCCTACCTCTCAGTAAACGCATTGCTTCTCGATTACAAAGCGGTTGACGTTGTTTGGGAAAATATTCTGAGATTCATACGGAAAATACATATACATATACATATACAATCTGTGGGTGAAATGTATTTTTGTGTGTGTGTTAAAGTATGTGGTACATGGGGTACCGCTGTGCTTTGAGTGCCAAATGTCTTGCCCACTAGGTACTACGAACCTGCCAGCCAGAATCGAAGTGGCGATGAAGGGAAAGCCGGCCAGCAACCCTCGCCCTAAGCATGTGATTGCCACGTTAAGCATCAGCAGGTGGGTCTTGACGCTGACCAGAGGACTAACAAGGAAGCCGCTCACCAGCCAACAATTGGCGACGACACCAAGGCTCCCTGCAACATGGATCACAGTACAGCAGGTCTGCGTGTCGAAATGGCGTCTTCAGGCGTCACCTGAGTAAGGCGTTTACGTTACACGCGGCGGCCAGCATTTTTGTACCTTATTTTGGGGAATTCAGGCTTGAAGGTCAATGTAATTCATAAATGATGAATTTTAAAGGATTTAGAAGGAAGCGGTCTGGCTTGATGAACGTTTCGCTTGGGCATTTGCTTAGAGCTGCTGAGGTAAAACGGTAAAGCAATCCCATTACAGGCCTGGACAGACCTTTAGGGTTCCAGGAGGTTGAGGCTCCCAAATTTATAGACAATCGGCACATGAGGTGGTAAGGTTGTCAGCCCTAAGCACCGGCCGCCTTTACCCCCTCCCCCCAGGAAATACTCCTGGTAGTCATTTCGGTTAGAGGAAAAATAAAAACCAAGCCCGAGTTTCGAACCAGGCCTCTCCCAAATACAAGACATTAGCGGTCTATTACCACTTTCGGTGCGTTGTTGCTGTGTTCGAACAGCCATCACAACATGTAAACTTATCGGGGAGTGGCGTTATAATGCGACGCATTCTTAGCCTCAGAACTTTGTGAAAGTGTATGAGCAGCTTCACTCCCCCGGCGGTCCGCCTCCGGTAGAATTCCGAACGACCCACTGGACAAGGGACTGGATGACCCCTAGAAACGGACTGGACAGTGCAGAGGAGAGACATCTCTGGGTCAAGGTGTGACACCTGATTGTGCTGAATGAGGAGCAGTTGTGCCAACTGGTCAACTAAAATGTGGCGTGATTAAGCGTGTAGAGTTGACGAGGCGTTTGTGAGTAAAACAACAAAGACACTTATTACATTATACACATATTTATTGGAAATAAATCTGAATTTTCTCGTCGGAGCACTCTAATAAAACTTTGCCAAAGCATCCCTTAACAATTTACAAATTTCATCAAGTTCTTGACGCTAATGCTACGTAATTTCAACCATTTTCTGCCATGCCGCTGTCTACTGTAGAGAGCGTTTCTTTTATCTCTGTCCTAAACACCACAGCTGTCACGGGATATCCCGGTGGACGCAGGCTTCCTGTGCAGTAAAGCTGCCGTTCACGGTGTGGCGATAAAAGCAAAAACCCGCACGGCCGTGCCATGGCTCAGGCGGTTAGTCGCCGGCCTGTCACTGCGGATGCCCGGGTTCGATCCCGGGTCACTCCATGTGAGATTTGTGGTGAACAAATTGGCAATGGGACAGGTTTTTCCCCGAGTACTTCAGTTTTCCCTGTCAATTGCATTCCACCGGTGCTCCATTACAAGGAAAAACGAAAAAAACTAATCATCATCTTCATCACAGCTTTGCACAATAAGCCTTAAGGCTGCGGTGCGTCTGTAGCTTCTGTTGCGGGCCCCTTCACAAAAAAAAAACTTTTAGTAATCTCCTCATCTTATATGTCGCTACACAATATCTAAGTCAATACAGTTTTTAAGCTATAGTTGTGCTAACAAACTGCAGTCAGTTGTCTGTACAGTGCAGCCTTGAAGAGAATTGGTGCTTTACTTGTCGGTCCGACTTGACCGGAAGAGCCGCCGACTCTTCGCGTCAGTAAACGCTCGCGCGCACGTCTTACAGTGCTTACCTAAGATTATCAGGGTCACGCCTACATAAAGTCGATGGACAGAATCAAGTGGCGACCATGGGCATTGACTCTCGATAAGGGACATGTCCACCATGCCTTCTGCAGTCTGACCTCGTTGAAACGTGGAACTGTGTGAACAACGTGCCTGGATAATTGACATATTTATAGAAACTTGGGGGTACAGAGAACAGAGAAGAAGTACAGAAAATATTGTTATGAGGTGAGAGACACCAAAGTTATTACAGAGAGGGAGGTGTGAATAGAAAATTTACTGCTCTGAAGGTTTACAAGCAGTGCCCGCTCGTCCTTTCGGTAAAGGTAAGCTGGAGGCAATGAAAAGTGTTGGAAGTGTAAGTAAGGTGATGGCAAGTGGAATATCGGGAGTATGACGGACACGAATATTGAATTTATTGAATTTTGGGGATGGGTCGCATAAGTAGCACGCATCTCAACATGGAATTTGTGTACCAAATCAGATTTTTTTTTTAAAATGACTTTAGGAATGAGGGTAACCTTCATTCAGTTGACCGGTCGCAGCAAGTGTAAGATTGTATAAAAATGTAACTATGACGGACCTAACAGAGAACACACAAATATATTGTTAAATTTACTCCTCTCGCTTACCAATATGTACGGTAGCCACAGCTGTTAAAGCGATGTGCAAGTATTGCGGTACAGTTATTGCATGCGATTGGCCACCCTGGTATAAGTGCGTCAATAAACTTCAATTTGTTAATAATACAGGGCTACAAGCGGGGTCACAATGTACTATAAAATTTTAATCTATTAATTTCAGTGTTATTTCTTCTTTCAGATTTCAGCTACTGTATGTTGTGACATTGACAAAGAGAGCAACCCTATAAAGCGGCAAGAACTGACAGAGGTGCTTCTTTCACTGTGATATAAGGATACAGATAAGAGGACTGTCGCAATATGGCAGGTACTTACGTGTAAGCACAGAGCAGACTGTTACAATACGCCGTGTACTTACGGCAGGCTTTGTGTTGCTACCGCAAAGTCTGTAAGCCAACACTGAACTGCATAGTGTGACCGAATCGTCCACATTTACGTCACTGCAACATGACGCTACAGACAGCCTGAGACGTCGCTTTTGTTTGAAGCCACCGATGCCTGTCACACAATGTGGCGACAAGTTTCTGTAGCCCGGTACATGCAGGTGGACTGATACAAGTGTCTTCCTTCGACGTCATGGTTAAGACTTTTGGTATCTTGTAGAAATGCAGGTACTATGCCTAAAGCTTAGAAAAATAAATGTAACTAAGTATAGGTAAATGCAAAGTCCCTTTGCTTAATTAAGCACCTTGATGTGTTAGGGGATTGGAGGTGTTGTTCCACAAGTTCTTAACCTCGGAAACAGAAGGAGGTAAGTGGTCAGCTTCAGGCTCATGCCGCTTTACCCCTGGGGAAAGAGCCCAAAGTAATCAATGAATAGGAGATTGAGCATGCCTCAGAGACTGTCTGGATATTTTACGTAAAAATATTGTTTGCACCTTCAGGGTTTCGAAGCACTGTTCCTCGGTCATCCGGCCGTGAGAAAAAGTTTCTGAAGTGAAAAATATGATACCAGCTATTTAAAAGTTGTCGGCGGTTTGAAACATAACGCACCATTCCTTAATTTATTACTATTTCCGCCCATCAAAGTGGTAAAGTTTGACGTCAGAAAATTCGAAAACAAATATCTTTAAGCCTGTTTATTCTGAATAATTTTACACGTGTCATAATTATAACAGAAATTAGCGGTTTATATGACAGTTGTTTCCAGAAATACGGGCGTTTTCTTCGTTGTTGAATCCGCTTATAAAGGAACTGACTTCGAATTCACAGTGGATGCTTGAAGCAGTCACTATGCGAAGCCACGGCTTTAAAAATGGCATATTTGTCAACAAATATGCCGTAATGAATAAACAGAGCAATTGCGAAGAGGTACAAATATTCATATTGTCAAAAGTAAAGAATTTGTTTTTATAAAATTTTACGGTAATTTTCGGTAAAATTTTTATGTTCGATGGAAATATTTCTTTGCTTTATTTTCTTGTAGCAGACGGAATAAAAACATGTAAATATGTAGACATTATGTTACGTGTTTCCTAGCACGGACCTAATAGAGAACACACAAAGTTACTGCGCAATTCTCTCTGTGCTGTGTGCGGCAGAACACACGGCTGTTAAAACTGTGTGCAAGTATGACACACAGTTGCTTTTACTCGTTTCCAATCCTCACTCTCTCCTATTCTTTCATTACATCAACTTACCTTCAGTGTTTCTCAGCTTTAATCTCTAACTAGTGCGATATGACAAGTGAAGGAAATATATCGTGGGCGATGAAGTATGCACACCACTTAACAATGAATAAGCTTTTTTTAACAAATAACCACTAAGCACATTAAAGTCACTATTTTTATTGACACTACCCTAATATGTTTCGATCCTTGTCGGATCATCATCAGGGGACTTATTATCAAGCTACAACTGTTTACACATTCACAAGTTTCTGTGCTATCGTTTGCAGTTAAGCTACTGTTGGCCCTTACACTATGCAACCTCTAGAATGGTGTGTAAATTGTAAACTGAGAAAAAATAATGAATAAGCAATTTATTGTTGTAACACACTTCATTTTATAAAACACCCGGATGATTTCCCTGTGATCATTAACACAAAGCTACGTATATTGCAGAGGCCCACTGTAAGTCGGCTGTCCCTGTATAATACCAGTTTCTTCTCCATATACAGAGTGTTCTTCATGTCGCTGCAGAAGTACCAGGCACAGGTGGCGCTACGCTGTAACTTACGGCCTCTCTGCAGGTCCGCAGGCGGTGCTGTATATCGAGGGGCGCTGATATGTCTTCAGCGAGTATTTCGGCAGCTTCCTCAACACAGGAGAGCGCCTCGCGGACGGCATTCTGCAGTGTAACGAACACATGAGGATTACAGAACATTACGGTAGTGTCAAGTGTACATGTGATACAGTGTCGTGTGGCAGGTATACGTACAGTAATCTCTGGAACTAACCTGCTGCTTCAGTGTTCGTACCTTATGCCCTGAAGATGGAGGCAGCAGGTCAGTCCGAAACGTTGGTATCTATCTACCAGATAACACGTAACATAACCCAGAACACCACACGAAATTTTCATCGTTATTAAAACGTCAAGCTGCCTTTGCTATTTATTACAGACAAACCCCGATATAGCGCCACTGTTTGCCCGCCGCAGTTTTTTTGGCGGAGAAGGGCCCCGCAGCAGATACTACGGACGCACCGCAGCCTTGAGGCTTATTGTGCAACCCTGTGATGAAGATGAAAGATGATCAGTTTTTTTTTTCCAAGTAGTGGAGCACCGGTGGAATGAAATTGACAGGGAAAACCGAAGTACTCGGGGATAAACCTGTCCCAGTGCACTTTGTCCACCACAAATCTCACATGGACCAACCCGGGATCGAACCCGGACCTCCCTAATACAAAGTAGGAGCGCTAGCCACCGCAATACGATGGGCGCTAACGATTTTTTAACCAAACATGTATCGCTTTTCTTTTAATTTCGATATCTTAAATTTTAAACCTCTCTTCATACAAAATTTGGTTAGACACTTTGTTGATTGGCATTTCTAATTAATAAATTTTAATTTAAACCACTTAAAACACAGTGGTTAATAACAGGATCATTATTTTATCTGACAAATGTTTTTCTCTTGTCATTTCGCTTATCGTATTACAGGAGCACACTCAGCCGACACGCGCCTCGGGATAGTAGCATAAAGTGGTGAAAAATATTTGTCAGATAAAATAAGGACCCTGTATGTCTCACTGCTGTACCATTACAAAGACACACGTTTAGCCCGCACAGTGTATTTATGTGTTTCATATAATTCTCAGGCTAAAGAGAGATCATTTTTCTGTACAGCATTAACAGGTCGGTCTTTGTAATGGAGACTGTGAGTGTTTACTGTGAGGTAGGAACTGAATCTTAATATATGTGTTAGATTAAATGCATGCTGCTAAATTACGACGCTTGCCTGACCTGCAACACTGGAGTCCACCAAGTCGTCACGACGCCTGTGACGTAGCTCCATTAACGTACAATGCAGTTCGTACAGTAGCAGACCTGCCAACATAACAACAGTAAACAATTTCTGTTGCAAATTTGGAGATACGTTAAGTTTTAGGAATCAGAAATTACATGCAGTAACGTCGCTTAATTAAGATTAGGGTCAGCTGTCCTGTAATGCCGTGTAGGTTAGTGGGAGTTCACAATTAGTTCGGAGGAAGCTGTTTAACCAAATTACACGGCGTCATATCCCAGAAGATCATAGGCGTAATAAATATCACAACGAGAGCCACAGATCTCGTACATTTGATGATTATGTTATATATGATATGTGGGTTTTTTCTCTCTGTCAAGTTTATTTTCCTCTAATTGTCTCTCTTTCTTCTTTTCGCATTTTTAGGCGCGTTCGCACACTTGCGAAAAGGGACTGTTATCTTCGTCATGTCTCTTGGTCTGTCTGTCTCTCTGTCTGTCCGTCCGTCCGTCCGTCCAACCTTATGAAATAACTAGTTTCCCACTGGACGGATTTTCATCAAATTTGGTGTTTGAGGATTTTTCGAAAATCTGTCGAGAAAATTCAAGTTTCATTAAAATCTGACACGTATAACGGTACTTTACATAAAGACCTATGTACATATATAATAATATCTCACTGGTAGAAGTCAGACAGGCAGAGAAAATCAAAAAATATGGTGCACTTGCGCTTTGTGAATAGTGGAAAAATAGTAGGCCAAAATACAAGACAATCCACGAGCACAATAATATAAACAACACAATATTAATGCCTTTTTTTCCACGGCAACAGTGGTTACGCGAACGCACCACAATGTTACCTTATACGTATATTGCATATCTTTTTCTTACTCTTTCACGTGTATTTCTTGCTTCCCTCGTACCGTCTTTGTGCCACGCGTTCTCTCTCACGTACCGTCTTTGTGCCACGCGTTCTCTCTCACTACCCACCTCTCATTCTGAACTCTCCTGCTCCCAGCCTCTCTAGCAACTCCAACATTTCACGACACAGGCGTTCTTTGAGCTCCAATTGTTGCATGGTGACATCTGTTTCAAAGAAAGACCATGGTACATTGTGAAAAAAATTGTATACAAAATTTTTACAGGGAAAATTTTTAGCAAGTGATAATTTGGAAGACCATAAAGAAGATGTGAGAATAATATTAAATCATGTCTTACGGAAATATGTTTTGAGGATGTGAATTAGTGACACAATTTCCCAGTGTCTGATCTAGTGGAAGTTTTTTTTTTCGAAGCTCTTCAGAGAAATCATGATACGTTTTAACAGGCGAAAAAGTCATAAATAATGAATCACAATGAGACGAAATGCCTCCCATTGACAGTCATTCCAGGATATGTGGTAATATTACTGCATCTGTCGACTGCCGCTAGCCACTTCCCGTCGGCTCGCTTAACTTACAAAACTTCGACTTTCAATGAACATGTTGATTTACAGCATCTTCTTTAAAACTGGCCAATAAAAACCTAACATTGACCGCAGGACATTGAGATTAATTGCGTAGACCCCGACTCACGGCAAATCGGAAGAGCTTGTGCCGTCACGTAAAACGGTCTGAGTGAATGAGGCGAGTTGCCAGATAAAATACTGTCCCTGTATAATCAGGCTTATCATCTCAGCCAATTCTCTTATTGATAAACACCGGTACCACTTCCGCTTTAATAAGTTGTAACGTAATTTTTATAATTAAAATTGAAAGAACAAAGAAATTATTTGTATTAACACACGGTAATTAAAGAGCAAAAAATCAGCTGCATTTGAAGTTAATTGAATGAAGTTTATTTCAATGAAATTTAACAGCAGTGACACTAATGCAGTACCGACATTTTCGCATTACGTGACGTAATTATCACGTAATTAGGGATGCTTCTGAACAAATGACACACGCTAAACACAAGGCCTGCCAAAAGCAACAGGATGACCCTAAAATAGTACGTAATTAGAGGAACTAATTGAAAACTTGTGCTAGCATTGTTTTGTGCACGCAAATGGGCCGCCCTAGATTTTGTTTAAACGAGATGATAATACACAGACGTCACTACCGTGTTTATGTTGCAGGCGTTGGCGACGTCGATGTTTTGGTTACACAGAGGTGTTGAGTGATCTTTCCTGTCGCTGTTTTTGCTCAGAATTGCTTTCTGCTTCTAAGCCCACTTCTTACATAGTCTTGATTCATGTGTAATTAGATGTTATTTAATGAAGCTGTCAGTTGCTAATGTCGTATAGCGTCGGTGAACGAATGAGTATGAAGCATTGGTGGAATGATACTGACAGGGAAGACCGAAGTATTCAGGGTAAAACCTGTCCCAGTACAATGTTTACACTATAAATCCCAGAGAATAGGGCTTGGAATCGAACCCGGGCATCCGAGGTGAGAAGCTAGTGACTAACTGCCTGACCAAGGCACATCTGTAGTTTCTGTTTAGTGAGTTTAAATTTCTTTTGATTCTGTTTTATGAGCAGGCATATAAAGTTACAACTGTGTAAGTTTTTCGGTGTCACGGAGCGGTGTGTTTTGTGGAGAGCCAGCAGCTGTTGAGTGACGTATTAACCTTTTATTTAACGCACTATCAGTACGCATTATACAGCGTTGGATTAGTAGATAATGAATTGTAAAGGACGGGAAAGGAATCTAAGTTGGGACACTATCCCCCGCATTTACCTTAACAGGCAGAGGAAAACCACGCAAAATGTGACTCAGAATAACCGGCCTCCGGTTTTCAACCCGGGATTTTCTGAATATTAAGAAGAATATTCGACCTGCTGCAGCATATCCTCATACAAACGTACACATTTTGAAAGCCACGAAGTGAATTTTGGAGTTATGGCTCATTGATCTGCAGTGCACAATACAATCATATCGACTTGTACTTCCGTACAAAACGCCGGCCGAACGAAGATCGTGTTTTTCCAAAACATCCGATATGCTACTGAAGCTTGTTTTACCGTTGCCTCTTTTTTTACGTGTCCGACGTAAGTACGTGGCCAAATTTCGTTCTGTTTGGCCGAGGTCTCGACACAACAGCTATTTTACGGTCCGACGTAAGTACGTGGCCAAATTTCATTCTGTTTGGCCGAGGTCTCGACACAGCAGCTATTTACGCCGTGTGTGTGTTTTTGTATGCCAAACTGGTGTCACCTGGGCGGTGACAGACGGATAGACGGATACATTGCTGTCTGACCTACTAGGCTTCATAGACTTAGACTGGTCTGGAGGTCTTCAACAGACCCCGAGGTGAGGTAAAGGAATTGAGCTAGGAGCCTAGATAAAGGTCACTTATATTCAGGTTGGCAAATAAAATAATTAAGGTGGCTCTATGTGGCAGGTTCTGGCTTCAAAACGTGATACCTGCTTGGTAGGTTAAAATATTACATTTTCAAGGTAACCGTAACTCATTGCCATTAACAACGAGCACGACTGAACGTCGTAGTCGGGTTCTGGATACTCTTTTTTTATGGTAAAGGGTCCCGCAGCAGATGCTACGGACGCACCGCAGCCTTAAGGCTTATTATGCAACCCTGTGATGAAGATGAAAAATGATAATTTTTTTTCATTTTTATAAGTAATGGAACACAAGTGGAATGAAATTGACAGGGTAAAACCGAAGTACTCGGGGAAAAACCTATCCCAGGGCCACTTAATCCACCACAAATCCCACATGGACTGACCCGGTTTAGAACCGGGCCTCCGCGGTGAGAGGCCGGCGACTAACCGCCTGAGCCATGGCACGGCCCATTTGTACACTCTTGCTCTGTACAGTCGACATCCTGTGCTTATATCAAGGCCCTAAACCTACCGAGGTTTACCTCAATTCGGACAGCCGTACTTTCGTTACACATCACTCACTGTTCACCATTTTATCTGGCGCTTTTCAAGCCTTGCTGTTGGCAGTGCCGTTATATAAACTGCACATAAACAAACAAACAAATAAATAACAATTCCCATAATGCAGATGTTAATTACGCCTTGTACTCACCTGCCCACCAGTAACCTTTCGCATGACCATAGCTTCGGATAAGGTCACACTTCACTTCTATCACGATCTGATTGCTCGATGGCATAATGTGCTGATGCTGACTAAGGAAGCGTTCCATTTGAAGAACATTCCTGTTGCCCACGATGCTGAGAAGGCGTCCTAACATGGCTTGTGTGAGAGACGCCTGTCGTCCCGTCACCTGGTGTCCACACTCTTCGCATTGCCATTTAGTGTTCTCTTCCAGGGGTTCCTCTGGGAACATGCAGCCTTGACAGGACTGCGTCAAACATCTCAGTGCAGCCAGACGTGAGCCTCCCTCCTGTAGGTGACAAAGGTGTCTTAGTTTAGGGTTGGATGGCTTTCTGGTATTCCGGAAAGAAAACGGCGTTTCGAAGGTGATCTGTGTGCCATCCTCCGGATAAACCTGAGTGTTCACATACTGATTAGAGTCCAATACGAAAGGGCAGAAACCTGCTGCAATAAATGACACCGAGCTTAGAAGATTAGAGTCCTTTGGAAAGTCAAGCCACGTAGTTCGGTAGATGCAGAGCGACGTTTCAGAGGGAAATTCGGCAAGGTTAGTGTACATTTATGAATGGAGGCAGCAGGTTCCTCTGACACGTCGCCAGCATTTACCAGAGACAGTTATTTTTGTAGTCACTGGGGGACAAGGAAGAGCATCCACGCGTTCAATGTTACTGTGACTTGGAAAGTACCATTTACGGCGTTCCCTGGAAACGTCTATTAATAGACGGCCAATCCTTCCAACACCGGTCAGTAAAAGATGATACCGGACACGACAAAGACAGAAAGAAGTTCTAGTCACTGCTGTGCAAGTCACAGACTTGACTTGTCTTAAGGCAAAGCAATCCCATTACAGGCTGGACAGACCGTTAGGGTTCCAGGAGGTTGAGGCTCCCAGATTTCTAGACAATGGGCACATGAAAGTGGTTAGGTTGTCAGCCCTACGCACCGGCCGCCTTTACCCCCAGGAAATATTCCTGGTACTCATTTGTGTTAGAGGCTGAGTCGATCCCAGGGCCGTAGTGCGGCTGGAAGGATTATGTCAATGAAAAATTCCAATGATACCATCGGGAATCGAACCCGCGACCTCAACCAATTGCCACCGCGTGCCCCCTTGACTTGTCTTAGCGTTTACAAATTTATATAACACAAATGACTGAAGTAAAGTTTGCCTTGTGCTAATTAAACATCGCGCCATGCAGTCATATGATTGAGGGGAGGCATAGCTCAAATCGGCACTAGATGGCGGTCAGAGGTCAGCTTCAGGCACTGGCCGCTTTACCTCCAGAGAAATCCGCCCGGTACACACTGAATAAGAGGCTGGATGGGCTGCAGAGTCGATCTGGGCAAGAAATGGTCTTACCTCTGCCAGGAATATAAGAAAATTCTTCTGCGGTCCGGTATGTAGTCTAAATACTGAGCTACAGCGGCTCCTTAGGCTGTAGAAAATTTGGTACTGAAAATGAAAATATTTTGAACCGAGCTGTAATTTTGTACCTTGGTCATTCTATTAAGGTCTTTGACAAAAAAAAAGCGATCCATAAAGACCTGATGTGGCTGATTACAAGTATTTCGGATCAGCAAAAAACAGCTAAATATACACAGTGTCAAAACGTATGTAGACTATTGCCTAAAACATGGATTTTAATGCGAAGAAATTTTTGAAACGTGAAGTTGTTTGATAAATACGTGGTATAAAATTGATTCAAAATCTGATCAAATCAGTCAAGCTGTTTTCAATTTAAATGACATCGTAATGTTACATTTTGGACTTCAAGACAAAAGTTAAAAATGAGGCTACTTTTGGACAAAAAATTATGGGATTTATTTTTTCTGTAAATCTTGTTCGAGACAGTTTTCATACAGTAAATATTTCAAAAGATGCATGTAAAAATGCTTTTAGTTTTTTGCCCAATTTTAAGCAAAGCCATAACATGCCTCAAGTTTTTGGGAATGAGATTTATTGACAATCCATTTAGCGGTTCTGCAGTTGTTACGAACGCTTTTCTGTAGCTTTTCATTTCCAACGCATGAAAAGTACAGTTAGTGGTGATATCTTACCTGTGGTGATATCTTACCTGTGGATCAGACAGTACAGTTAGTGGTGATATCTTACCTGGTGGTGATATCTTACCTGTGGGGATACCTTACCTTGGTGATGTCGACCTGTGGTGATATCTTACCTGTGGATCAGACAGTACAGTTAGTGGTGATATCTTACCTGTGGTGCTATCTTACCTGTGGTGATACTTAGTGGATACCTTACATGGTGATTAACCTGTGGTGATATCTTACCTAGATGGTGATATCTTACCTGTGGTGATATTTACCTGGATAACGTACAGTTGTGGTGATATCTTACCTGTGGTGATATCTTACCTGTGGTTATATCTTACCTGTGGTGATATGTTACCTGTGGAATATCTACCTGTGGTGATATCTTACCTGCGGTGATATCTTACCTGCGGTGATATCTTACCTGCGGTGATATATTACCTGTGGTGATATATTACCTGTGGTGATACTTACCTGTGATGATATCTTACCTGTGGTGATGTCTTACCTGTGGTGATTCTTACCTGTGGTGATTCTTACCTGCGGATCCCTACACCGCGGACAGGAACACAAGAAGTGTTTGGTGATTTTTTAGGTGGTGTCGCCTAGCGGCTGTTCCCCACAGCAGGGACGTGTAAGAGCTGGTGATCTCCGTGCCGGCCGGAATGAGTGACGCAGCCCTTACTGTCATCTTCTGCTTCTCGTCGTTAACCATGACGAGTGTTCGGTGTGCAAGCATGGTTCATCATGGCTGCTAGCGGGTAGAGACCGCGGAGGCTGGGAGCCAGTCCATTGAGTGGTCGCTCTTCCTCTGTTGACAAGGCTGGTTTGTTGTTTATCACGTCTTTTGGGATTTGTGCCGTTTCAAACGCATTTGCATCCATGACGCAACAGGCAAGTCGCATGAATTCCTCTTCATCTCTGGTGGGTCCTTCCTCCGTGTATCGTTTGAGCAAGTCGATCTGAAGTCAAACAGATGATTAGAGTGCTTTGGGGGCGCAGTGCAACCTGGTACGTGAACTGCCAGTATTTCGGAGGAATATACTTCCTCCATCTTCAGGAGAGAAGTTTTCTGCAGTGAGTGTGGGAGTTGATTACAGCTAGTCGGACAAGCACATTCTACTGCCTCTCTTCAGTGTAGATACACACACGTGGTCCTATTTCGACATTGTCACAGAAAAAAAATTATTTAATGACCAAGATTCGATGAACGTTGCCAGCACTTGTATTAACGTTGTTTTATGACGCATTTTAATTAATTTTATGGGACAAATGCTTCTCTACTTTTTTCGCTCAATGTTCCTCTACTGCGAAGATGGAGGTAGCAGCTTCCTCCGAAACGTTGGTACCTATCTACCAAACTTCACAGCGTCACATACCAGAAGATAATCTTGACACCACTCTAAGAACATGAAATGTGACATTGTTACGTTGTGTAATTTCTTTCGTATGGAAAATTCATTTTTCTGAAATGCAAAAGGAAATTCTTTTATTGCTTACGTGGCAAAGTAGAAACGGTTTAAAATGTTAAGTTTTCCCTGTGTGCGCCTGAAGGCTTGTAGGCGGAGTAGCTACACTCATTCTTAACCTCGGCATTATGCAGATGCGAGTGGTCAGCTACAGGCCCAGGCCATCTTACTCCCGGACACAGAGACTCGTGTGCCTACTGAGGCCATCTGTGGTTCCTTTCGACTTATGTTTCATGTTCTTGAAACATAACACAAATGTAAGCAACTGCCGGACCCACAACTATCAACGCTGCAGTAAATCTTAGAAGCTATAACGTAGGAAAGCATTTCGTTTTATTTCTGTTTTCTGGCACCGCACCAAATGTAAATGTTTGTTGCTTCTCGTGTCCATCAACTTCAGCACTGTACAGGGGTGTGCAGTTGTCTCAGTCCGGGGATCGAATTCCAGGCTGATCCTCATGGGAAAGACGTAGAGACAGCTAACAGCTTGACGTGGAAGGAGATAAAATGAAAACGACAGCTATAGTCACACCTTGTATTGCAGGTGACACTTATGTCGGACTGTGTGCAATGTCTTGCTTTTAGACAAGAACACGCAGCGCTTTGCTAGGCAACTGTGCTGCCGTCATCAGGTTAAAACAAAAATTATGCAACGTGATCTGTAGAAGTGTGTGGTTTAACTATTGTAATATTGAGAGAGAAGAAGAAACTGGGGGTGTGGCGAGGGGCACCGCATTTATTGTTATTATTGTTATTATTATTATTACAGGAGGGAATCAAAAGAATTTACTGCTTTGAAGCTTCTCGGTCAGTACCCGCTCTTCCTTCTGGTAAAGCACCTGAATTATATTTAAAAATTCAGTCCGTAGCGCGCAGTAAACACACTCCGTCTCAGTTACACAAACCAGTCAGTTAATGTTGTACAGTGAAATAATCGCTGTTTGTTCTGAGATCCACACAAAACACATAAATACAGTCCGTACCGCGCAGTAAACACACTCCGTCTCAGTTACACAAACCAGTCAGTTAATGTTGTACAGTGAAATAATCGCTGTTTGTTCTGAGATCCACACAAAACACATAAATACAGTCCGTACCGCGCAGTAAACACACTCCGTCTCAGTTACACAAACCAGTCAGTTAATGTTGTACAGTGAAATAATCGCTGTTTGTTCTGAGATCCACACAAAACACATAAATACAGTCCGTACCGCGCAGTAAACACACTCCGTCTCAGTTACACAAACCAGTCAGTTAATGTTGTACAGTGAAATAATCGCTGTTTGTTCTGAGATCCACACAAAACACATAAATACAGTCCGTACCGCGCAGTAAACACACTCCGTCTCAGTTACACAAACCAGTCAGTTAATGTTGTACAGTGAAATAATCGCTGTTTGTTCTGAGATCCACACAAAACACATAAATACAGTCCGTAGCGCGCAGTAAACACACTCCGTCTGAGTTATACAAACCAGTCAGTTAATGTTGTACAGTGAAATAATCGCTGTTTGTTCTGAGATCCACACAAAACACATAAATACAGTCCATACCGCGCAGTAAACACACTCCGTCTCAGTTATACAAACCAGTCAGTTAATGCTGTACAGTGAAATAATCGCTGTTTGTTCTGAGATCCACACAAAACACATAAATACAGTCCGTACCGCGCAGTAAACACACTCCGTCTCAGTTATACAAACCAGTCAGTTAATGCTGTACAGTGAAATAATCGCTGTTTGTTCTGAGATCCACACAAAACACATAAATACAGTCCGTACCGCGCAGTAAACACACTCCGTCTCAGTTATACAAACCAGTCAGTTAATGTTGTACAGTGAAATAATCGCTGTTTGTTCTGAGATCCACACAAAACACATAAATACAGTCCGTACCGCGCAGTAAACACACTCCGTCTCAGTTATACAAACCAGTCAGTTAATGTTGTACAGTGAAATAATCGCTGTTTGTTCTGAGATCCACACAAAACACATAAATACAGTCCGTACCGCGCAGTAAACACACTCCGTCTCAGTTATACAAACCAGTCAGTTAATGCTGTACAGTGAAATAATCGCTGTTTGTTCTGAGATCCACACAAAACACATAAATACAGTCCGTACCGCGCAGTAAACACACTCCGTCTCAGTTATACAAACCAGTCAGTTAATGCTGTACAGTGAAATAATCGCTGTTTGTTCTGAGATCCATACAAAACACATAAATACACTGGGTTTATGGGGTTAAAGAAGCCCTCCATATTCTCTAATTAGAGTTTCTAGTTTTTTAAAACTGGTAACCGAAGTATAGCTAGCTATCGAAACTTTTTTAACCAAAAGCAAGACAATGCAGATACGTCACAACGACATCTCGCCGCAATAAACAAACCTTCGTCCACAGGTCTTTATTTATGAATGCAAGTTTCGAAGTGACCAAAGTGTTAGTATGTTATACAGGACATTATTTTATTTGACAAATCCATCACTCTTTCAACTAATATTCGCGTGACGGCAGGCAACACAGCTACCGTCGCTTCCAATTTGCTGTGGGTCGCGGTCCACGCGTATAGGTTCATGTATTGTAGTTAATATTACGGAAGGATGCGACAGGAACTGGAGAAAAATACATAATTCAGAGCTTCATAATTTTTTTTCCCTACTAATTGTAATCTTTGAGACGAAATTAATGAGATGGACGGTGGGCATGTAACATATACGGGGGACAGCAGAAATGCATATAGATTTTGGTGGGGAAACCTGAAGAAATGGACCATATGGAAAACCTAAACGTAGAAATTAAAATAGACTTTACAGAATATAATGGGGGGTGTCTGCTGGAATTGATCTGGCTCAGGATATGGAGAAAAGTGAGCTCTTCAGATCACGTAATGAATCTTCGGGTTTCATAAATTTGCCACATTTCTTAATTATTTGCTGAGTACTTCCTCAAGACGGACTCTGCTACATGGGGTTGCTTAGTCTGGTGGGTGGGTACAAATTTTAGGGGTGGATACCGCCTGCATCGTCATCGTAAAAGACGCAGACAGTATATTCCTCTGGAAGGGTGGTAACCATTGCCAGACTGTACGGTGACGTAATCCAGACGACAGTGATGTAGTGATTAGGCCTCTTGAACTTGCGCAAGACGAAACCATCACTACTGAAGGACTAAAACGAGAGTACTTGCACGATTATGTGTACTTCTTGCAATGAAATACATAAATTTGTGCGTAGCCATAACTGTTCGCTTACACGAAAGCTCTTAATGGAGTCTCGAAGACGAACTGGACACCCTTGAGTTAAAACAGATCTTGGCCAACCTACGGCCGAGTGACGGCCCTGCGTGTAACTTCTTGTCAATCAAGATGTCTGTGACAAGGGTTCGAGACCAAGACGGTATATTAAGCTCACAGCAAACTGACTGTGACTTACAAGCCTTTCTGACAGCTGATATCGTTCACGTTAACACAGTAACACCCAGTGGTTGCTTTATGTACCTACAGGTGCAACACTAAGCAGTGTGCATTTTGCTCACACAGTTATTTCTTTTATTACTATGTATTATATAACAGTCTATTTCCCCAACAGCACCAGTAATTAATTTCTCTAACAGAAGCACGCTGTTTGCCTGTGCGGTGCGAGCCGAAAATTTATATATATAAGTAAAGTTCACCCTAGAACAGGCCATGAAGGGACAGAGGGGGAGTAGAGGTATAAGCTCTACTCTTTCTTTAACCTCGGCGGTAGATGAGGGTGGGTGGTTAACGCCACGCCCCGGCCGCTTTACCCCCGGGAATGACCCGTGCCCATTGTACAGGAGGCTGGGTAGGCCCCAGAGCCGGTCTGGATGGGTGCTGAAAATCTCACCCACACCGGATTCGATCCCCGGACCGTCCAGCACGTAGCGAGTCGCTATACCTACTACGCTATCCAAGCCACTACATATATATAATATATAATAATACACATTTAGTGGTGGTCGTGTCATGGCTCAGGTGTTTAGTCGCGGAGGCCCGGGTTAGATCCCCTGTCAGACAAAGTGAGAGTGTGATGGACAAAGTGGCCCTGGGACAGGTATTGCACCGAGTACTTCTGCTTCCCCTGTCAATATCATTCCAACAACGCTCCACACTCATCTTCAGCTCTTACGTGCATACTGTTCTTACCAGGACAAACGGACGAAGCCTGGGACCTCCACAAAGTGATGCTATTTCGGATATCGAGGAACACCGGACATAATATTTCCACTTTTTCTTTCGTCTTCAAAGGGTTAAGAGGAACTCTAAAATAAGCCAACTGCGCAGTGGTGGGGCTTGCCAGACGAACACAGTGGCGTGAGTGAATGAATGGTCACTTTATTGTTACGTGAGTGCCAAGCGCAGACTGCGCGGAAAAGTATGTTAGTAGCTCAGTCACTATAGTGATTTGATTACGAGCTGATGGATTGCGGAAACGGTGTCCGTTTCGAGGAAGAGGCGGAAGCTATTTGTTTCTTGACCTAGCCCACCCATCTTCCTTACATTAAATATACCATTACCAGACGAATTAAAGGTCACGTGTATACATATATATAATGAAAGTGCTGTACTGCGGTGTACCAGATAATTTTTCTTCCTTGTCTTTAATTCTCCTGATCGTGGCTTTTTTCAGGTAAGCCGGAACATGTAGCAATAAAGCTATACGATAGCAATTTATAACATAAAAGACAGCTGTGATTGACGCTCACTATCTGTACGTCTAGCGTAGCTACGTCACAAGGGGATGCCCCACTTCAAGAATGTGACTCTAACCTACTTACACTTCCGATGTTCAAAATGCATGGATCTGTACTTGAACTCCCCCCATACATTTCTATGGCGCGGTGCTTAAATGAAAATTTAGCTTTACTTTCATCGCGTTGCTGTCTCTACCTGTCCTGAAGTTTTCTTAAAATTCAGATATTTTAGCCAAGAAAGTGCGTACAGTGCTTGCCAACAGTCATTACTGTCAAGGTACAGTATCATACAAGATTGTGAATGCTTGTAATTCGTTCCGGCATTGCAGTATCGGTCGGTAGGCACTATGGCTGTCGGGTGTATGTAGCGCTGTGTCACAACTGTTACAGACACACATTTTAACTTCTTAAAGCATATTGTTTATGTACTGCGCTTAACCATTAAAAGACTCTGCATTTTGCCAAAACAGCAGCGTTAGTAGTTCAGAACAGGACCAGAAGTTGGCAGCTATAAGGTGAGGAACACATGTTCTTCAGTCGGTATTGCAATGTCACCCTATAAGAAAAGCTTTCAATATTTGGTTATTTGAGAAGTCGTAATACAAAAATCTCCCTGAAGTGCTGTTGACATCTAACAGTGCATCAGTGGATACTGCAGCTAGAGACGGGAATTGTGAAAGTTTCGTTTAGAAATATCGCGAGGTTTTATACGTCATTAATTGTCAAAATAAAGACTGGCTATTCTTTGAAGCAGAAATAAGCGGTTGATTTTGTGAGCGGTGAGACAACCTTATGTTGTTGTCAAGCAGAGACTGAATTTTGTGACGGAGACACATTATGTTGTAGTGAAGCAGAGACTGTATTCTTATACACTTTTTTAAGCTGAGATATCAAAGGCATAAGAGAATTGCGCATTTTGAATGCCAGTGGAATGTGTCCAGATTTAACTGCAGACATTTGGCTACATATCTGACAACTTGTGTACCAGTCCTGTGTTGTTATAAACTTAATCTCATCTAATACCAGGCACAATCATACATCTAAATTTAACCTCATGTCTCGTGATCTTACAGACAGTTGTGCTAGAAAAAACAACAAGTTAGGAAACGCTGAGCAATTCTATATAACTTATTTCGGTTTTCTTCAATTATCTCGAAACCTCTAAAGGTTATTGAAATTTGCACTAAATGCAAGCTACCTGTTTCATTTATTGCTACAATGTTTTTCCTAAACATTTTCGCTCCGAATAATATTTAGCGGGTCAGCCCGAAATACAGACAGAAACTTCTGCTGGTAAGGCGTCCGTTATACGTTCCCGATTTTAAACAGTATTTCGGAATGCATTGACAATTGTATCTAACCAAAAAGCCCCATTAACAAAGGTCATGACTGTCTGTTCAGAACAATTGCTGTTGTTACATGTAGAAACGTAAGGACAGAGAGGCTAGGGGAAGTTAATAGGAATTGTTTTTTGGAAGAGTGTCCTTTGTGAACAAGCCGGAAATGCTGGGAAATAGTACGACAACCATTTACCAGTCATAATTCACTTTTATTACCATATGTAATGCAGTCGTAACTCTGTATAGGACCTGATGTAACATTAAAAAATCTGATTTTGTTCTGCAGATTGTATTTATATATTCCGTACGACTCTCAATTTAAAAACACATTATTTACGCAGACGGAATTAAGTGACTGGTCTTTGTAATGACAAGTGACGGCATTATCTGTGAGTTAATGACTGAAATTTGATATACTTTGGGCGAAAGTTCTCAGAGCACTGATAATTTTAGGATCAAGGCTTTATGTGTGGCATGGAATTGGAATTATTATGGTTGGGTTGAAAAATGTTTAAAGGTCTCACGTTTTATACAAGAAAAGTCTCATTGCCTTGTTTACAAATGGAGTCTATCCTGAGCCAGATGAATCCAGTACATAACTTGCTTATTTAAAATCCATTTTAATATCATCCACTTATGACTGTCTTTCAACAGGTATCTCCGAAACGTTTGTACGAAATTGTCGTCTCTCTCATCCGTTTGTATGTTCGATCATCACATTCTGATCGCACAAACGATGTTTACTGCTCATTACACAACTCTCTCTCTCTCTCTCTCTCTGCCTCTCAGGTCCAGATATTTCCGTCAGCTCCAAACATTTTCTGTCTGCCGTCTTTTCTTATTTTAACGAAGGTCAAACAAAAACAGATTGTTTAAAGCGCTACCTGAAAGTTCAGTTTGTTACAACACTTTTGTACCTGCAGTAAATGAACAGTAGCGAAATTATTTGTGCAAGTAGCAAAATGTATGTTTGGAAAATGACTGCAGTGCGTTGGAGTTCACTTAGTGTAGTAGTTTGATATTGCGAGATTTAAGGTTATGACAGCGGTGTTGCTGAACATTAAGTACTTCTGGGATGTGATAAATACGTACAAGTTACCGACGTTTCGAAGCTTTGTAATTAAAAGATTTATGTTGTTAATTTTAAACTATGCACTAACTATATAAACTGTAATTTATAACTCAGGACCATTATTTTATCTGACAACTCGCATCACTCTTCACTCAGGCTGTTTCTTGTCACGGCAGGTAGCGCAACGCTCCCTCCTATTCCAGTTTTCTACAAGTATGGGTCAAATCGTTTTAGTTCAATGTGTTTTAGTTAGTTCAGGTTTTTACTCACCATGTTTAAAGAAGGCGCTGGAAATGTCTTCTTTCGGCTCGCAGGCATGCGTCACATCTAAAGATATGTTGTTAATCGAATGTCGAAGTTTTACAAGATAAGCGAGCCGATGGCATGTTACTAGCGACAGTTGTCAGATAAAATAATGTTATCTATATCAGAAGCTAATGCTTTCTCTGTTCTTATGCATGGTATAAATTAAAATTTTTAGTAGTTGTGAGTATGAGCAGAGGAGGGCCACAATATGATTCTTGCATATGACTATATACAATGTCCGTCTTTTCCGTATCAGTTTCTCTAGGTGGCAGCACTAGTTTTTGTTTACAAACGAGCCGACGGGAAGTGACTAGCGACAGTTGGCAGAATAAGACCCATACACTGTCTTAGTACACATCACTCTTGTGTGCTAAGGATGGTATACTAAATTACAGGATAAAAGCATGGCGAAGGTACCTAGACTGTAATGCTGTAATGCCTTTCCTCTCACAAGGCAGCACTTCTCAGTTTCAGCGCTATCTAGACTTCATATCTCTCATTTGAAGATTAACAGATTTGTTTCAGTAGGAGTCACGTTTTTAGCTCTAGTACAGGGTGTAACTTTTATTGTGGTTTCAGTCTTCCGCCGCGATGTTGATGAGATCTGCGCCCTTCTGCGGTATTACGCAGCGTCGAGTGGTAATCCTTTACCGACGTTTCGGGACAACGTATCGGTCCCATCTTCAAGGGTCAAGAAGTCCAATAATTCTTGACTTCAAGCCTTATACTTCTTAGAAGGGACCAATACGTTTTCCCGAAAAGTCGGTAAAGCATTACCACTCGACGCTACGTAATATACCAGAACAGTACACATCTCAACGTGTTCCTCATCACGGCTGTTACGGAATGTCCCTAGCATGCAGGTTAATGCGATAAATATGCCGTGCTGAGTGACACGATAGAAGGGACACCCTGTAATATCACTCTCCCATACCTCAAACGCATGCTCTGGACCGCAGTGACTCTGGAGACACTGGAGCACCTGCCTCTTCACGGGACTCAGCGAGAGACACCTCACCGGTATGACGGCTCTCAGCAGTTCGTCTGACCACGAGCCGTTAGTTCGAACACCCCAACTCCTCAACCTCTGACACTCAAACACGTGATGTGAACCGTCTTCGCACAGCGTCGAACACACTGGCAAACCGCATCCTCTGGAGCAGGACACCAACGTCTCTGATCCCTGGTGACAGCCGACGCATAGCGGCGGACACCGAAGAACTGCACGCGGCCCTAACACCAGTGGCACGTCGTAAAACACTAGCTCACCGGCGGCGATGTCGCGGGTAGCTATGACTCCGCGACCGCCTAGTGGCGACCTCGCCAGGACCCACGGCCACGCCTGACTGTCGTCCGGTAGACCCGCTAGCCTGAGGTGCTCTCTGAGAAGCCGCGTTGTGTGTTCGCACGTTCCTGCCATACGGTCATCGAATGACCACAACACGTGTTGCGGCGTCGTTTAAAGTAACTGCGACAGTGGGGATTCATCCAACCGCAGTGACGCTCGCTAACAATTGCCTGTTACGTGGGGCAGACAAACATTTTTTTCAGTTCCAAGTATAACCACAGAGCACCTTGCACTGACTGCTAAAAAAGTGTAGATAAATGCACAATACAAGGAGGCCGGAGGGCCATTCTCTATAGTGACCGTGTTACGGGCTGGACGATCTGGGTTTGAATCCTGGCAGTGACAAAACATTCTCTCTATGGTTCACACAGCCTCATATTAAAAGGGCACCGAGTTTCTATCTCCGGGTTAAAGCAGAAGGGGCGTGAATTTAACCATTCACCCCCATCTAAAATGAGTTTAAAAATGAATGGAGCTATACCGCTCCTCCCCCTATATTCCTTCAGGGCGTGGATGAAGACAACTTCACCTATTTAAATGCAACTTACGATGATTTTACAGAGTCGCCTCAGTAAGGCTGTAATTACAAAAAGCTCTTCATTTGACACAAATGGTGCATTTGTGTGTTTGTTATGGCTTTTACAGAGGCGTAACAGGGGTGGGGCAAATGGGCCTCTCGCCCCAGGTGCAGTACAGTTAGCGGGACAAAATGAAAAACTTCAAACTTAAAAATATATGAAGTATCATATCTTGAAATATATAAAACACGAAGTCCATTTTGATTTTAGATTTTAATCTCTTTTGGGGAGGCGGGCCGGGGGGGGGGGGGGGTTGCACAGTTTAGTAGTTTTTCAAGGCGAAGAAAACCTTAGTCACGGTTCTAATTCTCAGTATCAAACACGGTAATTCCCTGAAAAGCATTAACAAGCCTGTTTTTGTCACGGACAGGCGGCCTGTTTGCTCTCAGGATGTAACTCAATCTGTGAACATTATTTAAATAAACTTCAGACGTCAAAGGGTTAAATTTAGACTCTCTGTGATTAGTGGACGAGCAGACTGACCTTATGGCACATGTATCTTGTGAAATTGTTTTATTCCTTTACACACTTCAAGTTTACTTAATTGTGTTAAAACCGTAAGGACGAAACGCAATCTGTTTTATGTAAAGACTCAGTCCGTACCGCGCAGTAAACACACTCCGTCTCAGTTATACAAACCAGTCAGTTAATGTTGTACAGTGAAATAGTCGCTGTTTGTTCTGAGATCCACACAAAACACATAAATACAGTCCGTACCGCGCAGTAAACACACTCCGTCTCAGTTATACAAACCAGTCAGTTAATGTTGTACAGTGAAATAATCGCTGTTTGTTCTGAGATCCACACAAAACACATAAATACAGTCCGTACCGCGCAGTAAACACACTCCGTCTGAGTTATACAAACCAGTCAGTTAATGTTGTACAGTGAAATAATCGCTGTTTGTTCTGAGATCCACACAAAACACATAAATACAGTTCGTACCGCGCAGTAAACACACTCCGTCTCAGTTATACAAACCAGTCAGTTAATGCTGTACAGTGAAATAATCGCTGTTTGTTCTGAGATCCACACAAAACACATAAATACAGTCCGTACCGCGCAGTAAACACACTCCGTCTCAGTTATACAAACCAGTCAGTTAATGTTGTACAGTGAAATAATCGCTGTTTGTTCTGAGATCCACACAAAACACATAAATACAGTCCGTACCGCGCAGTAAACACACTCCGTCTCAGTTATACAATCCAGTCAGTTAATGCTGTACAGTGAAATAATCGCTGTTTGTTCTGAGATTCACACAAAACACATAAATGCACTGTGTGGGCAGAATGTAGAATTGTTGAAGGTTAAACATGGTGGTACATATAGTAACCAGGAAGCTTTATGTCTTAATTGTTAAGGTTACACTTTTGGTGAGTGATTGAATTAATTAATGAGTATAAATGATTTATGCAATGATTGTTACAGGGGAAACCAACATATTCGGAGATAAACCTCTGCCAGTGTCAATTTGCCCACCATCAATCCCACATGGACTGGCCTGGTATCGAACCCGATCCTCCGAGTTGCTGTGTCGGCACCTAACCGTCTTGACCCTTGCATAGCCTGACGACTTAGCTGTATAAAGTGTATAATATGGAGTGACGGAATGATTGATGAAGGTAACGTATCTGGAAGGAAGCAGTCGTGGCCTATACTAAGGTACAGTTACATCAAGAGTCATGTCACATATTTGCCATACAGAAATACGAACACAGGATGAAGAATTTCTTGACTGTGACATCCATTAACTTGATATTTCTGTTTCACCTAAATCCGATATAAAGTGTCAGATGTAACGATAACTGTTTGCATCAAACAACGAGAGAAATCGAACTGCTGTAAGTAATTAAACATCTACTGACAACGTGGGCTGCCAGATAGCGGCTTATGAAGCAGTGCATTTGTGAATTGTGTTGGACTTAGCGGTCTTGTGGGATGTGTTGTTGTTGTTGTTGCTGTTGCTGTGATTATCACCATCATCACCATCACCACCACCACCATCACCATCACCATCACCACCATCACCATCACCACCACCATCACTATTACCCTCACTACTACAATTCTTGTCGCTGTAAGCTGTTCCTGTTACAGTTATCATTACTATGTTTAAAGGTAAAGTTCGCCCTATGACCTGCCATGAAGGCGCAGAGAGGAAGTAGAGGTATAGCTCTACTCTTTCTTTAATTTTGGCGGTATGTGGGGCTGGGTGATTAACGCCAAGTCCCGGCCGCTTTACCCTTGGGAATGACCCAGTACCCATTATATAGGAGGCTGGGTGGTACCCAGGGCCGGTCCGGAAAATCTCGCCCCCACTGGGATTCGATTCCCGGATATTCCAACCCGTGGCGCAGTCGCTATACCGACTGCTACATAAGTAAATGAACACGAACACGGTAACATTACTGTGTTAGTGTTTATTTGTTTATTTATTTGTGTGTTGTGTATTGAAGCATGTGACGTGGTCATGTTTAAAAAGTAGGCAGTCTGGGAATTCAATTGTTTTGCTATTTTACCTGCGTTATTCAAAATGTCTCACTTATCTTTCACCTCATTACTACAGCAGCTGCATTACTTTAAGTGCGACGGCTTACAAATGTTCTCACTAACTTACATGTTTGCATGACTACAGACTTTTTATTTTCAATTCCAGATATGTGTTCAACTGACGTCTTGTCAAATTGCACTACGATGTACAACCAGTACGACGGCTGATATTATCACAGTACCAACGCAATATTCATATTCATCATCTTTTGCATCAGTAGAGACATTAGTGTCAGTTGGTTAATACAAAAATACAATTATTATGCTGGAACGGCGTCATTGAAAGGGCAGGTGGTGGGGGTTGCCAACATTTACCGACTGCACTGCCGACGTCTGCTGGACGCTGGTTTTAGGATGCATTGCGGTGGAATTTGAATTGACCTCTGGAACAAAGTGCTTGTAGCGCCATAAGCGGCGCCTATGTGCGTTAGTGTAGCCGGCGGTCAGTGGCTGTGGTTGGTGCAACATAGATGGCAGAGATTGGAAAATTGCGCGCAAGTCTTATCACATGAACACATGATGATGGTCGTGCCTTGGCTCAGACGGTTGGTCGCCGGCCTCTCACCGTGGAGGCCCGGGTTCGAATTCGGGTAGGCCCACGTGGGATTTGTGGTGGACAAAAGGCAGTGGGATAGGTTTTTCCCCGAGTACTTCGGGTTTCCCCTGTCAATTTCAATCCACCGTTGTTCCATTACTTGGACAAATGAAAAAGCTAATCATCTTTCTCTTCATCTTCATCACAGGGTTGCACAATAAGCCTTAAGGCTGCGGGGATCTTCACAATCCCCCAAAATAATATTAACAACCAGGGTTCAGCAACAGTATCGCTGACTGAACCAGTAAGGTAGCATTACAAGCAAAAGTTCCTGTCCGCTGTGACGTAGCACATGAACAGTCTCTGTACTAAAGTTATGTAACACGTCAGAATGTTCACAGCGTTACCTTGGAGCTGTCCTGTTTGATGTGATAAACTGCACCTTATATTTATGGTTTAATTGGGCTGTGCAACAATTTGAGGGATGAAGGTGCGTGTATGATTGGGGTGGTAAATGTAACATTGAGTGTGTGTTAGCTGTGTGTTGGAGTGTGAGGAATAGCTATAGGATCTGAATATTATTGATATTGCGTGCACAATGCTAAGTAAATGTAACATTGACAGTGTGTTAGCTGTCTGTTGGAGTGTGAGGAATAGCTATAGGATCTGAATATTATTGATATTGCGTGCACAATGCTAAGTAAATGTAACATTGACAGTGTGTTAGCTGTCTGTTGTAGTGTGAGGAATAGCTATAGGATCTGAATATTATTGATATTGCGTGCACAATGCTAAGTAAATGTAACACTGACAGTGTGTTAGCTGTCTGTAGGAGTGTGAGGAATAGCTATAGGATCTGAATATTATTGATATTGCGTGCACAATGCTAAGTAAATGTAACATTGACAGTGTGTTAGCTGTCTGTTGTAGTGTGAGGAATAGCTATAGGATCTGAATATTATTGATATTGCGTGCACAATGCTAAGTAAATGTAACACTGACAGTGTGTTAGCTGTCTGTTGGAGTGTGAGGAATAGCTATAGGATCTGAATATTATTGATATTGTGTGCACAATGCTAAGTAAATGTAACATTGACAGTGTGTTAGCTGTTTGTTGGAGTGTGAGGAATAGCTATAGGATCTGAATATTATTTATATTGTGTGCACAATGCTAAGTAAATGTAACATTGACAGTGTGATAGGTGTTTGTTGGAGTGTGAGGAATAGCTATAGGATCTGAATATTATTGATATTGCGTGCACAATGCTAAGTAAATGTAACATTGACAGTGTGTTATCTGTCTGTTGGAGTGTGAGGAATAGCTATATGATCTGAATATTATTGATATTGCGTGCACAATGCTAAGTAAATGTAACATTGACAGTGTGTTAGGTGTTTGTTGGAGTGTGAGGAATAGCTATAGGATCTGAATGTTATTGATATTGCGTGCACAGTGCTAAGTAAATGCGATTAAGATTTGGAATTATATGAATAATGTCATAGGATATCAACGGAAGGGCATGATGTGCAGAATAAGGGTAAACAGGTTATAGCAGGATAACAACACACTGCACAGAATATGAAAAATAATTCAGCTATATTAAAGTAAATACACACAAAACATGGAATTTATTGCAAACTACAGCAGTAAGTAAAAAGTCCACATTTTGCAATTTCGCTACATATGAATGACATACAAAATTCCCCATCACCAAATTAAGCAGACACTAAAAATAGCCAAAACCACCACAACAGGTCACTGTGCCCACGATGTGGCAGCCCAATGATGACAGTGAAATGTGGTACTGATAAGTTACAGTGCTTATGGCTGTTCGTTACAAACAGAACAGATTGCATTGTGTTTGTGAAGATGACAGTGTTTGTGTTGCGGAGTGTACAGTGCACAGGTAAATTGTGTGGCCTGAATGTAGACATGTTGGATGTTTGGTACATATAGTTACCGCTGTGCTTCATACAGTTAACGGTCCTTAGCCACGCCTTACCGAGTCCAGCCAATCTGCCACATCTTTGTTTCCCTGACTCCGCGCCAAGTCACTCGCGGTCTGACCGTCAACATTCTTCACACTAACATCCGCTCCCCTCTCCACAAGCAGCTTCAACACAGACAAATCTCCGTCAAATGCCGCATTGTGCAGCGGAGTGAGTTTAAACGAGTCCAGAGGATCCACCTTCGCTCCCCAGTCTAGCAACAGACGGCACACATCCAGATGTCCATAATAGGCTGCTACATGCAGAGCGGTATAAGCAGCATTAGCTCTGTCTACGTTAGCGCCGTCCTCCAGCAACACACGCACCACCTCCACACGGCCATATTCAGCAGCATATGTCAGCGGTGTGTCACGGTTTGCATTATCTCTAGTGCAGTTGTCATTGCTGCATTTGAACAAGATCTTTGCAGTGTTCACTTCTCCGGAAAAAACAGCGTCAAACAGATACCGGCATACCTGTAGAAGAAATCAGAATGTACTGTGCGTACTGTGTTTTCAATCTTCGTTAAGTACGTAGGCTGCATACGAGATACCGAGATACAGTACACTTTTAAAGCTATTCAAAGAATAATTGTCTACATTTATACTATATAGCTCGTCTATACCATATCATCTGTGTGTAAAAGTTGCTGATATGGTTTTATGCAGCAGTGCTTTGGTTTGGTTCCCTAATAATGATCTATTGGGAATCGAAACATGTCGCAATTCTCAGTGTGATACTGTAATATAAATATCTAAGTAACAGTACTGTGCACGCTGTTGGTCTGAGTGTTGCTAATTGTATATCGACATGCACAGTATGAACAGTGTAAAGTGTGTGAGATACGGTTTGTGGGCAGGCCTACATGAAAATAGTTCAGTGTGATATTGTAATATAAATATCTAAATAACAGTATTGTGCACGGTGTTGGTCTGAGTGTTGCTAATTGTATATCGACATGCACAGTATGAACAGTGTAAAGTGTGTGAGATACGGTTTGTGGGCAGGCCTATATGAAAATAGTTCAGTGTGATATTGTAATATAAATATCTAAATAACAGTATTGTGCACGGTGTTGGTCTGAGTGTTGCTAATTGTATATCGACATGCACAGTATGAACAGTGTAAAGTGTGTGACATACGGTTTGTGGGCAGGCCTACATGAAAATAGTTCAGTGTGATATTGTAATATAAATATCTAAGTAACAGTACTGTGCACGGTGTTGGTCTGAGTGTTGCTAATTGTATATCGACATGCACAGTATGAACAGTGTAAAGTGTGTGAGATACGGTTTGTGGGCAGGCCTACATGAAAATAGTTCAGTGTGATATTGTAATATAAATATCTAAGTAACAGTACTGTGCACGGTGTTGGTCTGAGTGTTGCTAATTGTATATCGACATGCACAGTATGAACAGTGTAAAGTGTGTGAGATACGGTTTGTGGGCAGGCCTACATGAAAATAGTTCAGTGTGATATTGTAATATAAATATCTAAGTAGCAGTACTGTGCACGGTGTTGGTCTGAGTGTTGCTAATTGTATATCGACATGCACAATATGAACAGTGTAAAGTGTGTGAGATACGGTTTGTGGGCAGGCCTACATGAAAATAGTTCAGTGTGATATTGTAATATAAATATCTAAGTAACAGTACTGTGCACGGTGTTGGTCTGAGTGTTGCTAATTGTATATCGACATGCACAGTATGAACAGTGTAAAGTGTGTGAGATACGGTTTGTGGGCAGGCCTACATGAAAATAGTTCAGTGTGATATTGTAATATAAATATCTAAGTAACAGTACTGTGCACGGTGTTGGTCTGAGTGTTGCTAATTGTATATCGACATGCACAGTATGAACAGTGTAAAGTGTGTGAGATACGGTTTGTGGGCAGGCCTACATGAAAATAGTTCAGTGTGATATTGTAATATAAATATCTAAGTAGCAGTACTGTGCACGGTGTTGGTCTGAGTGTTGCTAATTGTATATCGACATGCACAATATGAACAGTGTAAAGTGTGTGAGATACGGTTTGTGGGCAGGCCTACATGAAAATTAGTTCACAAATGATATTTTATGTATTATGGCACTATGGCAGCACGTGATACACACAGATGTCATCGTAATCACAAGTGATGTTTATGTAGATATAGCAATATGGCAGCATGTGATACACACCAGTTGTCATCGTAATCACAAGTGATGTTTATGTATATATGGCAATATGGCAGCATGTGATACAACACCAGATGTCATCGTAATCACAAGTGATGTTTATTGTAGATATAGCAATATGGCAGCATGTGTTACACACCAGATGTCATCGTAATCACAAGTGATGTTTATGTATATATGGCAATATGGCAGCATGTGATACACACCAGATGTCATCGTAATCACAAGTGATATTTATGTAGATATAGCAATATGGCAGCATGTGATACACACCAGATGTCATCGTAATCACAAGTGATGTTTATGTAGATATAGCAATATGGCAGCATGTGATACACACCAAATGTCATCGTAATCACAAGTGATGTTTATGTATATATGGCAATATGGCAGCATGTGATACACACCAGATGTCATCGTAATCACAAGTGATGTTTATGTAGATATAGCAATATGGCAGCATGTGAAACATACCAGATGTCATCGTAATCACAAGTGATGTTTATGTAGATATAGCAATATGGCAGCATGTGATACACACCAGATGTCATCGTAATCACAAGTGATGTTTATGTATATATGGCAATATGGCAGCATGTGATACACACCAGATGTCATCGTAATCACAAGTGATGTTTATGTATATATGGCAATATGGCAGCATGTGATACACACCAGATGTCATGGTAATCACAAGTGATGTTTATGTATATATGGCAATATGGCAGCGTGTGATACACACCAGATATCATCGTAATCACAAATGATGTTTATGTATATATATCACAACGGCAGCACATGACACACAACAGATATCATCGTAATCACAAGTGATGTTTATGTATATATGGCAATATGGCAGCATGTGATACACACCAGATATCATCGTAATCACAAATGATGTTTATGTATATATATCACAACGGCAACACGTGACACACAACAGATATCATCGTAATCACAAGTGATGTTTATGTATATATGGCACAGTGGCAGCACGTGATACACACCAGATGACATCGTAATCACAAGTGATGTTTATGTATATATGGCACAGTGGCAGCACGTGATACACACCAGATGACATCGTAATCACAAGTGATGTTTATGTATATATATGGCACAATGACAGCACGTGATACACACCAGATGTCATCGTAATCACAAGTGATGTTTATGTATATATGGCACAATAGCAGCACGTGATACACACCAGATGTCATCGTAATCACAAGTGATGTTTATGTATATGTGTCACAACGGCAGAACGTGATACACACCAGATGTCATCGTAATCACAAGTGATGTTTATGTATATATGTCACAACGGCAGCACGTGACACACAACAAATGTCATCGTAATCACAACTGATATTTATGTGTATAAGGTAAAATAGCAGCACGTAATACACACCAGATATCATTGTAATCACAAGTGATGTTTATGTATATATGGCACAACGGCAGCACGTGACACACAACAAATGTCATCGTAATCACAAGTGATGTTTATGTGTATATGGCACAATAGCAGCACGTGATACACACCAGATGTCATCGTAATCACTAGTGATGTTTATGTATATATGTCACAATGGCAGCACGTGATACACACCAGATGTCATTGTAATCACAAGTGATATTTATGTATATATGGCACAACGGCAGCACGTGAAACACAACAAATGTCATCGTAATCACAAGTGATGTTTTTGTGTATATGGCACAATAGCAGCACGTGATACACACCAGATGTCATCGTAATCACTAGTGATGTTTATGTATATATGTCACAATGGCAGCACGTGATACACACCAGATGTCATCGTAATCACTAGTGATATTTATGTATATATGTCACAATGGCAGCACGTGATACACACCAGATGTCATCGTAATCACTAGTGATGTTTATGTATATATGTCACAATGGCAGCACGTGATACACACCAGATTTCATCGCCATCACAAGTGATGTTTAAGCATTTGTCACATCGTAGCACCTAGCCTGTATCCCTGCATATAAGCAATCATTATTATAATCACATATTGATAGCTACGTCCTAGTGAGTTATTTCTTTATTATTTATTACATAGCCATATACAGTACAGTTAAATGGGTTCTTTACATAGCCATGCACTATGTACAGAGAGTAATTTGTTGAATATGGTTATGTATGTCAGTGACGTAACCGTTCAGTGGCGTCAGTAGATGAGCTTACAGAATCGATGTCTGACCAGTAGTTGACAATGACATTGTTCTTGGGACTATATAAACCTTGTGTCGCCAACATCACGCTCTCATTTAGTTCTCACTTTTTGGTTCGTTTATTTCTCTTGTCATTTGTTTAACGACGCTTGCTTTCGTACATTTGTACTTTTTGTGGAAGAACAGTGAAGATAATATTAGTCACACACGTCACATTTATCAGCTAAGGAACGTTATGTTGAAGTGCGTTACTGAATTAATAATTGTTTATTGTTTATTGTAACCAGTAGGAATCAGAGAGTTTTTGGACATGTCATAGAAGTTCATAATCAAAATTCCGAATAGCGAGTTTCTTCAAATCAAAGTACAAATATTCTCCGCCCAGAGAGAGACGTGGCAACATTGTATCTTGCAACGTGCACTGTGTGAACACTCCATACGTTGTTACATGTTAATTTATTCCCCATTTGTTCTGTAAATAATTAGCATAACTATGTTACTAAACTAGCCTATGTCCAGACGTTCACTGTGATCCTCACAAAGCAACCTTTGACTGCGTAGCTTTAAAGCAAGACGCATATGATCTTTCCTCTGACGCAACATTTATTTCATTCTGCAGTCTGTATTACAACAGGTCCGTAGCCTCTTCCAAAGCGAGTTCTCCATTGAGTGCTATCCAGTGCTTCCTCTTTTAATTTCCAGTATCTTCTCTTTTCGTTAAGGTCATCCAGTAGCTGCTTACGTCTTCTCCCTCGTCTGTCCGTCCTTCCTTCTAACTTTCCTTCATTCACGTGATTCAGAAGGCAGTTTCTACGCAAGATGTGACCAATCCAGTTGGATTTCTTTTTTATATTGTATGTAGTGTATGTAGGATATTCCTGTCCTCCTTGACTCTGTGTAATACTACTTCATTTCACACACGATCGGTGCAACTGATCTTCTCCATTCTTCTCCAGCACCACGTTTCAAAACTTTCCAGATACTTCTGATCCATTTTCCGAAGTGTCCTCTTTTCAGCACCACACAAAGCTATGTTCCAAATGTAGCACTTTACTAGTTTCATCCTTAAATGTAAGTCCAGTTTGCTGGTGAAAAGATTTTACTTCTTGTTGAATGCTGCTTTTGCCATAGCAATTGTGGATTTAATTTCACGTGTACACCTTGCATCATTTGTTATCATGCTGCCCAAATAATTGAAATATTCCACATTCTCCAATTGTTTTTGATCAATCATAATTTTCATTGGGGATGGTTGCCTTGAGATTCTCATTACCTTAGTTTTTTCCACATTCTTTTCCTTTCCATAGCTTCTTCCAATTTCAATTGGTCTATCAACCATGATCTTTAGTACCTTTTCTTCATTAGTCAGTAGCACAAGGTCAGGTGCATATTTCACAGTGGGACGTTTGAATACAGTCGGCGCAAACATCATCCTTGTGTAACTCCTCTTCCTATCTGCATCTCTCCTTGGTCCAGTCGTATTTTAACACTACGTTCCATGTTCAATTTGCTGATCAAATTCTTTCGCACCAGTCTATCCCAATTCCCTTTAGGATCTGCATTAATTTGGTCCAGTTGACACGGTCAAATGCCTTCCGCCAGTCTATGAAGCAAGCACACAATTCCTCATCTATGACCAAGGTTCAATCTGATATTATTCTCAGCATCCCAATTGCATCCCTAGTTCCTTTTCCTCTCCTAAATCCAAACTGATCTACTCCAAGCACATCCTCAGTCTTCCTTTCAATCCTTCTTCTAAGTATCCTCGCTACTATCTTTGCTGCATGTGCAATGATGCTGATTGTGCGATGGTTGCTGCATTTTGTAGCTTGGGGCTTCTTCTTGAAGGCAATCATTGTAACTTCAATGAATTCCTTGAGCCACTCTCCAGTTTCATATATGTTGTTAATCAGTTGTGTCTTTAGTCTGAGACCATCTTCTCCCAACAATTTGAGTACATCTCCTGTAGCCTTCTTATCCCTCATCTTCTTGATAGCTTTTTCCACTTCACTTTGCAAAATATAAGGGCCTTTATCGTCTTCATCTACTTCATCTTCAGGTTCGACTTCAAGGTGTTCTGGTTGATTAGCTCGATCGTAGATTTCTGTGATATAATTTTTCCAAATTTGCAGTACTCTTCTCTGATCTATTACTATATTCCCTTGAGAGTCTTCGATGCTAATGTTTTGAATCCCATGGTTTTCTTTCCAACCAAGTTCCCTTGTCTTCATGTGCATTTAATTATAACGTTCTTTTCTTTGAAATTCTATGATCTCGTCACATATGCTCTCCCCATATTCCTTCTTGGCTTTCTCCGTGGCTCTTAACAATTCGTTCCTCTGTCGTCTGTAGTTCTTCCTTCCTTCTTCGTTGTTGACATTCTTGACGCTGTAATCTGGCTAGAAATTCCTCGCTTTCATTCCTCAATTGAAACCGAAAACGTTTGACATTTATAAGATTTAGAAATTTACAGTTCAATTAGAACTGTGATTGAACCCTAATCTGATGGCAGCTGTACGAAAGTATCCTACACATAGCTTAGAGTAGTAGGTCACGATTACCTATAACGGGCTTTCAATACTGGGGGTCACAGAGGGTAGCCACTCTCCACGGATAAACCACGTTACATCATAAAGTGTCTGACGACACAGAAGTTCTACACGTGCACGTCACGTGGTGAATTCCGCTGTTCAGTGATGCAATGTCCCATGAGACATGCTGATACAATAGTTTTTGAAACCAACGTGTAGCATTAAGCATCCCTATTCTTCAATGAATTATGAAGTTGTTTACAGTCTGACTGATGTACAAAGACAGTTCGTCCTCACTATCCTCCAACCTAACTAAGGCCCTGTCATTGACATATGTCCTACATGTCTTCTTACAGGCACATCAAGTTGTTTATAGTTTGAATGCTGGTCAAAGACAGTTCGTCCTCACTATCCTCCAACTTAACTAAGGCCCTGTCATTACCATATGACCTACATGTCTTCTTACAGGCACATCAAGTTGTTTATAGTTTGAATGCTGTTCAAAGAGAGTTCGTCCTCACTATCCTCCAACTTAACTAAGGCCCTGTCATTGCCATTTGTCCCACATGTCTTCTTACAAGCACATAAAGTTGTTTACAGTCTGACTGCTGTACAAAGACAGTTCGTCCTCACTATCCTCCAACTTAACTAAGGCCCTGTCATTGCCATTTGTCCCACATGTCTTCTTACAAGCACATAAAGTTGTTTACAGTCTGACTGCTGTACAAAGACAGTTCGTCCTCACTATCCTCCAACTTAACTAAGGCCCTGTCATTGCCATTTGTCCCACATGTCTTCTTACAAGCACATAAAGTTGTTTACAGTCTGACTGCTGTACAAAGACAGTTCGTCCTCACTATCCTCCAACCTAACTAAGGCCCTGTCATTACCATATGACCTACATGTCTTCTTACAGGCACATCAAGTTGTTTATAGTTTGAATGCTGTTCAAAGAGAGTTCGTCCTCGATATTCTCCAATTTAACTAAGACCCTGTCTTTGCCATATTTCCTACATGTCTTCTTACCGGCACATACAATTGTTTACAGTCTGACTGCTGTACAAAGACAGTTCAATCTCACTATTCTCCAACTTAACTAAGGCCCTGTCATTGCCATATGTCCAACATGTCTTCTTACAGGCACATCCAGTTCACTGCCACTGACAGTTACTAACCACAACTGACACGTCGACAAGCAGATACAAACAGCACGTACTGTAACAAAACACTGCACACTGTGTACAGTAGTGTGGTCTGCTTTGTGCAAAACATAAAGACAGGTTCGTAATTACTACGTACTGACAAGAAGAAATTCGTGTGTATACTGACACTACATTTTCGTAATTTAGCCAATTACGTGTGCCTCATCTTACCTACATCACATTATTAAATGACACCGCAACTCCTTTTATGCCTTTCCGTTGGCTCAGTATTTGACGCCGTGCAATCTACAAAGTCTTACTAAATGTGCTATATTCGCTGTGTAGAGATTGTGGTCATGTTACAGAGAAACACCGCCTTATTGAGGATTCAGTTCTTATGGGATGTGACGTTAGCATGAAACCTCGTTGACGTAAGCTCCATATGAATATTTTCCAAACAAACACTGATGATGGAGGCATCGCAGGCCTACAAAAATCTATACCAGAAAAGTTTGAGTCTACTGATAACCGGAGGGATTTCGGTCCATTTACTCAGTGCTACAGCTTCTATCTTATATGTACTTACATGTTCCGGTGTCTCACACAGCCTTTGTATCGTCTGGTTCAGTGACTGGACTGTCTTTGTTAGGCCGACGATGGTAGCTAGCAGCTGTGTCTGTGTCTCGTTGTTACTCTTCAGAACTTCTTCCTTAACTTCTAATTGTTTCTTTAAACCACTGTTGACCACTTCTGACTGCTTAAGTTTCCTGGCTGTACATTGCGATATAAGAAGTTGTTTTGTCTGATGTTCCTGTACTTGCAAATAACACATTGGTACTTGTAACGTTATATCACACACATACAAACAACACAGAGGTACTTGTAACGTTATATCACACACATACAAACAACACAAGGTACTTGTAACGTTATATCACACACATACAAACAACACAGAGGTACTTGTAACGTTATATCACACACATACAAACAACACAGAGGTACTTGTAACGTCATATCACACACACACAACGCAGTGTAACATATGTCTTACTAAGTAACTGGCAACACGGTATGCTTTAAAACTAATGCAATTTCAAACAATTTCAGTTCTACTTAACATTTCGTTACGTTATAAAACGTAATGGCGATCTAAATGATTTGCACTGCTTACCGAATATTATTTGTGTGTTGAAATGAAGAAGAGTGTGATGGGCGGGGAATGCTGAATTTATGGCGGCGATGAGAGTGTCATACAGGGGTTTGGTGGGGAGACGTGAGGGAAAGAGACCAAGCGGAATACCTAGGCGTAGATGGAAGGATAATATAAAATTGGAGCTTAAAATAGGATGCCAGTACGTGGACGGCATTGATGTGACGCACAATGGAAACAGTGCGAGCTTTTGTGAGCACGGCAATGAAATTGCGTGTTCCTTAAAATGCAGGGGGAGTTTGACTAGCTGAGGAACTACTAACTTATCAAGGACGACTGAGACCGCGGAGTTAGTTATTTAGTTAAAACCAAACAAAAATTTCTCACATTATTTTGATACTGTGTACGCAATAATCTTATTTTGACTGTAGCCTTATCTCTGACTACACAAATGTTACAGTCAAATGCTGTAACTGCACAGTTTATATATGTTTGTACTCAAGACAAGGTAACATACGTATTGCTTAGTAACACGAGCAGTTTGCAAAAACTGCATAACTTTATCTACTCATTTGACAATTTACAGCCCGAAGTTCGTTATTTTGTTTCAGATCTCTTATACTTACTATATCTCGCTCCCAACGAGATATTTCTTCTTCCTGCAGTTCACTGCACTGATCAGACACTGCAGCTGACTGCCGCAGTATCAAAACCACAAGCAGCAACTGCAGCCAGAAAGTAACACGAACCATTGGTTGTGCTCTGTAAACAGACAGGTGGTTAGATATTGCATCTAAATCAAATGCACGTAAGTCTATAAAAGTATACTATTAACATAGTGTTACATAGTGCTACATGTTTCGGCCACGAATGTGGCAATCCTCAGGGAAGTGCACTACAAAGGATGGATACATCGAGATATTACAAAAGTTTGTGAACCAAAGCACAGATATAAAATATTAGATTTTAAAAACATCACATTGTTAAAAATACGTACCAAAGAATAAAATACAGATAAAATAATTTGTGATTAATTCTGATGTGTTACGAATGATGTATGTAGATGTTATGTAATGATGTATGTAGATGTTATGTAATGATGTATGTAGATGTTATGTAATGATGTATGTAGATGGTATGTAATGATGTATGTAGATGTATGTAATATGTAAAGTATAATGGTATAGTAATGATGTATGTAGATGGTATGTAATGATGTATTAGAATGTGTATGTAATGATGTATGTAATGTAGTAAAGTAGAGTATGTAATGATGTATGTAGATGGTAAATGATGTATAGAGGGTATGTAAGATTAGTAGATGTTATGTAAATAAATGTATGTAGATCGTATTAATGATGTATGTAATGGTATGTAAATGTATGTAGATGGTATAATGTGATTAATGTATGTAAGATGTATGTAGATGTTATGTAATGATGTATGTAGATGTATGTAATGATGTATGTAGATGTTATGTAATGATGTATGTAGAGGGTTATGTAATGATGTATGTAGATGTTATTAATGATGTATGTAGAGGTATGTAATGATGTATGTAGATGGTATGTAATGATGTATGTAGATGTATGTAATGATGTATGTAGATGGAAATGTAATGATGTATGTAGATGGTATGTAATGATGTATGTAGATGTATGTAATGATGTATGTAGATGGTATGTAATGATGTATGTAGATGTTATGTTTATTTTAGATTGTTATTAAGTTATGTAGATTATTAATGATGTATGTAGATGTATGTAATGATGAAATGTAGATGGTATGATAATATGTATGTAAATGATAATTATGTATTGATGTATGTAATGGTATGTAATATTTGTTATGTAGACGTTAATGTAGATGTATGTAGGTATGTAGATGGTATTAATGAATGTATGTTGTATGTAAGAATGTAGATGTATGTAATGATGTATGTAGATGTTATGTAATGATGTATGTAGATAGTAATGATGTATGTAGTGTATAAGAGTATGTAATGATATATAATTATGTAATGTAAGATGTATTTGTTAGATTATGTAATGATGTATGTATGTAAGATATGTATTTGTATGTATGATGTATGTAGAATGTATGTAATGATGTATTAGATGGTATGTAATGATGTATGTAGAGAATGAGAGTAAAGTAAAGATAAATGATGTATGTAGTGGTATGTAAGATGTAGAGATGTTGTAATGATTATTAGATGTATTAATATGTACGTAAGTATTAAGAGTATTAATGTATATGTTTGTAGATGTGTATGTAATTGTGATGTAGAATTATGTAATGATTATGTAGATGTATAATGATGTATAGATGTACTGTAATGATGTATGTAACAAGACATGATGTATGTAGATGTAAAATAATGTTGTGTATGTAGTAACAGAAGTAGAGTATAATAGATTAGATGTATGTAATGATTATGTAGTATGTAATAAGATGTATGTAGATGTATTAATGTAGTGTAAGATTTGATGATATGTAGGTATTAATGATGTTAATGTAGATGTATGTAATGAGTAATGTAATGTAAGTA
This sequence comes from Reticulitermes speratus, assembly GCA_021186555.1. Classification (NCBI taxonomy): domain Eukaryota; kingdom Metazoa; phylum Arthropoda; class Insecta; order Blattodea; family Rhinotermitidae; genus Reticulitermes; species Reticulitermes speratus. The sequence goes on from JAJKFL010000042.1 coordinate 4,375,790, forward strand.
TTAATGTGTATGTAGAGTATAATGATGTATGTAGATGTTATGTAATGATGTAATGTAGATGAGTATTAATGATGTATGTAGATGGTATGTAATGTGTATGTAGAATTGATGAGTTAGATGGTTATAATGATGTATGTAGATGTTTGAATGTGTTGTAGTGTATTAATGAGTATGTAGTTGTATGTAAGAGTATTAGATGTATAATGTGTATGTAGATGTATGTATATTAGTTGTAATGTATGTAGATGAGTAATGATGTATTAGTGTATAATGATTATGTAGAGTATTAGTGTAGTAGAGGTATGTAAGATGTAGTAGATTGTTATAAGATATGTGTATTAGATGTATGTATGATGTATGTAGATGTATGTATGATGTAGTAGATGTATTATGATGTATGTAGATGTATGTATATGTATAGAGTATGTAATGATGTATGTATGGTATGTATTGTTGTATATATATGTATTAGATAATATGTATGTAGTATATGAAATGTTATTATTAATATAATTTTATAATTGATAATTTGTAGTGGTTATGTATAATTTTTTTTTTTAATTTTTATAATAGTAGTAATAGATAATAATAAAATATGTAATGTGTAGTAGATGTATGTAATGTATGAATGATTAGAGTTTAGAATGTATGTATGTGTATGTAATGATGTATGAGATGTATGTAATGATGTATGTAGATGTATGTAATGAGATGTAGATAGTAAGTAGATGTATTGATGTATGTAGAGATGTATGATGTAAGAATGTAAGTAATGTTATGTAGATGTATGTAATGAGTATGTAGTGTATGTATGTAATGTTATGTAGATGTTAATATGTATGTGAGTATGTATATGAGTAGAGGTATTATTGTATGTATGTATATGTATGTATGTTGTAAGATGTATGTATGTATGTATTAATGGTAAGTAATGATGTATGTAGATGTATGTAATGATGTATGTAGAGATGTAATGATGTATGTAGATGGTATGTAATGTGTATAGAGTATGATGATTATGTAGATGTATGTATATGTATGATGTATGTATGTGATGTAGTATGTAATGATGTAGTAGATTATTAATGATGTAGTAATGTATGTAATGAGTATGTAGATGATGTATATGTTAATGTATGTATGTATGTAGATGTATGTATATGTATATGTATGTAAGTGTAGAGATGGTATTAATGATGTATGTAGATGGTATGTAATGATGTATGTAGTGTATGTAAATGTAATGTAATATGATGTATATGTATGAATGTATGTAGATGTTATAAATGTAGATGGTATGTATGATGTATGTAGTGGTATGTAATGATGTATGTAGAATGTAGTGTATTAGTATGTATGTAGATGTATGTAGATGTATGTAATGATGTATGTAGATGTATAATGAGTAGAGGTATGTAATGATGTTGTAATGTATGTAATGATGTAGATGGTATTATGTGTATAGAGTATGTAATGATGTATGTAGATGTGTAATGTATGTAATATGTATGAGTGTAATGGTAGTAATGTGTATGTAGACGGTATGTAATGATGTATGTAGATGTTGTAATGATGTATGTAGACGGTATGTAATGATGTATGTAGATGTTATGTAAATGATGTATGTAGATGTTATTGTAATGATGTATGTAGAGTATGTAATGATGTATGTAGACGTATGTAATGATGTATGTAGATGGTATTAATGATGTATGTAGATGTATGTAATGATGTATGTAATGGTATATGTAATGATGTATGAGTAGTAGAGTATGTAGATGTATGTATGATGTTATGTAATGATGTTGTGTAATGATGTAATGTAATGATGTATGTAGAGGTATTAATGATGTATGTAGATGGTATGTAAATGTATGTAGAGTATGTAGATGTATGTAGATGATGTATGTGTATGGAGTATGTAATGATGTATGTAATGTATGTATGTGTATGTAGATGTATGTAATGATGTATGTAGATGTATGTAATGATGTATGTAGAGGGTATGTAATGTTGTATGTAGATGTATGTAATGATGTATGTAGACGGTATGTAATGATGTATGTAGATGTTATGTAATGATGTATGTAAGATGGTATGTAATGTATGTAATGATGTATGTAGATGTTATGTAATGATGTATGTAGATGTTATGTAATGTTGTATGTAGTAGGTATGTAATGATGTATGTAGATGTATATGATGTATGTAGATGTATGTTAAGTTGTATGTAGAATTTAATGTATGTATGATGTATGTAGATGATGTATGATGTATGTAGTGGAATGATGTATGTAGATGTTATGTAATGATGTATGTAGATGTTATGTAATTATGTATGTAGATGGTAGTAATGATGTATGTAGACGGTATGTAATGATTAGTATTTGTAGTAATGTTATGTAATGATGTATGTAGACGGTATGTAATGATGTATGTAGAAGTATAGGTATGTAATGATGTATGTAGATGGTATGTAATGATTATAGGGGTATGTATGATGTAGATGGATTAATATGTCACCATCCCAAAAGAAAGAAGTAAGTGTGTGTAGGAGGTTATTGATAATATGTTGGTAGATAAACATTATGTAGTGCAATATGGAGATGAAAAGTCTGTCAGTGAAATGCGTACCAAGCAAAAGACTATTGATGCTACTGGTGCGGCAAACCGCTCTGTATTTTAATTACAACACTCAAAATTGCAAGAGAAGTGTTCGGACCAGTAACACAGTCCGGCAAAAATATCGTTTTTTACAAAGCACTTACAGTCAAAACACACAAAACCTCGGCAATGGTGTTAATATCTGCAGTTGCTTCCACACACACTGCTATGTGCTCTGAGCCTGTTACATAAATGACAGTTCTATTTTTTCACACAGGTTATCAACTGCAGATAAGAACGCGTTCTTTGAATTCGTACAGGAGATTTGGCAGACTGACGTCAGCGAGGTCAGGTCGATGTCGCAATATTGATGGCCTTTACAGCTAAACTTTCCTCCGGGTCTGATATAGTTTAGCTCGACAACAGCACGAAATTTTTCAGTAAGATCAGCACGGTCATTGCGAAAAGCAGCCTACCGTATCTCGCAACATTGATGGCCTTTACAGCTACATTTTCCTCCTTCTGCAGTACATTATGTCCACAAACAAGCACTTAATAACGTTTCTGCCTATAAATTTCTCACGACACTCTCGCTGCCTATTTGCTGTCCCACTGCCAGTTGCACATCTCGTTACATCGTCAGCAGCAATACGATGTCTGTGTAGCTACCGTACTTACACTACCAATATGGCGTCTGTGTTTTGACTCTGTCTGTACTGAACATGTACAGTTAGCAGACCTATTTAAATTTATAGCTGTGTATTACGTTAAGAATATGATTTGGATTGAAATGGCTCATGAGTCTTCAATACCCTGTATTGTGAAGGCTGTGCAGTATTGCTATTACAAGCACAAGCTAACTGTTGAGTACCTGCGATAGGCTGTCACTTGTACTGCAGGCTTGATCAGTAATTGTGTTACATTTTATACCATAAGAATACTGCTACCGTGCTAACAGTGCTAGCAATGCTACCGTGCTAACAGTGCTAGCAATGCTACCGTGCTAACAGTGTTAGTAATGCTATCAGTGCTAACAGTGCTAGCAATGCTACCGTGCCAACAGTGCTAGCAATGCTATCAGTGCTAACAGTGCTAGCAATGCTATCAGTGCTAACAGTGCTAGCAATGCTACCGTGCCAACAGTGCTAGCAATGCTATCAGTGCCAACAGTGCTAGCAATGCTATCAGTGCTAACAGTGCTAGCAATGCTACCGTGCTAACAGTGCTAGCAATGCTATCAGTGCTAACAGTGCTAGCAATGCTATCAGTGCTAACAGTGCTAGCAATGCTATCAGTGCTAACAGTGCTAGCAATGCTATCAGTGCTAACAGTGCTAGCAATGCTACCGTGCCAACAGTGCTAGCAATACTATCAGTGCTAACAGTGCTAGCAATGCTATCAGTGCTAACAGTGCTAGCAATGCTATCAGTGCTAACAGTGCTAGCAATGCTATCAGTGCTAACAGTGCTAGCAATGCTATCAGTGCTAACAGTGCTAGCAATGCTACCGTGCCAACAGTGCTAGCAATGCTACCGTGCTAACAGTGCTAGCAATGCTATCAGTGCTAACAGTGCTAGCAATGCTATCAGTGCTAACAGTGCTAGCAATGCTACCGTGCCAACAGTGCTAGCAATGCTACCGTGCTAACAGTGCTAGCAATGCTATCAGTGCTAACAGTGCTAGCAATGCTATCAGTGCTAACAGTGCTAGCAATGCTACCGTGCTAACAGTGCTAGCAATGCTATCAGTGCTAACAGTGCTAGCAATGTCCGTCCAACAGTGCACATGCTCTGCCAACAGTGCTAGCAATGCTACCGTGCTAACAGTGCTAGCAATGCATACAGTGCTAACAGTGCTAGCAATGCTATCAGTGCTAACAGTGCTAGCAATGCTATCAGTGCTAACAGTGCTAGCAATGCTATCAGTGCTAACAGTGCTAGCAATGCTATCAGTGCTAACAGTGCTAGCAATGCTATCAGTGCTAACAGTGCTAGCAATGCTATCAGTGCCAACAGTGCTAGCAATGCTATCAGTGCTAACAGTGCTAGCAATGCTATCAGTGCTAACAGTGCTAGCAATGCTACCGTGCTAACAGTGCTATCAATGCTATCAGTGCTAACAGTGCTAGCAATGCTACCGTGCTAACAGTGCTAGCAATGCTACCGTGCCAACAGTGCTAGCAATGCTACCGTGCCAACAGTGCTAGCAATGCTATCAGTGCTAACAGTGCTAGCAATGCTACCGTGCTAACAGTGCTAGCAATGCTACCGTGCTAACAGTGCTAGCAATGCTACCGTGCCAACAGTGCTAGCAATGCTATCAGTGCTAACAGTGCTAGCAATGCTACCGTGCTAACAGTGCTAGCAATGCTACCGTGCTAACAGTGCTAGCAATGCTACCGTGCCAACAGTGCTAGCAATGCTACCGTGCTAACAGTGCTAGCAATGCTATCAGTGCTAACAGTGCTAGCAATGCTATCAGTGCTAACAGTGCTAGCAATGCTACCGTGCCAACAGTGCTAGCAATGCTACCGTGCTAACAGTGCTAGCAATGCTATCAGTGCTAACAGTGCTAGCAATGCTATCAGTGCTAACAGTGCTAGCAATGCTACCGTGCCAACATTGCTAGAAATGCTAGCCGTGCTAACAATGTAAAAAATAACATTACGTTCTGCACATTGTGACGTCAGCACATGATATGAACGTAACTGATGTCTAAGGTGTGACACTTTGACAACAGTGGACGTAACAATTTTGATCTTGTGTGTTACAACACAATATATTTTGGTAGATGCGTATCAGTTTATCGGAGGAACAAACTGCCTCCATCTTCAGGGTATAAGTTGATGCGTTATCTCAAGGACGTCTCTCCGTGTCCCCTGTAAGCCGAACACAAAGTTCTCTTGTACCGAACTGTCGTTCTACTTTGCACCGTCTGCGACTGCGCACTGCAATATTCGACTGATCTATGTGCGTCCTGTTTCAGGGCAGGCAGTAAGACAGCATCATGCACAACGGTCCGTCAACAGCTGAGCCAAATCTCTCCCCACACATATATACCAATATATGTATATATAACTGTCAGGGGTGGTAGAGGGGAACAAATTAGGGATTTTAAGGTCAGGAACTTACGTCTGGAAACGGCTGGATCAGACGCAGTGGGGAGAATCGAAGATCATATGCCCGGCCATATCCCAGTCACTACACTAACAAAGGTGTCTGAGCTAACAGAGGTAACCACGTGACAGCTGATTCTTATGCTTTGAAGCCTCCGTGGCTTCAGCACGAAAAACCAAACAGAAAAGAGGAAACTCAGATTTTTTAGATGTTCATCGAGTAGAGAATTCGGGGATTCGATTCCCGGCTGGGGCAAGATATTTTTCTCTTCTCCGAAAATTTCAGCCCGGCTGTGTGGCCCACCCAGGCTCTTGTTCTGTATTACCGCGTGTAAAACATCCGAAGCGTGAAGCTGACCACTCATCTTCAAGCTAATGCCGGGATTTAGAATGGATAGAGCTGTACCTCTACTGCGCCTACATGCCTTCAAGGCGGGTACAGGGCAGCTTTACACCTGTTTAGATGTGCAAGATCAAAATTTTGCGAGCCTCCAAAACTCCTTCTTCCACAACCACGCAGATCGGCAGATACAAGCGTTAAAGGCATTGAGCAGACAGACGGCGGACGTCACATGAGCACAGCATCACATGACAATCACAACACGTTACATGAGCACAGCATCACATGACAATCAAACACGTCACATGAGCACATCACATGACAATCACAACACGTCACATGAGCACATCATCACATGATAATCACAACACGTCACATGAGCACATCATCACATGATAATCACAACACGTCACATGAGCACAGCATCACATGACAATCACAACACGTCACATGAGCACATCACATGACAATCACAACACGTCACATGAGCACATCATCACATGACAATCACAACACGTCACATGAGCACAGCATCACATAACAATCACAACACGTCACATGAGCACAGCATCACATGACAATCACAACACGTCACATGAGCACATCACATGACAATCACAACACGTCACATGAGCACATCATCACATGATAATCACAACACGTCACATGAGCACATCATCACATGATAATCACAACACGTCACATGAGCACATCATCACATGATAATCACAACACGTCACATGAGCACAGCATCACATGACAATCACAACACGTCACATGAGCACATCACATGACAATCACAACACGTCACATGAGCACATCGTCACATGATAATCACAACACGTCACATGAGCACATTATCACATGACAATCACAATACGTCACATGAGCACAGCATCACATGACAATCACAACACGTCACATGAGCACATCATCACATGACTATCACAACAGAATGTATGTCGATATCTGAGTCAATACATGAGTAGTTGAGGGCGGACAGTGGGTGTTGGAGTGCCAGCAGGCTGAAGGAAATGTTGCCAAGGAATATGTCATTCGGGTCTGCTGCTGACACGCGCAGACCAAAGTTTCGTATACAGTTTGCAAAACTGAAAGTGGCTATCAGTCGCGTCTGTCACTCGCGGTCTGTCCATTGCCAACCTTCACCCTAAAATCTGCTCCCCTCTCCACAAGCAGCTTCACCACAGACAAATGTCCCCACATTGCCGCCCAATATGCAGCGGTGTTCAGATGATCCACCTTCGCTCCCCAGTCGAGCAACAGACGGCACACATCCAGATGTCCATTGAAGGCTGCTACATGCAGAGCGGTATACCGATAAGCATTAGCTATGGATACGTTAGCGCCGACCTCCAGCAACACCCGCACTACATTCACATGGCCAAATCTAGCAGCAACTATCAGCGGTGTGTTACGGTACTTATCATCGTCAGTGCAGTTGTCATTGCTGTATTTGAACAAGATCTTTGCAGTGTTCACATCGCCGGATTTAGCAGCGTCAAGCAGATACCAGCAGACATGTAGAAGAAATCATACTGTACTGTGAGTACTGTGTTGTTAACCTGCGTTAAGTACGTAGGCTGCCTCCGAGACACTGTATAGCAAGATGCAGTACACTTTCACAGCTATTTAACGAACAATTGTCTACATTTAACTATTTGACTCGTCTACACCATATCAAATGTGTACAAAAGTGGCTAATTTGGTTTATGCAGCAATGATTTGGTTTGGTTCCCTGGTGATGATCCCTTGGGGATCGGAACATTCAGCAATTTCAGTGTGATATTGTAATATAAATATCTAAGTAACAGTACTGTGCACGGTGTTGGTCTGAGTGTTGCTAATTGTATAACGACATGCACAGTATGAACAGTGTAAAGTGTGTGAGATACGGTTTGTGGGCAGGCCTATATGAAAATAGTTCAGTGTGATATTGTAATATAAATATCTAAGTAACAGTACTGTGCACGGTGTTGGTCTGAGTGTTGCTAATTGTATATCGACATGCACAGTATGAACATTGTAAAGTGTGTGAGATACGGTTTGTGGGCAGGCCTACATGAAAATAGTTCAGTGTGATATTGTAATATAAATATCTAAGTAACAGTACTGTGCACGCTGTTGGTCTGAGTGTTGCTAATTGTATATCGACATGCACAGTATGAACATTGTAAAGTGTGTGAGATACGGTTTGTGGGCAGGCCTACATGAAAATAGTTCAGTGTGATATTGTAATATAAATATCTAAGTAACAGTACTGTGCACGGTGTTGGTCTGAGTGTTGCTAATTGTATATCGACATGCACAGTATGAACATTGTAAAGTGTGTGAGATACGGTTTGTGGGCAGGCCTATATGAAAATAGTTCAGTGTGATATTGTAATATAAATATCTAAGTAACAGTACTGTGCACGCTGTTGGTCTGAGTGTTGCTAATTGTATATCGACATGCACAGTATGAACATTGTAAAGTGTGTGAGATACGGTTTGTGGGCAGGCCTACATGAAAATAGTTCAGTGTGATATTGTAATATAAATATCTAAGTAGCAGTACTGTGCACGGTGTTGGTCTGAGTGTTGCTAATTGTATATCGACATGCACAGTATGAACATTGTAAAGTGTGTGAGATACGGTTTGTGGGCAGGCCTATATGAAAATAGTTCAGTGTGATATTGTAATATAAATATCTAAGTAACAGTACTGTGCACGCTGTTGGTCTGAGTGTTGCTAATTGTATATCGACATGCACAGTATGAACATTGTAAAGTGTGTGAGATACGGTTTGTGGGCAGGCCTACATGAAAATAGTTCAGTGTGATATTGTAATATAAATATCTAAGTAGCAGTACTGTGCACGGTGTTGGTCTGAGTGTTGCTAATTGTATATCGACATGCACAGTATGAACAGTGTAAAGTGTGTGAGATACGGTTTGTGGGCAGGCCTACATGAAAATAGTTCAGTGTGATATTGTAATATAAATATCTAAGTAACAGTACTGTGCACGGTGTTGGTCTGAGTGTTGCTAATTGTATATCGACATGCACTGTATGAACAGTGTAAAGTGTGTGAGATACGGTTTGTGGGCAGGCCTACATGAAAATAGTTCAGTGTGATATTGTAATATAAATATCTAAGTAACAGTACTGTGCACGGTGTTGGTCTGAGTGTTGCTAATTGTATATCGACATGCACAGTATGAACAGTGTAAAGTGTGTGAGATACGGTTTGTGGGCAGGCCTACATAAAAATAGTTCAGTGTGATATTGTAATATAAATATCTAAGTAACAGTACTGTGCACGGTGTTGGTCTGAGTGTTGCTAATTGTATATCGACATGCACAGTATGAACAGTGTAAAGTGTGTGAGATACGGTTTGTGGGCAGGCCTACATGAAAATAGTTCAGTGTGATATTGTAATATAAATATCTAAGTAACAGTACTGTGCACGCTGTTGGTCTAAGTGTTGCTAATTGTATATCGACATGCACAGTATGAACAGTGTAAAGTGTGTGAGATACGGTTTGTGGGCAGGCCTACATGAAAATAGTTCAGTGTGATATTGTAATATAAATATCTAAGTAACAGTACTGTGCACGCTGTTGGTCTGAGTGTTGCTAATTGTATATCGACATGCACAGTATGAACAGTGTAAAGTGTGTGAGATACGGTTTGTGGGCAGGCCTACATGAAAATAGTTCAGTGTGATATTGTAATATAAATATCTAAGTAACAGTACTGTGCACGCTGTTGGTCTGAGTGTTGCTAATTGTATATCGACATGCACAGTATGAACAATATAAAGTCAGACTGTCTGCAAACTGTGCAGTGTGTTGCACAATGAAAGGCATTGAGCGTTGTGTTTGACATGAAGCTGTTTAATGGCGGTGAGTAATGGAGCGTTGGAGTGAGGCAGGTGAAATTGGGTACGGAGACTGAATGTGAATATGGCAACATTGTACACTTAATGTATTTTATATGTCAAGAAGTACAAACATGGCGACGATGCGAATTACGAGGTTATAACCTACAAGTTCAGTGCATACAATAACTACAGATATTCAGACTTTCTTCATCAAAACAAACAAGCACACAAACACTTATGTGACACAGTACGTCAGCGGACAACGAGAGCATTACTTGCGAGTTGCGTTCGTAACTGCTTGTCAGTTTTTTGACGGACAGAAATGTTTCGAATCTTCGGCAAAAAGCGATTGGCATTTACTGTGAATAGAACTGTAGCAGCATGCGGAAGCAGTTGCACAGTTTTCTGAGCAGTGCAGTACGTATCCCCCCCCCCCACAAGATAATCCGTGCAGCCCAGTAATGTTTAGAGAAGTTACTCGGGGTTTGAGCATGCCTCAGAGACGGTCTCAATATTTACGTAAAAACATTGTTTGCACCTTCAAGGTTTTGAAGCACTGTTCCTCGGTCATCCGGCCGTGAGAAAAAGTTTCCGAAGTCAAAAATATGATACCAGCTACTTAAAAATCGTCGGCGGTTTGAACATAACGCACCATTCCTTTATTTCTTACTATTTCCGCCCATCAAAGTTGTAATGTTTGACGTCAGAAAATTCGAAAACAAATATCTTTAAGCCTATTTATTCCGAGTAATTTTACACGTGTCATAATTATTCCAGAAATTAGTGGTTTATATGACAGTTGTTTCCAGAAATACGGGAGTTTCCTTCGTTGTTGAATCCGCTTATAAAGGAACTGACTTCGAATTCACAATGGATGCTTGAAGCAGTCGCTATGCGAAGCCACGGCTTTAAAAATGGCATATTTGTCAACAAATATGCCATCATGAATAAACAGAACAATTGCGAAGAGGTACAAATATTCATATTGTCAAAAGTAAAGAATTTGTTTTTATAAAATTTTACGGTAATTTTGGGTAACATTTTTATGTTCGATGGAAATATATGTTTGTTTTATTTTCTTGTAGCAGACGGAATAAAAACATGTAAATATGTAGACATTATGTTACGTGTTTCCTAGCACGGACCTAATAGAGAACACACAAAGGTATTGCGCAATTCTGTCTGTGCTGTGTGCGGCAGAACACACGGCTGTTAAAACTGTGTGCAAGTATTGACACACAGTTGCTTTTACTCGTTTCCAATCCTCACTTCTCTCCCTATTCTTTCATTACATCAACTTACCTTCAGTGTTTTCTCAGCTGTAATGTTCTAACTAGTGCGATATTGACAAGTGAAGGAAACATATCGTGGGCGATGAGACTATACACACACACTCTAACAATGAATAAGCATTTTTTAACAAATAACCAACTAATGCACATTAAAGTCACTATTTTTTATTGACACTACCCCTACATATGTTTCGATCCTTGTCGGATCATCATCAGGGGGACTTATTATCAAGCTACACCTTTTTACACATTTACACGTTTCTGTGCTATCGTTTGCAGTTAAGCTACTATTGGCCCTGTTACACTATGCAACCTGTAGGAAAAGTTTGTGTTAAAATTGTAAAACTGAGAAAAAAATTAATGAATAAGCAATTTTATTGTTGAAACACACTTTATTTTATAAAATACCCGGATGATTCCTGTGATCAGTTAACACAAAGCTACGTATATTGCAGAGACCCACTGTAAGTCGGCTGTCTCTGTATGCTACCAGTTTCTTCTCCATATACAGGTTGTTCTTTATGTCGCTGCAGAATTACCAGGCACAGGTGGCGCTACGCTGTAATTACGGCCTCTCTGCAGGTCCGCAGGCGGTGCTGTATATCGAGGGGCGCTGATATGTCTTCAGCGAGTATTTCGGCAGCTTCCTCAACACAGGAGAGCGCCTCGCGGACGGCATTCTGCAGTGTAATGAACACATAAGGATTACAGAACATTACGGTGGTGTCAAGTATACATGTGATGCAGTGTCGTGTGGCAGGTATACGTACAGTAATCTCTGGAACGAACCTGCTGCTTCAGTGTTCGTATCTTATGCCCTGAAGATGGAGGCAGCAGGTCAGTCCGAAACGTTGGTATCTATCTACCAGATAACACGGTAACATAACCCAGAACACCAAACGAGAAGTTTCATCGTTATTAAAACGTCAAGCTGCCTTTGCTATTTATTACAGACAAACCCCGATATAGCGCCACTCTTTGCCCACCGCAGTTTTGTTTTCGCGGAGAAGGGCCCCGCAGCTGATGCTACGGACGCACCGCAGCCTTGAGGCTTATTGTGCAACCCTGTGATGAAGATGAAAGATGATCAGTTTTTTTTTCCAAGTAGTGAAGTACCGGTGGAATGAAATTGACAGGGGAAACCCTAAGTACTCGGGAAAAAACTTGTCCCAGTGCCCCTTTGTCCACCACAAATCTCACATGGACTGACCCGGGATCGAACCCGGACCTCCCTAATACAAAGTAGGAGCGCTACCTACCGCAATACGATGGGCGGTAAAGATTTTTGTAACCAAACATGTATCGTTTTAGTTTTAATTTCGATACCTTAAATTTTAAGCTTCTCTTCATAAAAAATTTGGTTAGAATACTTTGTTGATTGTCGTTTCTAATTAATAAATTTCTAATTTCAACCACTTAAAATACAGTGTTTAATATACAGGATCATTATTTTATCTGACAAATGTTCTTCTCTTGTCATTTCGCTGATCGTATTACAGGAAAACACTCAGCCTACATGTACCGCGGGTTAGTAGTATAAAATGGTGAAACATATTTTTCAGATAAAATAAGGACCCTATGGAGACTGTGAGTGTTTACTCTGAGGTAGGAACTGAATCTTAATATATGTGTTAGATTAAACGCATGCTGCTAAATTACGACGCGTGTCTGACCTGCACACTGGAGTCCACCAAGTCGTCACGACGCCTATGACGTAGCTCCATTAACGTACAATGCAGTTCGTAGAGTAGCAGTCCTGCCAACATAACAACAGTAAACAATTTCTGTTGCAAATTTGGAGATACGTTAAGTTTTAGGAATCAGAAATTACATGCAGTAACGTCGCTTAATTAAGATTAGGGCCGGCTGTCCTGTAATGCCGTGTAGGTTAGTGGGAGTTCACAATTAGAACGGAGGAAGCTGTTTACCAAATTACACGGCGTCATATCCCAGAAGATCATAGGCGTAATAAATATCACAATGAGAGCCACAGATCTCGTACATTTGATGATTGTGTTATATATGATATATGTTTTTTCTCTCTGTCAAAGTTATTTTCCTCTCATATTGTCTCTCTTTCTTCTTTTACATTTTTAGGCGCGTTCGCACACTTGCGAAAAGGGACTCTTATCTTCGTCATGACTGTTGGTCTGTCTGTCTCTCTGTATGTCTCTCTGTCTGTCTGTCTGTCTGTCTGTCTCTCTGTCTTTCCGTCCGTCGGTCCAGCCTTATGAAATAACTAGTTTCCCACTGGACGGATTTTCATCAAATTTGGTATTTGAGGATTTTTCGAAAATCTGTCGAGAAAATTCAAGTTTGATTTCAGGCTTCCGCCGCGATGTTGATGTAATCTGCGGTCTTCTGGGGCATTACACGGCGTCGTGTAATGCCCCAGAAGACCACAGATTTAAAATTCAAGTTTCATTAAAATCTGACACGAATAACGGTACTTTACATATATAATATATATATACATATACATATATATACATATACATATATATACATATACATATATAACAATATCTCACCGAATTTTTCTTAGAATGAGAAATGTTTCAGACGAAACGTGCAGAGAAAATCAAAACACACATTTTATGTTCAAAAACTTTTTTCCGGAAATCGTGCCGTTTGTGAGATAATGTAGAAAAATATGGTAGAGCCAGACAGGCCACAGATAACAATATAATACGGCGCATGCGCTTTGTATGTCGGACAAATAAGGCAAGAATACAGATACACACACATAATATTTAATACCTATTGTTTTTCCACGGCAACAGTGGTTACGCGAACGCACCATAATGTTACCGTATATTAATATTGCATATCTTTTTCTTACTCTTTCATGTGTATTTCTTGCTTCCCTCTTACCGTCTTTGTGCCACGCGTTCTCTCTCACGTACCGTCTTTGTGCCACGCTTTCTCTCTCACGTAACGTCTTTGTACCACGCGTTCTCTCTCATGTACCGTGTTTGTGCCACGCGTTCTCTCTCACGTACCGTCTTTGTGCCCCGCGTTCTCTCTCACTTACCGTCTTTGTGCCACGCGTTCTCTCTCACGTACCGTCTTTGTGCCACGCGTTCTCTCTCACGAACCGTCTTTGTAACACACGTTCTCTCTCATGTACCGTCTTTGTGCCACACGTTCTCTCTCACGTACCGTCTTTGTGCCACACTTTCTCTCTCATGTACCGTATTTGTGCCACGCGTTCTCTCTCACGTACCGTCTTTGTGCCACACGTTCTCTCTCATGTACCGTCTTTGTGCCACACGTTCTCTCTCACGTAACGTCTTTGTACCACGCGTTCTCTCTCACGTACCGTCTTTGTGCCACGCGTTCTCTCTCACGTACCGTATTTGTGCCACGCGTTCTCTCTCACGTACCGTCTTTGTGCCACACGTTCTCTCTCACGTACCTTCTTTGTGCCACACGTTCTCTCTCACGTACCTTCTTTGTGCCACGCTTTCTCTCTCACTTACCAACCTCTCATTCTGCACTCTCCTGCTCCCAGCCTCTCTAGCAACTCCAACATTTCACGACACAGGCGTTCTTTGAGCTCCAATTGTTGTATGGTGACATCTGTTTCAAAGAATGACCTAGGTACATTGTAAACAAAAAATGTATACAAAATTTTTACAGGGAAAATTTTTAGCAAGTGCTAGTTTGGAAGACCATAAAGAAGATGTGAGAATAACATTACATCATGTCTTACGGAAATATGTTTAGAGGATGTGAATTAGTACAAAATTTCCCAGGGTCTGATCTAGTGGGGAGTTTTATTTGCGAAGCTCTTCAGATAATTTATGGTACGTTTTAACAGGCGAAAAAGTCATAAATAATGAATCACAATGAGACGAAATCCCCACCGATGGTGCTTCCACCTGGTCGTGGTGGTGGGCTTGTGTGTACCAATGACCCAGAGAGCTATGCCGGCCGTAGCGTAGCTACTGGTAGGGCCTCCCAAGCCGGACAGGTCAAACGGTAGGTACCAGACTAAGAGAAGCACCTTCCCCGTGTGGTGACAGGTGAAAAGAATAGTCCCACTGCAGTCCATGCAGGTCGTAAAAGGCGACCAAAATGGGTACCCAGTGCCTGGGGGTATAGCTGGACCACCATGCCCCGGGGGATACAAATTCGTTGGACTGGCCCTTCAGGTTGGGGTTTGGGCGACAGGCTGACAACCTGTCACTGTAAAAAGCTGACCGTTAGGAAACCTAAAATGTGGCCTCGGAAAGTCGGATAGAGTGGAAGTGACGTAGGCAATGGAGAAGGATTAATGAGATGAGGAAGTGTAAAATTAACAACTGGAAAGAAAGGTAAAAAAATAGAGTGGACTGGGAGAGGGACTTTAAGGAGGCGATGGTCCGCATTGGACTGTAGTGCAACCGAAGAGGAAGAAGATTAAGACGTAATGCCTCTCATTCACAGTCATTCCAGGATATGTGGTAATATTACTGTATCTGACTACTCTCACTGGCCACTTCCCGTCGGCTCGCTTAACTTACAAAACTTCGACTTTCAATGAACATGTTAATTTGCAGCATCTTCTTTAAAAATGGCCAATAAAAACCTAACATTGACCGCAGGACATTGAGATTAATTGCGTAGACTCCGACTCACGGCAAATCGGAAGAGCTTCTGCTGTTACGTAAAACGGTCTGAGTGAATGAGGCGAGTTGCCAGACAAAATACTGTCCCTGTATAATCAGGCTTATCATCTCGGCCAATTCTCTCATTGATAAACACCGGTACCACTTCCGCTTTATTAAGGTGTAACGTAATTTTTATAATTAAAATTAAAAGAAAAAAGAAATTATTTGTATTAACACACGGTAATTAAAGAGCAAAAAATCAGCTGCATTTGAAGTTAATTGAATGAAGTTTATTTCAATGAAAATTAATAGCAGTGACACTAACGCAGTACCGACATTTTTACGTTACGTGACGTAATTATCACGTAATTAGGGGTGCTTCTGTACAAATGACACACGCTAAACACAAGGCCTGCCAAAAGCAACAGGATGACCCTAAAATAGTACGTAATTAGTGGAACTAATTGAAAACTTGTGCTAGCATTGATTTGTGCACGCAAATGGGCCGCCCTAGATTTTGTTTAAACCAGATGACGCTACACAGACGTCACTACTGTGTTTATGTTGCAGGCGTTGGCGACGTCGATGTTTTGGTTACACAGAGGTGTTGAGTGATCTTTACTGTCGCTGTTTGTGCTCAGACTTTGTTTCTGCTTCTAAGCGAACTTCTAACATTTTCTTGATTCACGTGTAATTAGATGTTATTTAATGACGCTGTCAATTGCTAATGTCGTATAGCGTTGGTGAATGAATGAGTATGAGGCATTGGTGGATTGATACTGACAGGGAAGACCGAAGTATTCGGGGTAAAACCCGTCCCAGTACAATGTTTCCACTATAAATCCCAGAGAAAAGGACTTGGAATCGAACCAGGGCCTCCGAAGTGAGAAGCCGGTGACTAACTGCCTGACCACAGCACGGCTGTAGTTTCTGTTTAGTGAGTTCAAATTTCTTTTGGTTCCGTGTTATGAGCAGGCGTATAAAGTTACAACTGTGTAAATTTTTAGGTGTCACGGAGCGGTGTGTTTTGTGGAGAGCCAGCAGCTGTTGTGTGACGTATTAACCTTTTATTTAACGCGCTATCAGTACGCATTATACAGCGTTGGATCAGTAACTAATGAATTGTAAAGGACGGGAAAGGAATCTAAGTTGGGACACTATCCCCGCATTTACCTTAATAGGCAGAGGAAATCCACGCAAAATGTGACTCAGAATAGCCGGCCTCCGGTTTTCAACCCGGGATTTTCTGAATATTAAGAAGAATATTCGATCTGCTGCAGCATATCCTCATATAAACGTACACATTTTGAAAGCCACGAAGTGAATTTTGGGATTATGGCTCATTGATCTGCAGTGCACAATACAGTCATATCGACTCGTACTTCCGTACAAAACGCCGGGCCGAACGAAGATCGTGTTTTTCCAAAACATCCGATATGCTACTGAAGATTGTTTTACCGTTGCCTCTTTTTTTACGTGTCCGACGTAACTACGTGGCCAAATTTCGTTCTGTTTGGCCGAGGTCTCGACATAGCAGCTATTTTACGTGTCCGACGTAAGTACGTGGCCAAATTTCGTTCTGTTTGGCCGAGGTCTCGACATAGCAGCTATTTTACGTGTCCGAAGTAAGTACGTGGCCAAATTTCGTTCTGTTTGGCCGAGGTCTCGACACAGCAGCTATTTTACGTGTCCGAAGTAAGTACGTGGCCAAATTTCGTTCTGTTTGGCCGAGGTCTCGACACAGCAGCTATTTTACGTGTCCGACGTAAGTACGTGGCCAAATTTCGTTCTGTTTGGCCGAGGTCTCGACATAGCAGCTATTTTACGTGTCCGAAGTAAGTACGTGGCCAAATTTCGTTCTGTTTGGCCGAGGTCTCGACACAGCAGCTATTTTACGTGTCCGAAGTAAGTACGTGGCCAAATTTCGTTCTGTTTGGCCGAGGTCTCGACATAGCAGCTATTTTACGTGTCCGACGTAAGTACGTGGCCAAATTTCGTTCTGTTTGGCCGAGGTCTCGACATAGCAGCTATTTTACGTGTCCGAAGTAAGTACGTGGCCAAATTTCGTTCTGTTTGGCCGAGGTCTCGACACAGCAGCTATTTTACGTGTCCGAAGTAAGTACGTGGCCAAATTTCGTTCTGTTTGGCCGAGGTCTCGACACAGCAGCTATTTTACGTGTCCGACGTAAGTACGTGGCCAAATTTCGTTCTGTTTGGCCGAGGTCTCGACATAGCAGCTATTTTACGTGTCCGAAGTAAGTACGTGGCCAAATTTCGTTCTGTTTGGCCGAGGTCTCGACACAGCAGCTATTTTACGTGTCCGAAGTAAGTACGTGGCCAAATTTCGTTCTGTTTGGCCGAGGTCTCGACATAGCAGCTATTTTACGTGTCCGAAGTAAGTACGTGGCCAAATTTCGTTCTGTTTGGCCGAGGTCTCGACATAGCAGCTATTTTACGTGTCCGAAGTAAGTAGGTGGCCAAATTTCGTTCTGTTTGGCCGAGGTCTCGACACAGCAGCTATTTTACGTGTCCGACGTAAGTACGTGGCCAAATTTCGTTCTGTTTGGCCGAGGTCTCGACACAGCAGCTATTTTACGCCGTGTGTGTGTGTTTGTGTGCCAAACCGGTGTCACCTGGGGCGGTGACAGACGGATAGACGGATACCTTCTGATTGCTGTCTGACCTACTAGGCTTCATAGACTTAGACTGGTCTGGAAGTCTTCAACAGACCCCGAGGTGAGGTAAAGGAATTGAGCTAGGAGTCTAGATAAAGGTCACTTATATTCAGGTTGGCAAATAAAATAATTAAGGTGGCTGTATGTGGCAGGTTCTGGCTTCAAAACGTGATACCTGCTTGGTAGGTTAAAATACTACATTTCAAGGTAACCGTAACTCATTACCATTAACACCGAGCACGACCGAACGTCGTAGTCGGGTTCTGGATACTCTTTTTTTATGGCAAAGGGTCCCGCAGCAGATGCTACGGACGCACCGCAGCCTTAAGGCTTATTGTGCAACCCTGTGTTGAAGATGAAAAATGATAATTTTTTTCATTTTTCCAAGTAATGGAACACAAGTGGAATGAAATTGACAGGGTAAAACCGAAGTACTCGGGGAAAAACCTATCCCAGTGCCACTTTATCCACCACAAATCCCACATGGACTGACCCGGAAATGAACCGGGCCTCCGCGGTGAGAGGCCGGCGACTAACCCCTGAGCCATGGCACGGCCCATTTGTACACTCTTGCTCTGTATAGTCGACATGCTGTGTTTATATCAAGGCCCTAAACCTACCGAGGTTTACCTCAGTTCGGAAAGCCGTACTTTCGTTACACATCACTTACTGTTCACCATTTTATCTGGCGCTATTCAAGCCTTGCTGTTGGCAGTGCCGGTATATAAACTACACATAAACAAACAAATAAATAAATAACAAATCCCATAATGCAGATGTTAATTACGCCGTGTACTCACCTGCCCACCAGTAACCTTTCGCATGACCATAGCTTCGGATAAGGTCACACTTCACTTCTATCACGATCTGATTGCTCGATGGCATAATGTGCTGATGCTGACTAAGGAAGCGTTCCATTTGAAGAACATTCCTGTTGTCCACGATGCTGAGAAGGCGTCCTAACATGGCTTGTGTGAGAGACGCCTGTCGTCCCGTCACCTGTTGTCCACAAACTTCGCATTGCCATTTAGTGTTCTCTTCCAGGGGTTCCTCTGGGAACATGGAGCCTTGACAGGACTGCTTCAAACATCTCAGTGCAGCCAGACGTGAGCCTCCCTCCTGTAGGTGACAAAGGTGTCTTAGTTTAGGGTTGGATGGCTTTCTGGTATTCCGGAAAGAAAACGGCGTTTTGGAGGTGATCTGTGTGCCATCCTCCGGATAAACCTGAGTGTTCGCATACTGATTAGAGTCCAATACGAAAGGGCAGAAACCTGCTGCAATAAAATGACACCGTGTCTTAGAAGATTAGAGTCCTTTGGAAAGTCAAGCCACGTAGTTTGGTAGACGCAGAGCGACGTTTCAGAGGGAAATGCTGCTTCCTTCGGCACGGTATATTATGATGGAGGCAGCAGGTTCCTCTGGCACGTCGCCAAGCATTTACCAGAGACAGTTATTTTTGTAGTCACTGGGGGACAAGGAAGGAGCCTCCACTTGTGCAATGATACTGTGACTTGGAAAGTATCATTGACGGCGTCCCCTGGAAACGTCTATTAATAGACGGCTAATCCTTCCATCACCGGACAGTAAAAGATGATACCGGACACGGTAAAGACAGAAAGAAGTTCTAGTCACTGCTGTGCAAGTCACAGACTTGACTTGTCTTAACGTAAAGCAATACCATTACAGGCCTGGACAGACCATTAGGGTTCCAGAAGGTTTAGGCTCACAGATTTATAGACAATCGGCACATGAAGTTGGTAAGGTTGTCAGCCCTACGCACCGGCCGCCTATACCCCCAGGAAATATTCCTGCTACTCATTTCAGTTAGATTCTGAGTCGACCCCAGGGCTGTAGTGCGGCCTGAAGGATTATGTCATTAAAGAATTCCAACGATAACATCGGGAATCGAACCCGCGACCTCAACCAACTGCGCCACCGCGTGACCCCTTTGACTTGTCTTAGCGTTTACAAATATATATAACATAAATGACTGAAGTAAAGTTTGCCTTGTGCTAATTAAACATCGCGCCATGCAGTCATATGATTGAGGGGAGAAATAGCTGAAATCGGCACTAGATGGCGGACAGAGGTCAGCTTCAGGCACTGGCCGCTTTACCTCCAGAGAAAATCCGCCCGGTACACACTGAATAAGAGGCTGGATGGGCTGCAGAGTCGATCTGGGCAAGAAATAGTCTTACCTCTGCCAGGAATATAAAAATATTCTTCTGCGGTCCGGTATGTATTCTAAATACTGAGCTACACCGGCTCCTTAGGGCTGTAGAAAATTTGGTACTGAAAATGAAAATATTTTGAACCGAGCTCTAATAATGTACCTTGGTCATTCTATTAAGGTCTTTGACAAAAAAAAAGCGATGCATAAAGACCTGATGCGGCTGATTACAAGTATTTCGGTTCAGCAAAAAACAGCTAAATTTACACTGTGTCAAAACGTATTTAGACTATTGCCTAAAACATGAATTTTAATGCGAAGAAATTTTGAAACGTGAAGTTGTTTGATAAATACGTGCTATAAAATTGATTCAAAATCTGATCAAATCAGTCAAGCTGTTTTCGATTTAAATGACATCGTAAATGTTACATTTTGGACTTCAAGACAAAAGTTAAAAATGAGGCTACTTTTGGACAAAAAATTAAGGGATTTATTTTTCTCTGTAAATCTTGTTCTAGACAGTTTTCATATAGTAAATATTTCAAAAGATGCTTGTAAAAATGCTTTTAGTTTTTTGCCCAATTTTAAGCAAAGCCATAACATGGCCTCAAGTTTTTGGTGAATGAACTTTATTGACAATCCATTTAGCGGTTCTGCAGTTGTTACGAACGCTGTTCTGTAGCTTTTCATTTCCAACGCATGAGAAAGTACAGTTAGTGGTGATGTCTTACCTGTGGTGATATCTTACCTGTGAATCAGACAGTACAGTTAGTGGTGATATCTTACCTGTGGTGCTACCTTACCTGTGGTGATATCTTACCTGTTGTGATACCTTACCTGTGGTGATGTCGTACCTGTGGTGATATCTTACCTGTGGATCAGACAGTACAGTTAGTGATGATATCTTGCTGTGGTGATATCTTACCTGTGGTGATATCTTACCTGTGTTGATATCTTACCTGTGGTGATATCTTACGTGTGGATCAGACAGTACAGTTAGTGGTGATATCTTACCTGTGGTGATATATTACCTGTGGTTATATCTTACCTGTGGTGATATCTTACCTGTGGTGATATCTTACCTGTGGTGATATCTTACCTGCGGCTATATCTTACCTGCGGTGATTATTACCTGCGGTGATATATTACCTGTGGTGATATCTTACCTGTGATGATATCTTACCTGTGGTGATATCTTACCTGTGGTGATATCTTACCTGTGGTGACTCTTACCTGTGGATCCCTACACCGCGGACAGGAACACAAGAAGTGTTTGGTGATTTTAGGTGGTGTCGCCTAGCGGCTGTTCCCCACAGCAGGGACGTGTAAGAGCTGGTGATCTCCGTGCCGGCCGGAATGAGTGACGCAGCCCTTACTGTCATCTTCTGCTTCTCGTCGTAACCATGACGAGTGTTCGGTGTGCAAGCATGGTTCATCATGGCTGCTAGCGGGTAGAGACCGCGGAGGCTGGGAGCCAGTCCATTGAGTGGTCGCTCTTCCTCTGTTGATAAGGCTGGTTTGTTGTTTATCACGTCTTTTGGGATTTGTGCCGTTTCAAACGCATTTGCATCCATGACGCAACAGGCAAGTCGCATGAATTCCTCCTCATCTCTGGTGGGTCCTTCAACCGTGTATCGTTTGAGCAAGTCGATCTGAAGTCAAACAGATGATTAGGGGGCTTTGGGGGGCGTCTTTTGGTTTTGCGGATTAGAGGCTGTATAACCTGGTACGTGAACTGCCAGTATTTCGGAGGAATATACTTCCTCCATCTTCAGGAGAGAAGTTTTCTGCAGTGAGTGTGGGAGTTGATTACAGCTAGTCGGACAAGCACATTCTACTGCCTATCTTCAGTGTAGATACACACACGTGGTCCTATTTCGATATTGTCACAGAAAAAAAATTATTTAATGACCAAGATTCGATGACCGTTGCCAGCACTTGTATTAACGTTGTTTTATGACGCATTTTAATTAATTTTATGGGACAAATGCTTCTCTACTTCTTTCGCTCAATGTTCCTCTACTGCGAAGATGGAGGTAGCAGCTTCCTCCGAAACGATGGTACCTATCTACCAAACTTCACAGCGTCACATACCAGAAGATAATCTTGACACCACTCTAAGAACATGAAATGTGACATTGTTACATTGTGTAATTTCTTTCGTATGGAAAATTCATTTTTCTGAAATGCAAAAGGAAATTCTTTTATTGCTTACGTGGCACAGTAGAAACGGTTAAAATGTTAAGTTTTCCCTGTGTGCGCCTGAAGGCTTGTAGGCGGAGTAGCTCTGCACTTTCCTAACCTCGGCGTTATGTAGAGGCGAGTGATCAGCTCCAGGCCCAGGCCATCTTACTCCCGGACACAGAGCCTCGTGTGCCTACTGAGTAAAAGAGTAAAGTTCTCCCTATAACAGGCCAAGAAGGGCCAGAGGGGGAGTAGAGGTATAGCTGTACTCTTTCTTTAACCTCTGCGCTAGATGGGGGTGGGTGGTCAAAGCCACGCCCCGGCCGCTTTACTCCCGGGAAAGAGACCCTGTACCATTGTACAGGAGGTTGGGTAGACCTCAGGGTCAGTCTGGACGGGTGCTGAGAATATCGCCCCCACCGGGATTCGATCCCCACACAGTCCAGCTCGTAGCAAGTCGCTATACCGTCTGAGCTATCCTGACCCACGTGCCTACTGAGGCCGTCCGTGATTCCTTTCGACTTATGTTTCATGTTCTTGAAACATAACACAAATGTAAGCAACTGCCGGACCCACAACTATCAACGCTGCAGTAAATCTTAGGAGCTATAACGTAGGAAAGCATTTCGCTTTTAGTTCTGTTTTCTGGCACCGCACCAAATGTAAATGTTTGTTGCTTCTCGTGTCCATCAACTTCGGCACTGTACAGGGGTGTGCAGTTGTCTCAGTCCGGGGATCGAATTCCAGGCTGATCCTCATGGGAAAGACGTAGAGACAGCTAACAGCTTGACGTGGAAGGAGATAAAATGACAACGACATCTGTAGTCACACCTTGTATTGCAGGTGACACTTATGTCGGACTGTGTGCAATGTCTTGCTTTTAGACAAGAACACGCAGCGCTTTGCTAGTCGACTGTGCTGCCGTCATCATGTTAAATGATAAATTATGCAACGTGATCTGTAGAACTGTGTGGTTTAACTATTGTAATACTGAGAGAGAAGAAGAAACTGGGGGTGGGGCGAGGGGCACCACATTTATTGTTATTATTATTATTACTGGAGGGAATCAAAAGAATTTACTGCTTTGAAGCTTCTCGGTCAGTACCCGCTCTTCCTTCTGGTAAAGCACATGAATTATATTTAAAAACCCAGTTCCTACCGCGCAGTAAACACACTCCGTCTCAGTTATACAAACCAGTCAGTTAATGCTGTACAGTGAAATAATCGCTGTTTGTTCTGAGATCCACACAAAACACATAAATACAGTCCGTACCGCGCAGTAAACACACTCCGTCTCAGTTATACAAACCAGTCAGTTAATGCTGTACAGTGAAATAATCGCTGTTTGTTCTGAGACCCACACAAAACACATAAATACAGTCCGTACCGCGCAGTAAACACACTCCGTCTCAGTTATACAAACCAGTCAGTTAATGCTGTACAGTGAAATAATCGCTGTTTGTTCTGAGACCCACACAAAACACATAAATACAGTCCGTACCGCGCAGTAAACACACTCCGTCTCAGTTATACAAACCAGTCAGTTAATGTTGTACAGTGAAATAATCGCTGTTTGTTCTGAGATCCACACAAAACACATAAATACAGTCCGTACCGCGCAGTAAACACACTCCGTCTCAGTTATACAAACCAGTCAGTTAATGCTGTACAGTGAAATAATCGCTGTTTGTTCTGAGACCCACACAAAACACATAAATACAGTCCGTACCGCGCAGTAAACACTCCGTCTCAGTTATACAAACCAGTCAGTTAATGTTGTACAGTGAAATAATCGCTGTTTGTTCTGAGATCCACACAAAACACATAAATACAGTCCGTACCGCGCAGTAAACACACTCCGTCTCAGTTGTACAAACCAGTCAGTTAATGCTGTACAGTGAAATAATCGCTCTTTGTTCTGAGATCCACACAAAACTCATAAATACACTGTGTGGGCAGAACGTACAATTTGTTAATGTTAAACAT
Source organism: Reticulitermes speratus (assembly GCA_021186555.1). Classification (NCBI taxonomy): domain Eukaryota; kingdom Metazoa; phylum Arthropoda; class Insecta; order Blattodea; family Rhinotermitidae; genus Reticulitermes; species Reticulitermes speratus. Next base: position 4,400,636 of record JAJKFL010000042.1, read on the forward strand.
GGCGGTACATTCAGTCCGTACCGCGCAGTAAACACACTCCGTCTCAGTTATACAAACCAGTCAGTTAATGTTGTACAGTGAAATAATCGCTGTTTGTTCTGAGATCCACACAAAACACATAAATACAGTCCGTACCGCGCAGTAAACACACTCCGTCTCAGTTATACAAACCAGTCAGTTAATGTTGTACAGTGAAATAATCGCTCTTTGTTCTGAGATCCACACAAAACTCATAAATACACTGTGTGGGCAGAACGTACAATTTGTTAATGTTAAACATGGCGGTACATTCAGTCCGTACCGCGCAGTAAACACACTCCGTCTCAGTTATACAAACCAGTCAGTTAATGTTGTACAGTGAAATAATCGCTGTTTGTTCTGAGATCCACACAAAACACATAAATACACTGTGTGGGCAGAACGTACAATTTGTTAATGTTAAACATAGCGGTACATATGGTAACCAATGGAATTTAAAGGGTTAAAGTAGTCTCCATATTCTGTAGAGTAGAGTTCTAGTTTTTAACCTGGTGACCGCAGTATAGTTAGCTACCGAAACGTGGTTGCATCTTAACCAAAAGCAAGACAATGCAGATACGTCACAACGACATCTCGCCGCAATAACAAACTTCGTCACAGGTCTTTATTTTTGAAAGCAAGTTCTGGAAGTGACAAAGTGTTAGTATGTTATACAGGAACATTATTTTATCTGACAAATCGCATCACTCTTTCAATTAATATTCGCGTGACGGCAGGCAACACAGCGACCGTCGCTCTTCCAATTTGCTGTGGGTCGGGGTCCACGCGTATAGGTTCAGTGTATTGCAGTTAATATTACGGAAGGAAGCGACAGGAGACTAGAGAAAAATACATAATTCAGAGCTTCATAATTTTTTCTCCTTACTAATTGTAATATTTGAGACGAAATTAAGGAGATGGGACGGGTGGGGCATGTAGCATATACGGAGGACAGCAGAAATGCATATAGGATTTTGGTGGGAAAACCTGAAGAAAAGGACCATATGGAAAACCTAAACGTAGAAATTAAAATAGACTTTACAGGAATATAATGGGAGGGTGTCTGCTGGATTGATCTGGCTCAGGATATGGAGAAAAGTTGAGCTCTTCAGATCATGGTAATGAATCTTCGGGTTTCATAAATTTGTCACATTTCTTAATTATTTGCTCAGTACTTCCTCAAGAAGGACTGTGCTCCATGGAGTTGCATAGTCTGGTAGGTGGGTACAAATTTTAGGGGTGGATACCGCCTGCATCGTCATCGTAAAAGATGCAGACAGTATATTCCTCTGGAAGGGTGGTAACCATTGCCAGACTGTACGGTGACGTAATCCAGACGACAGTGATGTAGTGATTAGGCCTCTTGAACTTGCGCAAGACGAAACCATCACTACTGAAGGACTAAAACGAGAGTACTTGCACGATTATGTGTACTTCTTGCAATGAAATACATAAATATGTGCGTAGCCATAACTGTTCGCTTACACGAAGGCTCTTAATGGAGTCTCGAAGACGAACTGGACACCCTTGAGTTAAAACAGATCTTGGCCAACCTACGGCCGAGTGACGGCCCTGCTTGTTAACTTCTTGTCAATCAAGATGTCTGTGACAAGGGTTCGAGACCAAGACGGTATATTAAGCTCACAGCAAACTGACTGTGACTTACAAGCCTTTCTGACAGCTGATATCGTTCAGGTTAGCACAGTAAAACCCAGTGGTTGCTTTATGTACCTACAGGTGCAACATTAAGCAGTGTGCATTTTGCTCACACAGTTATTTCTTTATTTACTATGTATTATATAACCACTGAGTAATTTTTCTAACAGAAGCACGCTGTTTGCCTGTGAGGTGCGAGTCTGAAATTTATGTATATAACGTAAAGTTCTCCCTAGAACAGGCCATGAAGGCCCAGAAGGGGAGTAGAGGTATAACTCTACTCTTTCCTTAACCTCGGCGCTAGATGAAGGTGGGTGATCAACGCCACGCCCCGCCCCTTTGCTCCCGGGAAAGAGACCCTGTACCCATTGTAAGGAGGCTGGGTGGCCCCAGGGCCAGTCTGAAAATCTCGCCTCCACCGGGATTCGATTCCCGGACCGTCCAGCACGTAGCGTAGTCGCTATACCTACTACGCTATCCAAGCCCACTACATATATATATATATAATACACATTTAGTGGTGGTCGTGTCATGGCTCAGGTGGTTAGTCTCGGAGGCCCGGGTTAGATCCCCTGTCAGACAAAGTGAGATGTGTGATGGACAAAGTGGCCCTGGGACAGGTATTGCATCGAGTACTTCTGCTTCCCTGTCAATATCATTCCAATAACGCTCCACACTCATCTTCAGCTATTACGTACATACTGCTCTTACCAGAAGGACAAACGGACGAAGCCTGGGGACCTCCACAAAGTGATGCTATTTCGGATATCGAGGAACACTGGACATAATATTTCCACTTTTTCTTTCGTCTTCAAAGGGTTAAGAGGAACTCTAAAATAAGCCAACTGCGCAGTGGTGGGGCTTGCCAGACGAACACAGTGGCGTGAGTGAATGAATGGTCACTTTATTGTTACGTGAGTGCCAAGCGCAGACTGCGCGGAAAGGTATGTTAGTAGCTCAGTCACTGTAGTGATTTGATTACGAGCTGATCGATTGCGGAAACGGTGTCCGTTTCGATGAAGAGGCGGAAGCTATTTGTTTCTTGACCTAGCCACACCATCTTCCTTACATTAAATATACCATTACCAGACGAATTAAAGGTCTCGTGTATACACATATATAATGACAGTGCTGTACTGCGGTGTACCAGATAATTGTTTCTCCCTTGTCTTTAATTCTCCTGATCTTGGTTTTTTCATGTAAGCCGAAACATGTAGCAATAAAGCTATACGATAGCAATTTATAACATAAAAGACAGTTGTGATGACGCTCACTATCTGTACGTCTAGCGTAGCTACGTCACAAGGGGATGCCCCACTTCAAGAATGTGACCCTAACCTACTTACACTTCCGATGTTCAAAATGCATGGATCTGTACTTGAACTCCCCCCATACATTTCTATGGCGCGGTGCTTAAATGAAAATTTAGCTTTACTTTCATCGCGTTGCTGTCTCAACCTGTCCTGCAGTTTTCTTAAAATTCAGATATTATAGCCAAGAAAGTGCGTAAGTGCGTGCCAACAGTCATTACGTCAAGGTACAGTATATACAAGATTGTGAATGCTTGTAATTCGTTCCGGCATTGCAGTATCGTCGGTAGGCACTAGGCTGTCGGTGTATGTAGCGCTGTGTCACAACGGTGACAGAAAACATTTTAACTTCTTAAAGCATATTGTTTATGTACTGCGCTTAACCATTAAAAGACTCTGCATTTTGCAAAGCAGCAGCGTTAGTAGTTCAGAACAGGACCAGAAGTTGGCAGCTATAAGGTGAGGAACACATATACTTCAGTCTGTATTGCAATGTCACCCTATAAAAAAGCTTTCAATATTTGGCTATTTGAGAAGTCGTAATACAAAAATCTCCTGAAGTGCTATTGACATCTAACAGTGCATCAGTGGATACTGCAGCTAGAGACGGGAATTGTGAAAGTTTCGTTTTGAAATATCTCGAGCTTTATACGTCATTATTGTCAAAATAAAGATGCTATTTTGAAGCGCATTAAGCGTTGATTTGTGACGGAGACAATTGTTGTTGTCAGCAGAGACTGAATTTTGTGTTGAGACACATTATGTTGTTATGAAGCAAAGACTGAATTTTGTGACTGAGACACATTATGTTGTTGTGAAGCAGAGACTGAATTTTGTGACGGAGACACATTATGTTGTGAAGCAGAGACTGAATTTGTGACTGAGACACATTATGTTGTGAAGCAGAGACTGAATTTTGTGACGGAGACACATTATGTTGTTGTGAAGCAGAGACTGAATTTTGTGACTGAGACACATTATGTTGTTGTGAAGCAGAGACTGAATACTTATACACTTTTTTATGCTGAGATATCAAGGGCATAAGAGAATTGCGCATTTTGAATGCCAGTGGAATGTGTCCAGATTTAGCTGCAAACATTTGGCTACATTTCTGACAACTTGTGTACCAGTCCCGTGTTGTTATACTTAATCTCATTTAATACCAGGCACAATCATACATCCAAATTTAACCTCATGTCTCGTGATTTACAGACAGGTGTGCTAGAAAAAACAAGTTAGGAAAAGCCCAGCACTTCTATATAACTAATTTCGGTTTTCTTCAATTATCTCGAAACCTGTAAAGGTTATTGAACTTTGCACTGAATGCAAGTTACCTGTTTCATTTATTGCTACAATGTTTTTCCTAAACATTTTCACTCCGAATAATATTTAGCGGGTCAGCCCGAAATACAGACAGAAACTTCTGCTGGTAAGGCGTCCGTTATTGTGCCGATTTTAAACAGTATTTCGGAATACATTGACAATTGTATCTAACAAAAAGCCCCAATAACAAAGGTCATGACTGTCTGTTCAGAACAGTTGCTGTTGTTACATGCGGAAACGTAAGGACAGAGAGGCTAGGGAAGCTAATAGAATTGTTTTGGAAGAGTTTCCATTGTGAACAAGCCGGAAATGCTGGAAAATAGTACGACAACCATTTACCTGTCATAATTCACTTTTATTAACCGTATGTAATGCAGTCGTAACTCTGTATAGGACCTGATATTAACATTAGAACAATCTGATTTTGTTCTACAGAGTGTATTTATATATTCCGTACGACTCTCAATTTAAAAACACATTATTTACGCAGACGGAATTAAGTGACTGGTCTTTGTAATGACAAGTGACGGCATTATCTGTGAGTTACTGACTAACATTTGATACACTTTGGTCAAAAGTTCTCAGAGCACTGATAATTTAAGAATCAAGGCTTTATGTGTGGCATGGAATTGGAATTATTATAGTTGGGTTGAAAAATGTTTAAACTTCTCACGTTTTATACAAGAAAAGTTTCATTGCCTTGTTTACAAATGGAGTCTATCCTGAGCCAGATGAATCCAGTAAATAACTTGCTTATTTAAAATCCATTTTAATATCATCCATTTATGACTGTCTTTCAACAGGTATCCCCGAAACGTTTGTACGAAATTGTCGTCTCTCTCATCCGTTTGTATGTTCGGTCATCACATTCTGATCGCACAAACGATGTTTACTGCTCATTACATAATTCTGCCCTCTCTCTCTTCCTTCTCAGGTCCAGATATTTCCGTCAGCTCCAAACATTTCTGTCTGCCGTCTTTTCTTATTTTAACGAAGGTCAAACAAAAACAGATTGTTTACAGCGCTACCTGAAAGTTCAGTTTGTTACAATACTTTTGTACCTGCAGTAAATGAACAGTAGCGCAATTATTTGTGCAAGTAGCAAAATGTATGTTTGGAAAACAACTGCAGTGCATTGGAGTTCACTTAGTGTAGTAGTTTGATATTGCAAGATTTGAGGTTATGACAGCGGTATTGCTGAACATTCAGTACTTCTGGGATGTGATAAATACGTACAAGTTACCGACGTTTCGAAGCTTTGTAATTAAAAGATTTATGTTGTTAATTTTAAACTATGCACTAACTATATAACCTGTAATTTATAACTCAGGACCATTATTTTATCTGACAACTCGCATCACTCTTCACTCAGGCTGTTTTTGTCACGGCAGGTAGCGCAACGCTCCCTGCTATTCCAGTTTTCTACGAGTATGGGTCAAATCGTTTTAGTTCAATGTGTTTTAGTTAGTTCAGGTTTTACTCACCATATTTAAAGAAGGCGCTGGAAATGTCTTCTTTCGGCTCGTAGGCATGCGTCACATCTAAAGATATGTTGTTAATCGATTGTCCAAGTTGTACAAGATAAGCGAGCTGATGGCATGTTACTAGCGACAGTTGTCAGATAAAATAATGTTATCTATATCAGAAGCTAATGCTTTCTCTGTTCTTATGCATGGTATAAATTAAAATTTTTAGTAGTTGTGAGTATGAGCAGAGGAGGGCCAGAATATGATGCCTGCATATGACTATAACAATGTCCGTCTTTTCCGTATCAGTTTCTCTAGGTGGCAGCACTAGTTTTTGTTTACAAACGAGCCGACGGGAAGTGACTAGCGACAGTTGGCAGAATAAGACCCACACACTGTCTTAGTACACATCACTCTTGTGTGCTAAGGATGGTATAATAAATTACAAGATAAAAGCATGGCGAAGGTACCTAGACTGTAATGCTGTAATGCCTTTCCTCTCACAAGGCAGCACTTCTCAGTTTCAGCTCTATCTAGACTTCATATCTCTCATTTGAAGATTAAGCATTTGTTTCAGTATGAGTCACGTTTTTAGCTCTAGTACAGGGTGTAACTTTTATAGTGGTTTCAGTCTTCCGCCTCGATGTTGATGAGATCTGCGCCCTTCTGCGGTATTACGCAGCGTCGAGTGGTAAACCTTTACCGACGTTTCGGGACAACGTATCGGTCCCATCTTCAAGGGTCAAGAAGTCCAATAATTCTTGACTTCAAGCCTTATACTTTTTAGAAGGGGCCAATACGTTGTCCCGAAAAGTCGGTAAAGCATTATCACTCGACGCTACGTAATATACCTGAACAGTACACATCTCAACGTGTTCCTCAGCACGGCTGTTACGGAATGTCCCTAGCAAGCAGGTTAATGCGATAAATCTGCCGTGGTGAGAGACACGATAGAAGAGACACCCTGTAGTATCACTCTCCCATACCTCAAACGCATGCTCTGGACCGCAGTGACTCTGGAGACACTGGAGCACCTGCCTCTTCACGGGACTCATCGAGAGACACCTCACCGGTATGACGGCTCTCAGCTGTTCGTCTGACCACGAGCCGTTAGTTCGCACACCCCAACTCCTCAACCTCTGACACTCAAACACGTGATGGAACGTCTTCGCATAGCGTCGAACACACTGGCAAACCGCATCCTCTGGAGCAGGACACCAACGTCTCTGATCCCTGGTGACAGCCGACGCATAGCGGCGGACACCGAAGCCCTGCACGCGGCCCTAACACCAGTGGCACGTCGTAAAACACTAGCTCACCGGCGGCGATGTCGCGGGTAGCTATAACTCCGCGACCGCCTAGTGGCGACCTCGCCAGGACCCACGGCCACGCCTGACTGTCGTCGGGTAGACCCGCTAGCCTGAGGTGCTCTCTGAGAAGCCGCGTTGTGTGTTCGCACGTTCCTGCCATACGGTCATCGAATGACCACAACACGTGTTGCGGCGTCGTTTAAAGTAACTGCGACAGTGGGGATTCATCCAATGGCAGTGACGCTCGCCAACAATTGCCTGTTACGTGGGGCAGACAAACATTTTTTTCAGTTCCAAGTATAACCACAGAGCACCTTGCACTGGCTGCTAAAAAGTTTAGATAAATACGCAATACAAGGAGGCCGGAGGGCCAGTCTCTATAGTGACGTGTTACGGGCTGGACGACCTTGGTTTGAATCCTGGCAGTGACAAAACATTCTCTCTAGGTTCACACAGCCTCATATTAAAAGGGCACCGAGTTTCTATCTCCGGGTTAAAGCAGACGGGGCGTGAATTTAACCATTCACCCCCATTTTAATTAGAGGTTAAAATGAATGGAGCTATACCGCTACTCCCCCTATATTCCTTCAGGGCGTGGATGAAGACAACTTCACCTATTTAAATGCAACGTACGATGATTTTACAGAGTCGCCTCAGTAAGGCTGTAATTACAAAAAGCTCTTCATTTGACACACATGGTGCATTTGTGTGTTTGTTATGGCTTTTACAGAGGCGTAACAAGTGTGGGGCAAATGGGCCACTCGCCCCAGGTGCAGTACAGTTAGCGGGACAAAATGGAAAATTTCAAAATAAAAAATATATGCAATATCATATCTTTAAATATATAAAATGTTAAGTCCATTTAGATATTAGATTTTAATCGCTTTTGGGGAAGACGGGCGGGGGGGGGGGGGGGTTTGCACAGTTTAGTAGTTTTTCAAGGCGCAGAAAACCTTAGTCACGGTTCTAATACTCAATATATAAAACGATAATTTCCCTGAACTGCATTAAGAAGCCTGTTTTTGTCACAGACAGGCGGCCTGTTTGCTCTCAGGATGTAACTCAATCTGTGAACATTATTTAAATAAACTGCAGACGTCAAAGGGTTACATTTAGACTGTCTGTGATTAGTGGACGAGCAGACTGACCTTATGGTCCATGTATCTTGTGAAGTTATTTTGTTCCTTTACACACTTCAAGTTTACTTAATTGTGTTAAAACCGTAAGGACGAAACGCAATCTGTTTTATTTAATGGCTCAGCTCGTACCGCGCAGTAAACACACTCCGTCTCAGTTATACAAACCAGTCAGTTAATGTTGTACAGTGAAATAATCGCTGTTTGTTCTGAGATCCACACAAAACACATAAATACAATCCGTACCGCGCAGTAAACACACTCCGTCTCAGTTATACAAACATGTCAGTTAATGTTGTACAGTGAAATAATCGCTGTTTGTTCTGAGATCCACACAAAACACATAAATACAATCCGTACCGCGCAGTAAACACACTCCGTCTCAGTTATACAAACCAGTCAGTTAATGTTGTACAGTGAAATATTCGCTGTTTGTTCTGAGATCCACACAAAACACATAAATTCAGTCCGTACCGCGCAGTAAACACACTCCGTCTCAGTTATACAAACCAGTCAGTTAATGCTGTACAATGAAATAATCGCTGTTTGTTCTGAGATCCACACAAAACACATAAATTCAGTCCGTACCGCGCAGTAAACACACTCCGTCTCAGTTATACAAACCAGTCAGTTAATGCTGTACAGTGAAATAATCGTTGTTTGTTCTGAGATCCACACAAAACACATAAATTCAGTCCGTACCGCGCAGTAAACACACTCCGTCTCAGTTATACAAAGCAGTCAGTTAATGTTGTACAGTGAAATAACCGCTGTTTGTTCTGAGATCCACACAAAACACATAAATACAGTCTGTATCGCGCAGTAAACACACTCCGTCGCAGTTATACAAACCAGTCAGTTAATGCTGTACAATGAAATAATCGCTGTTTGTTCTGAGATCCACACAAAACACATAAATACAGTCCGTACCGCGCAGTAAACACACTCCTTCTCAGTTATACAAACCGGTCAGTTAATGCTGTACAATGAAATAATCGCTGTTTGTTCTGAGATCCACACAAGACACATAAATACAGTCCGTACCGCGCAGTAAACACACTCCTCAGTTATACAAACCAGTCAGTTAATGCTGTACAGTGAAATAATCGCTGTTTGTTCTGAGATCCACACAAGACACATAAATACAGTCCGTACCGCGCAGTAAACACACTCCGTCTCAGTTATACAAACCTGTCAGTTAATGCTGTACAGTGAAATAATCGCTGTTTGTTCTGAGATCCACACAAAACACATAAATTCAGTCCGTACCGCGCATTAAACACACTCCGTCTCAGTTATACAAACCAGTCAGTTAATGCTGTACAGTGAAATAATCGCTGTTTGTTCTCAGATCCACACAAAACACATAAATACACTGTGTGGGCAGAACGTAGAATTGTTGAAGGTTAAACATGGTGGTACATATAGTAACCAGTAAGCTTTAAATTCTTAATTGTTAATGTTATACTTTTGGTGAAATTTGAATCAATTAATGAGTATGAATGTCTGATGCAATGATTGTTACAGGGGAAACCGATATATTCGGAGAAAAACCACTGCCAGTGTCATTTTGTACACCACAAATCCCACATGAACTGGCCTGGTATCGAACCCGACCCTCCGAGTTGCTATGTCGTCACCTAACCATCTGCACCCTTGCACAGCCTGACGTCTTAGCTGTATAAAGTGTATAATATGGAGTGACGGAATGATTGATGAAGGTAACGTATCTGGAAGGAAGCAGTCGTGGCCAATACTAAGGTGCAGTTACATCAAGAGTCCTGTCACATATTTGCCATACAGAAATAGGAACACAGGATGAAGAATTTCTTGATTATGACATCCATTAACTTGATATTTCTGTTTCACCTAAATCCGATATAAAGTGTCAGATGTAATGATAACTGTTTGCATCAAACAACGAGAGAAATCGAACTGCTGTCAATAATTAAACATCTACTGACAACGTGGGCTGCCAGATAGCGGCTTATGAAGCAGTGCATTTGTGAGTTGTGTTGGACTTAGCGGGCTTGTGGGATGTTTTGTTGTTGTTGTGTTGTTGTTGTGTTGTTGTTGTAGTTGTTGTAGTGTTGTTGTAGTTGTTGTTGTGTTGTTGTTTTGTTGTTGTGTTGTTGTGTTGTTCGTTTTTGTGTTGTTGTGTTGTTGTTGTTTTGTGTTGTTTGTTGTTGTGTTGTTGTTGTGTTGTTTTCGTGTTGTTGTAGTTGTTGTTGTTTTGTGTTGTTGTTGTTTTGTTGTTTGTTGTGTTTGTTGTGTTTTGATGTTTTGTGTTGTTGTGTTGTTGTTGTGTTTGTTGTTGGATTGTTGTGTTGCCGTTGGGCTGTTGTTGTGTTGTTGTTGTTGCTGTGTTGTTGTTGTGTTGATGTGTTGTTGTGTTGTTGTTGTGATGTTGTTGTTCTTGTGTTGTTGCTGTGTTGTTTTTGTGTTGTTGTTGTGTTGTTGCATTTTGTGTTGTAGTTGTTGCGTGTTGTTTTATTGGTGTTGTTGTTGTGTTGTTGTGTTGTTGTTGTGTTGTTCTTTTTGTTGTATTATTGTTGTATTTTTGTACAGTTGTAGTGTTGTTGTGTGTTGTTGTGTTGTTGTTTTGTTGTTGCTGTGTTGTTTTTGAGTTGTTGCTGTGTTGTTGTTTTTGTGTTGTTGTGTCGTTGTTTTTGTGCTGTTGTTATGTTGTTGTGTTGTTGTTGTTGTTGTGTTGTTGGGTTTTTGTGTTGCCGTTGGGCTGTTGTTGTGTTGTTGTTGTTGCTGTTGTGTTGTTGTTGTTGCTGTTGTGTTGTTGTTGTTCTTTTGTTATTATGTTGTTCTTGTGTGTTCTGTTGTGTAGTTGTTACATTTTGTGTTGTTGTGTGTTGTTGTATTTGTGTTGTTGTTATGTTCTTGTTGTGTTGTTGTTGTGCTGTTGTTGTGTTGTTGTTGTGTTGTTGTTCAGTTGTTGTTGTGTTGTTCTTTTTGTTGTGTTATGTTTGTTTTGTTGTTTAGCTGCTGTGTTGTTGTTGTGTTGTTGTTGTTGTTGTTGTTGCGTTGTTGTGTTGTTGCGTTGTAGTTGTGTTGTTGTTGCGTTGTTGTAGTGTTGTTCTTGTTGTGTTGTTGTTGTGTTGTTGTTGTTGTTGTTGTGTTGTTGTATAATTTTTGTTGTGTTGTTGTTGTGTTGTGTTTGTTGTTGTTGTTGTTGTGGTGTTTGTTGTTGCTGCTGTTGCTGTGATCACCATCACCATCATCACCATCACCACCACCATCACTACCACCACCGTCACCATCACAGTCACGACCACCATCACCATCACCGTCACCACCACCATCACCATAACCATCACCGTCACCACCACCATCACCATCACCACCACAACCACCATCACCATCACCGTCACCACCACCACCATCACCATCACCACCACCATCACCATCACCACCACCACCACCATCACCACCACCACCACCATCACCGTCACCATCACCGTCACCATCACCGTCACCACCAACATCACCATCACCATCACCACCACTATCACCATCACCATCAAAACCTCTACCACCATCACCATCACCACCACCACCACCACCATAACCACCACCATCAACATTACCGTCACCACCACCATCACCATCACCATCACCACCACCATCACCATCAAAACCACCACCACCACCATCACCATCACCACCACCATCACCATCACCACCATTATCACCATCACCATCACCACCACCACCATCACCACCACCACCATCACCACCACCACCACTATCACCGTCACCACCACCATCACCATCACCGTCACCACCATTATCACCATCACCATCACCACCACTACCACCATCACCATCACCACCACCACCACAACCACCACCATCACCATTACCGTCACCACCACCATCAACATTACCATCACCACCACCATCACCATCACCATCACCGTCACCACCATCATCACCATCACCATCACCACCACCACCACCATCACCATCACCATCACCACCACTACCACCGTCACCATCACCACCATCACCATCACCACCACTACCACCGTCACCATCACCACCATCACCATCACCATCACTGTTACACTCACTACTACAATTTTTGTCGCTGTAAGCTGTTCCTGTTACATTTATCATTACTATGTTTAAAAGTAAAGTTCGCCCTGTGACCTGCCATGAAGGCGCAGAGAGGAAGTAGAGGTACAGCTCTACTCTTTCCTTAATCTTGACGGTAGGTGCGGCTGGGTGGTTAACGATAAGTCCCGGCCGCTTTACCTCTGGGAATGACCCCGTACCCATTATATAGAAGGCTGGGTGGTACCCAGGGCCGGTCCGGAAATTCTCGCCCCCACTGGGATTCGATCCCCGGACCGTCCAGGCCGTAGCGCAGTCGCTTATACCGACTGCTACATAAACAAATGAACACGAACACTGAAACATTACTGTGTTAGTGTTTATTTGTTTATTTATTTGTGTGTTGTGTATTGAAGCATGTGACGTGGTCATGTGTAAAAAGTAGGCAGTCTGGGAATTCAATTATTTTGCTACTTTACCTGCGTTACTCAAAATGTCTCACTTATCTTTCACCTTATTACTACAGCAGCTGCATTACTTTAAGTGCGACGGCTTACAAATGTTCTCACTAACTTACATGTTTGCATGACTACAGACTTTGTATTTTCCATTCCAGATATGTGTTCAACTGACGTCTTGTCAATTTCACTACGATGTACAACCAGTAGGACGGCTGATATTATCACAGTACCAACGCAATATTCATATTCATCATCTTCGGCATCAGTAGAGATATTAGTGACAGTTGGTTAATACAAAAGTACAATTATTATGCTGGAACGGCGTAATTGAAAGGGCAGGGGTTGGGGGTTGCCCAACATTTACCGACTGCACTGCCAACGTCTGCTGGACGCTGGTTTACGGATGCATTCCGGTGGGGTTTGAATTGGACTCTGGAACAAAATGCTTGTAGCGCCATAAGCGGCGCCTACGTGCGTTACTGTAGCCGGCGGTCAGTGGCTGTTGTTGGTGCAACATAGATGGCAGAGAAAGGAAAATTGTGCGCAAGTCGTATCACATGATCACATGATGATGGCCGTGCCTTGGCTCAGACGGTTAAACGCTGGCCTTCCGCCGCAGAGGCCCGGGTTCCTTCCCGGGTCGGTCCACGTGGGATTTCTGATGGACAAAGAAGCAGTGGGATAGGTTTTCCCCGAGTACTTAGTAAAGTAAATACACATAAAATATGGAATTTATTGCAAACTACAGCAGTAAGTATAAAGTCCACATATTGCAATTGCCCTATATATAAATGACATACTAAATTCCCCATCACCAAAGTAAGCAAATACTAAAAACCATTAAAATCACCACAACAGGAAACTGTGCCCACGATGTGGCAGACCAATGATGATGACAGTGAAATGTGGCACTGATAAGTGACAGTGCTTGTGGTTGTTCGTTACAAACACAACAGACTGCATTGTGTTTGTGAAGATGACGGTGTTTGTGTTGCGGACGGTACAGTGCACTGGTACACTGTGTGTCCTGAATGCAGACATATTGAATGTTCGGTACATATAGTTACCACTGAGCTTTACACAGTTAACCGTCCTTAGCTACGGCTTACCGGGTCCAGCTATTCATTCAGTAGTTCTTGGACCTCTTTCAACACGAAGTAAGTCATGTTAATTTGGTTACGATAAGTCAGGTTATTACGGTATTTAACCTTCACCCTAACATGTGCTCCCCTCTCCACAAGCAGCTTCACCACTGACAAATGTCCCTTCTTTTCCGCCCAATACAGCGGAGTGTCTTTACTCTCGTTCAGAGGATCCACCTTCGCTCCCCAGTCCAGCAACAGACGGCACACATCCAGATGTCCATACCAGGCTGCCCAATGCAGAGCGGTAGTCCCATAAGCATCAGCTCTTTCTACGTTAGCGCCACCCTCCAGCAACACACGCACCACCTCCACACGGCCATATCTAGCAGCATATATCAGCGGTGTGTTACGGAACATATCATCTTCAGTGCAGCTGTCATTGCTGCATTTGAACAAGATCTTTACCTTATTCACATCGCCGGATTCAGCATTCTTAAGCAGATGCCGGCAGGCGACCTGTAGAAGAAATCAGACTGTATTGTGTGTATTTTGTTGTTAACCTTCGTTAAGTACGTAGGCTGTCTCCGAGATATTTTTTCTTTTTTTTTTTTTTATTACCAACATGCTCCATTACAAAGCAATACTACAAGTTTAAGTTTTCTTTTAGTTTTACATTAGCTTAGTGTTTGAACAATTCATATTTGTTTGTGGCAGGCTTATGTCTAAGGTTAATTATCCAGTTCTTAATACCTTGTGTGATTTTATTTTCTTAAGCGTCAATTGAATTATGTGATTATAAAAAATGTAACTTGTTAGTTGATGCACTTAAAACTACACGTCTAAATTCTAGCATTACCATGTTTACAATTGCATTTTTATCCTTCACATTAAATGGGTGTTTCCTGTCTATATATAACAATTACATTTTAATTGAAAATACATCTGTTTCATCTCACTATTGTAATGCATTAACGTCGATTGATTTTACAAATCTTAAAAATATAGTCATATGTTTTGCTACAAGGTTGCTGTTTGTAGTTGGCCAGTTTCCTCCATTAGCTGTAATTTGCTGTGTCATAAATTATCTTTGGGGTTTCAGTATTTTGCATGTGTATAGCACTGTATAGCAAGATACAGTACAGTACATTAAGGGATGAAGGTGCGTGCACAGTGGTAAGTAAATGTAACATTGACAGTGTGTTAGCTGTCTGTTGGAGTGTGAGGAATAGCTATAGGATCTGAATGTTATTGATATTGCGTGTAAAATGCTAAGTAAATGTAACATTGACAGTGTGTTAGCTGTCTGTTGGAGTGTGAGGAATAGCTATAGGATCTGAATATTATTGATATTGCGTGCACAATGCTAAGTAAATGTAACATTGACAGTGTGTTAGCTGTCTGTTGGAGTGTGAGGAATAGCTATAGGATCTGAATATTATTGATATTGCGTGCTCAATAGTAAGTAAATGTAACATTGAGAGTGTGTTAGCTATCTGTTGGAGTGTGAGGAATAGGTATAGGATCTGAATATTATTGATATTGCGTGCTCAATAGTAAGTAAATGTAACATTGACAGTGTGTTAGCTGTCTGTTGGACTGCGAGGAATATCTATAGGATCTGAATATTATTGATATTGCGTGCACAATGCTAAGTAAATGTAACATTGACAGTGTGTTAGCTGTCTGTTGGAGTGTGAGGAATAGCTATAGGATCTGAATATTATTGATATTGCGTGCACAATGCTAAGTAAATGTAATATTGACAGTGTGTTAGCTGTCTGTTGGAGTGTGATGAATAGCTATAGGATCTGAATATTATTGATATTGCGTGCACAATGGTACGTAAATGTAACATTGACAGTGTGTTAGCTGTCTGTTGGAGTGTGATGAATAGCTATAGGATCTGAATATTATTGATATTGCGTGCACAATGGTAGGTAAATGTAACATTGACAGTGTGTTAGCTGTCTGTTGGAGTGTGAGGAATAGCTATAGGATCTGAAAACTATTGATATTGCGGTCACAATGACAAGTGAATGCAATTAGGAGTTGGAATTATATGAATAAATGTCAAAGGATATAATCGGAAGGGCATGATGTGCAGAATAAGGGTAAACATGTTATAGCAGGGTAACAACACACTGCACAGAATATGAAAAGTAGTTCAGCTATAGTAAAGTAAATACACAAAGAACATGGAATTTATTGCAAACTACAGCAGTAAGTAAAAAGTCCACATATTGCAATTGCCCTGTATATGAATTTCATACAAAATTCCCCATCACAAAAGTAAGCAGATACTAAAAATCACCAAAACCACCACAACAGGTCACTGTGCCCAAGATGTGATAAACCAATAATGATGACAGTGAAATGTGGCACTGATAAGTGACAGTGCTTGTGGTTGTTCGTTACAAACAAAACAGATTGCATTGTGTTTGTGTAGATGACAGTGTTTGTGCTGCGGACTGTACAGTGCACAAGTACACTGTATGGTCTGAATGCAGACATGTGGTATGTCCGGTACATATATTTACCACTGTGGTTTACACAGTTAACTGTCCTTAGCTACGGCTTACCAGGTCCAGCGTATCTGCCACGTCTTTCTTCCTTCTACTCCGCGCAATTTCACACGCGGTCTCTCCATTGCCATTCTTCACCGTAACATTAGCTCCTCTCTCCACAAGCAACTTCACCACTGACAAATGTCCCTTCCATGACGCCCAATGCAGCGGAGTGTCTTTCCACCTGTCCAGATGATGCACCTTCGCTCCCCAATCCAACAACAAACGGCACACATCCAGATGTCCAGTGAAGGCTGCTAAATGCAGAGCGGTACTCTTATGACCATCAGCACTGTCTACGTTAGCGCCGCCCTCCAGCAACACACGCACCACCGCCATCTTGCCATACCAAGCAGCATATGTCAGCGGTGTGTTACGGTACACAGTGCAGTTGTCATTGCTACATTTGAACAAGATCTCTACAGTGTTCACATCGCCGTATTTAGCAGCTTCAATTAGATACCGGCAGGCCTGTAGACGAAATCAGACTGTACTTTAAGGACTATGTTGTTAACCTGCGTTAAGTACGTAGGCTCCGTCCGAGATACTGTATACCAAGCTACAGTACACTTTTACAGCCATTTAAAGAATAATTGTCTACTTTAAACATTTCATTCGTCTACACCATATCAACAGTGTATAAAAGTTGCTAAATTGATTTTATGCAGCTATGCTTTGTTTTGGTTCACTGATGATGATCACTTGGGGATCGAAACGTGTAAGAATAGTTCAGTGTGATATTGTAATATAAATATCTAAGTAACAGTACTGTGCACGCTGTTGGTCTGAGTGTTGCTAATTGTATATCGACATGCACGGTGTGAACAGTGTAAAGTGTGAGAGATACGGTTTGTGTGCAGGCCTACATGAAAATAGTTCAGTGTGATATTGTAATATAAATATCTAAGTAGCAGTATTATGCACGATGTTGGTCTGAGTGTTGCTAATTGTATATCGACATGCACGGTGTGAACAGTGTAAAGTGTGTGAGATACGGTTTGTGGGCAGGCCTACATGAAAATAGTTCAGTGTGATATTGTTATATAAATATCTAAGTAGCAGTACTGTGCACGCTGTTGGTCTGAGTGTTGCTAATTGTATATCGACATGCACAGTATGAACAGTGTAAAGTGTGTGAGATACGGTTTGTGGGCAAGCCTACATGAAAATAGTTCAGTGTGATATTGTACTATAAATATCTAAGTAGCAGTATTGTGCAAACTGTTGGTCTGAGTGTTGCTAATTGTATATCGACATGCACAGTATGAACAGTGTAAAGTGTGTGAGATACGGTTTGTGCGCAAGCCTACATGAAAATAGTTCTATGTGATATTGTAATATAAATATCTAAGTAGCAGTATTGTGCAAACTGTTGGTCTGAGTGTTGCTAATTGTATATCGATATGCACAGTATGAACAGTGTAAAGTGTGTGAGATACGGTTTGTGGGCAGGCCTACATGAAAATAGTTCAGTGTGATATTGTAATATAAATATCTAAGTAGCAGTAGTGTGCACGGTCTTGGTCTGAGTGTTGCTAATTTTGTATGGACATGCACAGTATGAACAGTGTAAGGTGTGTGAGATACGGTTTGTGGGCAGGCCTACATGAAAATAGTTCAGTGTGATATTGTAATATAAATATCTAAGTAGCAGTACAGTGCACACTGTTGGTCTGAGTGTTGCTAAATGTATATGGACATGCACGGTATGAACAAACTCTATTGAGAAGTGTACAGTTCAATTAGGACCTTGATTGAACCCTAATCTGTTGGCAGCTGTAGGAAAGTATCCTACAAATAGCTTAGTCTTTCGGTCACGACTACCTATAACGGGCTTCCATTCCAGGGTTCACAGACGTTAGCCACTCTCCACGGATAAACCACGTTACATCATCAAGTGTCTGACGACACAGAAGTTCTACACGTGCAAGTCACGTGGTGATTTCCGGTGTTCAGTGATGCTGTGTCCCATGAGATATGCTGATACATTGGTTTTTCAAACCAGCCTGTAGCATTAAGCATCCCTTTTGTTCAATGAAGTATCAAGTTGTTGACAGTTTGACTGCTGTACAAAGACAGTTCGTCCTCACTATCCTCCAACTTAACTAAGGCCCTGTCATTGCCATATGTCCAACATATCTTCTTACAGGCACATCCAGTCCACTGCCATTGACAATTACTAAACACAATTGGCACGTCGACAAGCAGATACGAACAGCACGTACGGTAACAAAACACTGCTCACTGTTTACATTAGTGCGGTCTGCAGTGTGCAAAATATAAAGGCAGGTCCGTAATTGCTACATGCGTACAAGAAGAATTTCATGTGGATTCTAACACTAAAATATCGTAATTCAGTCAATTACGTGAGCCTTGTCTCACCAACATCACATCACTGAATGACACCGCAACTCTTTTCATGTGTTTCCTTTGGCTCAGTATTTGACGCCGTGCAATTTACAAAGTCCTACTAAATGTGCTAAAGTCGCTGTACAGAGATTGTGGTCATGTTACAGAGAAACACAGCCTTATTCAGGATTCAGTTCTTATGGGATGTGATGTTAGCATGGAACCTCGTTGACGTAAGCTCCTTATGAATATTTCCCACACAAACACTGATGATGGAGGCAGCGCAGGCCTACAAAAACCTACGCTAGAAGAAGTTTGACTCTACAGATATCCGGAGATATTTCAGTTTATTTACTCAGTGCTACAGCTGCTATCTTATATGTACTTACATGTTCTGGTGTCTCACACAGCCTTTGTATTGTCGGTTCATTGACTGCACTGTCTTTGTTAGGCCATCGATGTCAGTCTGCAGCTGTATCTGTGTCTCGTTGTTATTCTTCAAACTTCTTCTTTAATCTCTAATTTAGTTTTGTATTCATCTAGTTGTTTCTTTAAACCACTGATGACCGCTTCTGACTGCGTAAGATTCCTGTCTGTAGCTTGCGATATAAGAATTTGTTTTGTCAAATGTTCCTGTATTTGCAAATAACACAGAGGTTCTTGTAACGTTATATCACACACATACAAACAACACAGATGTACTTGTAACGTTATATCACACACATACAAACAACACAGAGGTACTTGTAACGTTATATCACACACATACAAACAACACAGAGGTACTTGTAACGTTATATCACACACATACAAACAACACAGAGGTTCTTGTAACGTTATATCACACACATACAAACAACACAGAGGTACTTGTAACGTTATATCACACACATACAAACAACACAGAGGTACTTGTAACGTTATATCACACACATACAAACAACACAGAGGTACTTGTAACGTTATATCACACACATACAAACAACACAGAGGTACTTGTAACGTTATATCACACACATACAAACAACACAGAGGTACTTGTAACGTTATATCACACACATACAAACAACACAGAGGTACTTGTAACGTTATATCACACACACACAAACAACACAGAGGTACTTGTAACGTTATATCACACACATACAAACAACACAGAGGTACTTGTAACGTTATATCACACACACACAAACAACACAGAGGTACTTGTAACGTTATATCACACACATACAAACAACACAGAGGTACTTGTAACGTTATATCACACACATCCAAACAACACAGAGGTACTTGTAACGTTATATCACACACACACAAACAACACAGAGGTACTTGTAACGTTATATCACACACACACAAACAACACAGAGGTACTTGTAACGTTATATCACACACATACAAACAACACAGAGGTACTTGTAACGTTATATCACACACATACAAACAACACAGAGGTACTTGTAACGTTATATCACACACATACAAACAACACAGAGGTACTTGTAACGTTATATCACACACACACAAACAACACAGAGGTACTTGTAACGTTATATCACACACTTACAAACAACACAGAGGTACTTGTAACGTTATATCACACACACACAAACAACACAGAGGTACTTGTAACGTTATATCACACACACACAAACAACACAGAGGTACTTGTAACGTTATATCACACACATACAAACAACACAGAGGTACTAGTAACGTTATATCACACACATACAAACAACACAGAGGTACTTGTAACTTTATATCACACACATACAAACAACACAGAGGTACTTGTAACGTTATATCACACACACATACAAACAACACAGAGGTACTTGTAACGTTATATCACACACATACAAACAACACAGAGGTACTTGTAACGTTATATCACACACACACAACGCAGTGTAATATATGTCTTACTCAGTAACTGGCAACACGATTTGCTTTACAACTAATGCAATTTCAAACAATTTCAGTTCTACTTAACATTTCATTACGCTATAAAACATAATGACGATCTTCATGATTTTCACTGCTTACCGAATATTATTTGTGTGTTGAAATGAAGAAGAGTGTGATGGGCGGTGAATGCTGAATTTATGGCAGAGATGAAAGTGTCATACAGGGGTTTGGAGAGGAAACGTGAGGGAAGGAGACCAAGCGGAATACCTAGGCATAGATGGAAGGATAATTTTAAATTGGATCTTAAAATATGATGCCAGTAATTGGACGGTTGAGATGTGACACACGATGGAGATATTGCGAACTTTTATGAACACGGTAATGAAATTTCTGTTTCCTTAAAATACAGGGAGATTTTGACTAGCTAAGGATCTACTAGCTTCTCAAGGACGACTGATACCGCGGAGATAGCTATTTAGTTAAAATCAAACAACAATTTCTCACTCTTTTGATACTGTGTACGAAATAACCTTATCTCTGACTTCACAAATGTTACACTGAAATGCTGTAACTGCACAGTTTATATATGTTTGTACTCAAAACACAGTGACATACGTATTGCTTAATAACACAAATAGTTTTGCAAAAACTGCATATCTTTATATAACTACTCACATCACAATTATCAGCCCGAAGTTCGCTGTCGTTCTTCAGCTCTGTTATACTCACTATATCTCGCTCCAAACGAGATATTTCTTCCTGCAGTTCACTGCACTGATCAGACACTGCAGCTGACTGCCGCAGTATCAAAACCACAAGCAGCAACTGCAGCCAGAGAGTAACACGAACCATTGTTGTTGCTCTGTAAACAGACAGGTTGTTAGATATTTCAGCTAAAACAAATGCACATAAGTCTATGAAATTATACATTAAACATAGTATACCTCCTACATGTTTCGGCCACTCATGTGGCAATTCTCATGGAGGTGCTTTACAAAGGATGGATACATCGAGATATTACAAAAGTTTGTGAACCAAAGCACAGATATAAAATATTAGATTTTAAAAACATCGCACGGTTAAAAATATGTATCAAAGGATAAAATACAGATAAAATATTTTGTGATTAATTCTGATGTATGTAGATGTTATGTAATGATGTATGTAGATGTTATGTAATGATGTATGTAGATGTTATGTAATGATGTATGTAGATGTTATGTAATGATGTATGTAGATGGTATGTAATGATGTATGTAGATGTTATGTAATGATGTATGTAGACGTTATGTAATGCTGTATGTAGATGTTATTTAATGATGTATGTAGATGTTATATAATGATGTATGTAAATGGTATGTAATGATGTATGTAGATGTTATGTAATGATGTATGTAGACGGTACGTAATGATGTATGTAGATGTTATGTAATGATGTATATAGACGGTATGTAATGATGTATGTAGATGTTATGTAATGATGTATGTCGATGTTATGTAATGATGTATGTACATGTAATGTAATGATGTATGGTGATGGTATGTAATGATGTATGTACTTGTTATGTAATGATGTATGTAGATGTAATGTAATGATGTATTTAGATGTAATGTAATGATGTATGTAGATGTTACGTAATGATGTATGTAGATGTTATGTAATGATGTATGTAGATGTATGTAATGATGTATGTAAAAGTTATTTAATGATGTATGTAGATGTTATGTAATGATGTATGTAGATGTTATGTAATGATGTATGTAGATGTATGTAATGATGTATGTAGATGTTATGTAATGATGTATGTAGATGTTATTTAATGATGTATGTAGATGTTATGTAATGATGTATGTAGATGTTATGTAATGATGTATGTAGATATTATGTAATGATGTATGTAGATGTTATGTAATGATGTATGTAGATGTTATGTAATGATGTATGTAGATGGTATTTAATGATGTATGTAGATGTTATGTAATGATGTATGTAGATGTTATGTAATGATGTATGTGGATGTTATGTAATGATGTATTTAGACGGTATTTAATGATGTATGTAGACGGTATGTAATGATGTATGTAGACGGTATGTAATGATGTATTTAGATGTTATGTAATGATGTGTGTAGATGTTATGTTATGATGTATGTAGATGTTATGTAATGATGTATGTAGATGGTATGTAATGATGTATGTAGATGGTATGTAATGATGTATGTAGACGGAATGTAATGATGTATGTACATGTATGTAATGATGTATGTAGATGGTATGTAATGATGTATGTAAATGGTATGTAATGATGTATGTAGATGTTATGTAATGATGTATGTAGATGTATGTAATGATGTATGTAGATGTTATGTAATGATGTATGTAGATGTTATTTAATGATGTATGTAGATGTTATGTAATGATGAATGTAGATGTTATGTAATGATGTATGTAGATGTATGTAATGATGTATGTAGACGGTATGTAATGATGTATGTAGATGTTATGTAATGATGTATGTAGATGTTATGTAATGATGTATTTAGATGGTATTTAATGATGTATGTAGATGTTATGTAATGATGTATGTAGATGTTATGTAATGATGTATTTAGTCGGTATTTAATGATGTATGTAGACGTATGTAATGATGTATGTAGACGGATGTAATGATGTATTTAGATGTTATGTAATGATGTATGTAGATGTTACGTAATGATGTATGTAGATGGTATGTAATGATGTATGTAGATGGTATGTAATGATGTATGTAGATGGTATGTAATGATGTATGTAGACGGTATGCAATGATGTATGTAGATGTATGTAATGATGTATGTAGATGTATGTAATGATGTATGTAGACTGTATGTAATGATGTATGTAGATGTATGTAATGATGTATGTAGATGTTATGTAATGATGTATGTAGATGTTATGTTATGATGTATGTAGATGTATGTAATGATGTATGTAGATGGTATGTAATGATGTATGTAGATGTATGTAATGATGTATGTAGAGGTATGCAATGATGTATGTAGATGTATGTAATGATGTATGTAGATGTTATGTAATGATGTATGTAGATGTATGTAATGATGTATGTAGATGGTATGTAATGATGTATGTAGATGTATGTAATGTATGTAGTGTTTATGATGTATGCATATGATGTAATATGTAGATGGTATGTAATGATGTATGTAGATGTATGTAATGATGTATGTAGACGGTTATGTTAATGATGTATGTAGATGTATGATATGTATGTAATGATGTATGTAGATGATATGTTAATGATGTATGTAGATGTATGTATGATGTATTAATGATATGTATGATGATGTAGATGGTATGTAATGATGTAATGAGATGTAATGTACATGTATGTAGTATGATGTAATTGTATGTAGATGGTATGTAATGATGTATGGTAAATGGTATGTAATGATGTATGTGAGATGATATGTAAATATGTATGTAGATGTTATGTAATGATGTATGTAGATGTTATGTAATGATGTATGTAGATGGTATGTAATGATGTATGTAGATGTATGTAATGATGTATGTAGAGGTTTGTAATGATGTATGTAGACGGTATGCAATGATGTATGTAGATGTATGTAATGATGTATGTAGATGGTATGTAATGATGTATGTAGATGTATGTAATGATGTATGTAGATGTATGTAATGATGTATGTAGAGGTTTGTAATGATGTATGTAGACGGTATGCAATGATGTATGTAGATGTTATGTAATGATGTATGTAGATGGTATGTAATGATGTATGTAGATGTATGTAATGATGTATGTAGAGGTTTGTAATGATGTATGTAGACGGTATGCAATGATGTATGTAGATGTATGTAATGATGTATGTAGACGGTATGTAATATGTCACCGTCCCAAAAGAAAGAAGTAAGTGTGTGTAGGAGGTTATTGATAATATATTGGTGGATAAACATTATATAGTGCAATATGGAGATGAAAAGTCTGTCAGTGAAATGCGTACCAAACAAAAGACTGTTGATCCTACTGGTGCTGCAAACCGCTCTGTATTTTAATTACAACATTCAAAATTGCAGGAGAAGTATTCGGATCAGTAATACAGTGCGGCACAAATATCGTTTTGTACAAAGCACTTACAGTCAAAACACACAAAACTTTGGCAATGGTGTTAATATCTGCAGTTGCTGTCACACACACTGCTATGCGCTCTGAGCCTGTTACATAAATGGCAGTTATATTTACTGACACAGGTTATCAACTGCAGATTAGAACGCGTTCTTGAGAACGGAAAAGGTGTGGCAGACTATGTAAGATCAGCACAGTCAGTGCGACAAGCAGCCTACCGTATATCGCAATATTGATGGCCTTTACAGCTACATTTCCTCCTTCTGCAGTATATTATGTCCACAAACAAGCACTTAATAACCTTTCTGCCTATAAATCTCTCACGACACTCTCGCTGTCTATCTGCTGTCCCACTGCCAGTTGCACATCTCGGTACGTCGTCAGTAGCAATACGATGTCTGTGTAGCTACCGTACTTACACTACCAATATGGCGTCTGTGTTTTGACTGTCAGTAAGAGAGCATTATGCACAACGGTCCGCCAACAGCTGTGCCAAATATCTTCCCACGCATATATACCAATATATGTATATATACGTATAATTGTCATGGGTGGTAGAGGGGAACAAATTAGGCATTTTGACATCAGGAATTGAAGTCTGGAAAAGCGTGGGACCGATGCAGTAGAGAGAATCAAACCATGGTCACATGCTTGGCCATATCCCAATCACTACACTAACAGAGGTGTCTGAGCTAACTGAGATAACCTCGTGACAGCTGATTCTTATGCTTTGCAGCCTCCGTGGCTTAAGCATGAAGAACCAAACAGAAAAGAAGAAACTCGGATTTTTTAGATTTTCATCGGGTAGAGAATTCGGGGATTCGATTCCCGGCTGGTGCAAGAGAGTTTTCTCTTCACCGAAAATTTTAGCCCGGTTGTGCGTTCTCCCTTTCTGGTTTATAATTTTCACTTGTCATTTGTTTAACGACGCTTACTTTCGTACTTTTGTGCTTTTTGTGGATGAAGAGTGAAGATGATCTCAGTCACACAGGTCACACTTATCAGCTAAGGAATGTTTTTTGAAGTGCATTACTAAATTCAAAATTGTTTATTGTTTATTGTACCTCGTAGGAACTTGTAGCTGCAGCTAACAAACAGCGCGTCACACAGTCAGATAAGTAGAAGGCTTCCCTGCGTTGCAACAGATAATGTGCCGCTCAAGACGACAAACATTCACTCACGTACTTTGTAAGTCCTCTGTTATGCGTTCCATGGTTCAAAATTTCTCAGGGGATGTCAGGAGTCCGCGGGTAGCTTTGACCCCTGACATGAAATAAATATTTCATACAACACGAGAAGCATTCAAAGAATGATTCGCGCACTAAAACAGCTATAATCTTCTTCAGCCTAAAATTTCATGTGAATGTTACCTAAATGTCAGTTCCTACCGCAACGACAAAATGCGTCTTCATGGCTAATAGCAACCGACTAAGAGTGTTCACGGATATAATCGTTTTTCATTGAATGAATTACAAGAAAAATATAAATACACAATGAAGGCACAGTTCAGAGTTTTCTGTGTTACAGTAGGTGCTACATGCAGTCACCACAGAGGTGTAAACAGTAAGGGAGGAAGTGTGTGTACGTGCTGTTCATTAAGTCACTTACATAATGACACTTCATTAAGACAGTTCCAAATCACACTGAACAGTCTGCCTGCAGTGTTTTGTACACAATTTTAACACAACGCACTCAACAACAACAATACCAGACCAGGTCATGTCACAGTTTGCACTGTTAGACTGCAGCCTCTGACCGCGCAGTCCCTGGCTCAGTGATGGACGGCGTCAAATGAGATTGACTGCAAGAAGTGGCTCATTGAGGCAAGCTGTTCTCTCAGTACTCTCCCAACTCCCCTGCCACCACCAGTCCACCACTGCCCCCCATACCACCTGTCACGTGCAGTACTGAACAGGCAGCACCTTATCACATCCTCAGCTGACGGCTTCACCTCTGACCGCAATTCGCTGACACTACATGCAGTGCTGTGAAACAGTGTAATGACGTCACAGTCTGTGTACAGCGGCATGCGGCACAAAGAGCTGACAGTTGTACAGTGCCGTAACTGTTACGAGTCTAAATGTAATTGTGACTGTGAGTTCTGAGGATCAAGACGGACTGCTGGAGTTTTGTGTACAGCTGGCACGATGGAACGTTGTGGTCAGTGCAGAGTTTATACAGTGTGTGAACATCCTGTACAATTACATATAACTTTCAAGTAGTAATTATTC
The DNA here is from genome assembly GCA_021186555.1 of Reticulitermes speratus. NCBI lineage: Eukaryota > Metazoa > Arthropoda > Insecta > Blattodea > Rhinotermitidae > Reticulitermes > Reticulitermes speratus. The sequence goes on from JAJKFL010000042.1 coordinate 4,427,665, forward strand.
TCTAATGGTACCAAGCAATGTACAGCAAGCAGTGAGGCTCGGTATATTTATAATATCGTATAGCATTGAGGGTTTTGACTGCAGTCAATATTGATACTTTGGGCTTCTGCGTTATGACACCGTGTAGTTTGGTATGTCAGTACCGATGTGTCGCAACAACTCGCAGTCTCCATCCTCAGTGCAGAATAAGGATAAACAGGTTATGACAGGACAACAACACACTGCGCAAAATATAAAAATTTATTCAGCCATTTAAATAATGATACACACGAAACATGGAACCTATTCCACACTACAGCAGTAAGTATAAAGTCCACATAATTCAGTTGCCCTACATATGAATTACATTCAAAATTCTCCATCACTAAACAAAGAAAAAAAATCGCCAAAACCACCACAACAGGTCACTGGGACCACGATGTGGCAGGCCAATGATGATGACAGTGAAATGTGATACTGATAAGGTACAGTGCTTGTGCTTGTTTGGTGAGGGATTTTTCTGTCTTCAAGCAAATCCTGAGATGGTTAATAATTTGCAAATTATTCCTGCAGGCGTTTCAGACAGCCCTCCATATTTAAGTTTCCCAAAATTTAACCCCCTTCTCTAAGTAATGCACTATGGCAGTAGAATAGCAAATCAAAATTCCGTTGCTCTTATTTTTCAAAATTTTTATGCTACAAATAAAGAAGGACGAGCCGGAGAAGACTGGATATTCTCTAACACAGTAAAGATCTGACTACTCATCGAAGTACACTGTCTGTCACTTCCCACATCAATTTATCTTTCGTCTTCTGTTCTGTTACATCTTACGTCTAACACAGTAAAGATCTAACTACTCACCGAAGTACAGTGTCTCTCACTTCCCACATCAATTTATCTTTCGTCTTCTGTTCTGTTACATCTTACGTGTAACACAGTAAAGATCTAACTACTCACCGAAGTACAGTGTCTCTCACTTCCCACATCAATTTATCTTTCGTCTTCTGTTCTGTTACATCTTACGTCTAACACAGTAAAGATCTAACTACTCACCGAAGTACAGTGTCTCTCACTTCCCACATCAATTTATCTTTCGTCTTCTGTTCTGTTACATCTTACGTCTAACACAGTAAAGATCTAACTACTCACCGAAGTACAGTGTCTCTCACTTCCCACATCAATTTATCTTTCGTCTTCTGTTCTGTTACATCTTACGTCTAACACAGTAAAGATCTAACTACTCACCGAAGTACAGTGTCTCTCACTTCCCACATCAATTTACCTTCCGTCTTCTGTTCTGTTACTTCTTACGTCTAACACAGTAAATGTCTGACTACTCACCGAAGTACAGTGTCTGTCACTTCCCACATCAATTTACCTTTCGTCTTCTGTTCTGCTACTTCTTACGTCTAACACAGTAAAGACCTAACTACTCACCGAAGTACAGTGTCTCTCACTTCCCACATCAATTTACCTTCCGTCTTCTGTTCTGCTACTTCTTACGTCTAACACAGTAAATGTCTGACTACTCACCGAAGTACAGTGTCTGTCACTTCCCACATCAATTTACATTTCGTCTTCTGTTCTGCTACTTCTTACGTCCCTTCGTGTCTATCTAATTGGAAATCAGATATTTCATAACCCAACGTGAAGTTGAGTTTTGTAGTAATGTTTACTTGTAGACGCCAGTAAGTACCACAGAGTGGTTTGAAAAACGTTTAAACTTCTCACGTTTTATAGAAGAAATATTTATTGCCCTGTTAACTAATGGAGACTATCCTAAGCCAGATGAATCCAGTAAACAACTTGCTTATTTAAAATCCATTTTAATATCATCCATTTATGACTGTCTTTCAACAGGTATCCCGAAACGTTTGTACGAAATTGTCGTCTCTCTCATCCGTTTGTACGTTCGATCATCACATTCTGATCGCACAAATGATGTTTACTGCTCATTACACAATTCTCTCTCTCTCTCTCTCTCTCTCTCTCCTTCTCAGGTCCAGATATTTCCGTCAGCTCCAAACATTTTCTGTCTGTCGTCTTTTGTTATTTTAACGAAGGTCAAACAAAAAACCGATTGTTTACAGCGCTACCTGAAAGTTCAGTTTGTTACAATACTTTTGTACCTGCAGTAAATGAACAGTAGCGCAATTATTTGTGCAAGTAGCAAAATGTGTGTTTGGAAAATAACTGCAGTGCATTGGAGTTCACTTAGTGTAGTAGTTTGATATTGCGAGATTTGAGGTTATGGCAGCGGTGTTGCTGAACATTCAGTACTTTTGGGATGTGATAAATACGTACAAGTTACCGAAGTTTCGAAGCTTTGTAGTTAGAAATATTTATGTTGTTATTTATTTTAAACTCTGCACTAACTATGTAACCTCTAATTTATAACTCAGGACTATTATTTAATCTGTCAACTCGCATCACTCTTCACTCAGGCTGTTCTTTGTTACGGCAGGTAGCGCAACGCTCCTTCCTATTCCAGTTTGCCCTGTGTGGGGGTCCACTGGTTTTAGTTCAATGTGTTTTAGTTAATTTAGGTTTTTACTCACCATATTTAAAGAAGGCCCTGGAAATGTCTTCTTTCGGCTCGCAGGCATGCATCACATCTAACCGTAGTTTGAAGTCGCAGTTCTGCTTAAGCAGCGGTGGAGAGTGCATCGTCTGACGAGCTGCTTAGAGTAAACAAGTGCGTAGTATCAAGCATAGAGTAAACAAAGTGAATAAGTGTACCGGAGGAAGTGATGTCGCGTCATGAAAGGAAAGATACCATCGTGTGTTCCTTCGATAAGACGAGCCCAAAAATCATGGCACACGAAATCCACGAATGGATCTACGCTCGACTACACTTAGAGTCGTAAGACGTAAGTACAATTCAAATTGACGGCCCAAAACGACAAGTGTATATAATGGTTAAACAAGCCAAAATATTAGAGGACATAATAAACCGTACGGAAGGTACATCTGAGTACGAACACGATACGGGAGAAATCTTTAAGGTCATAATAAGTCAGGCGGGGCTTGGCAGACGCATAGTGCGTATTGCCAATCTACCGCCGGAATTGTCAACAGAAGTTATACGTCAATACATGTCAAAATACGGCACAGTAATGGGAGTACAGGACAAAAAGTGGGCACATAATTACCGTTACCATGTGGGGAATGGAGTCCGACTAGTAAACATAGAACTTCAAACACATGTGCTATCACACTTTCATATAGAAAGAAATAGGGCATTGGTAACGTACGCAGGTCAACCCACTACATGTTACATATGTAATGAAACAACACACATGCAAACGAGTGTCCTACTCGTAAAAGTCCACGGACAGATCAATTAAGAACATACAAAAACACTTGGGCCAACGTAGTAGAACTAGGTTATAGTACAGGTCCAACAAGTTAACCGACAGTAGAAGAGCCGGAAGAAACAATACAACCATTACACAGAGCAACGGAACGGACCATACAAATAGGACACAAGAACCAGACCACAAGTAGACACCAACAATCACAAGAAACGACAATAGACAAGACAGACCAGATGACAGAGGAACTACAAATACAAGAGGAATCCGGGAACGACAAAAGCGTTTAAAAAATGGAGACAAACGACCAACAAGAGCAACAAGTCAACATTGACCACAGGAACATACCAGATAAACAAAAGAAAAAAGAAAGAAAAGGAGACAAGGACATTATTGCAACATCCATAATTCCCAAGAAGTGGTCACAGATGGAACAAGAATAAACTACACACAGCGTCAGAGTAGATGGCATCAAGTTACGAAATCGAACTACACAAGGAGAGGAAAGATAAATAATCACCGGACAAGGAGATCAGCATACATTAAAAGCAACAAACACGGATAACGACAACACTGGGGCTCAACCTACTCACGTTAAAAAAGAAAAAACGTATGGAAAGTGAAACAACGACAGAGGGGAAAGACACCCGAATAACACGCAACAGAAATATATAGGAACATACAACCAAATCTCACACCTTCAATGTAACAACACTAAATATAAACGGCATTCATCCTGGAGTACGGTTACAAATATTGAATGATTACTGCCTTGCACATGATATTGACATATTGTTACTACAAGAAGTGACACACGACAAATTCGAAGAAAACACAACAGAAATATATACGTAAACATTAGAACAGAACATAGAGGCACAGCTATCATCACAAAAGAAAGCATAACATTGACCGATATACAACGCCTACCATCAAGCAGGGGAATAGCCGCACGGTGGAGGGATTTATATATCATTAACATTTACGCCCCGTCATGTACAGGGAAAAAGAGGGAAAGAGACGCGTTCTTCTTACAGGAGTTGCCCCATCTCTTACAACAGGCGTCACGCGATTACATCATCGGGGGAGACTTTAACTGTGTATTACATCAAACAGACTGTACAGGAACGCCGAACACCAGCAAACCATTGGAAAACCAAATAACTAAATGTAAAATAAGAGACGCATGGGAAAATAAGATAAACGCCCACGGTTTCACGCACTACACAGCACACGGGGCTACAAGAATCGATAGAATCTACATGTCCATGACACTACATACAATAAAGATAAGCACCACGACAATCATAGCATTTACTGACCATAACGCAGTTCAGGTCAAAATAAGAGAAAACCAGACACCGATACTAAGAGGTCCCCGTAAATGGAAACTGAATACAAGTTTGCTGCGTACTGATGAAACATATGCAAACTTCCAAACACAATGGGAAGAGTGGAAGACAAACCAAAATTGGTACAGAGATGTCGGGCATTGGTGGGTGGCATGCGTTAAGACACGTATACGACGATTTTTCATAAATTTGGGAAAAGAAATGGCTAGGGATTACAAACAACAAGAACATTTCTACTATACATGCATTTATGATTTAATTCGTTGCCACTCCAATAACAAAGAACGAAATACGAAGATCAAATACTATAAAGCAAAACTGATACAACTGAAAGGACGCCGATTGCAACAAGTACAAGCAGAGCTAAGAGGACACACGGTGATCGCTGATGAACAAGTCACACTGTACCACATTATAAGTCGACATCAAAGACGACAAAAAGCGAAACATAGCAGAAATAAAAGACATAGAGGCACGCACCAGACAACACTACAAAATATAAAACGCACATTCTACACAGAAATACAAAAAATATTTAACACAATACAAGTAAAGGACGAAAGCCTCGCCTACATAGTGCTGCAATACGGAACAAGATTACAGAAAATGATAAAGAATATGTAGAAGGACCGATAACAGAGACAGAACTAAAAATGGCGAAAAAAAGCACCCAAACGAAAATCGCCAGGGGAAGACGGCATAACCATGGAATTTTACAGCTGGGGCCAAGAAAAAATAACAGACGATTTATTACGACTCTACAATATGTTCTTCCAAGAAGGGTTCCATTCCCAAGTCGATAACAAGAGGAATCATTTTATGCATTCCCCCAAAAAAAAACCAGAACAGGTAACAGACTATCGCCCACTGACACTCCTCATAGAATATATGCCAGGATACTGGCCAACCGATTAAAACCACAGATGAATGACATAATAAATGAGACGCAGTTTACGCGCGTGACAGACAGAAGTATTATAGATGCAGCGTCAGGATTGAATACGAGACGCATATACAGGTGTATGTCTAATAGTCCTAGACTTGAAAGAGCGTTTGATAATGTAGCACACAAATACTTGAAACGCATACTGGACACATACAACTATGGCGAAAACATGAAGAGAGCCATAATGTCACTATACGACAATGCCAGTTCAATAATCAGCATAAATGGAGACTACACGAATGAAATCCCAATACGATGTTCGATACGGCAAGGATGCCCAATAAGTACGATACTATACGCACTAATTTTGAATCCATTTCTCACGCTACTCCATACACACTTACGAGGGCTGAAAATAGGAGACAGCAAAAAGAAATGGCGTGCATAACTTACGCTGACACATCACCGTAGTAGTACGAGACGGCAAGGATATACAAATAGTCCAACGGATCATAAAGTATATCAGCAGGCCGCGGGAGCAAAAATAATTGGAGAAAATGCAGCGGACTCCCCGAGGAAATTAGGATCAGACACACAATACAAAGGGAATACCTTATGTACCTAGGACCAAAATTGTAGGCATATACTACAGCACAACAATTGGACAAACCATTGACTATACATGGGAGGACAAAGTCAATACAATAATAAGAACAGTGAAAGAATTGCAAATACGCTAGTTAGATATACAACAGCGTATATGGGTCAGCAATAGTTACTATCTGGCAAAAATTTGGTATACAGCGCAAATCATTCCAATACCGGACAAACAGGCACAGCGAATTACGTCAATTATACACCAGTACATATGGAACGGTAATATATTAGGGTACCGGACTTGCACACTGCACAAACCCAGGAAGAAAGGAAGGTTTAGGAATGGTTAATATTAGAGCGAAATGTCGTAGGTTGTTTTAATGCGTCTAATGAAAGCAATGCAAGCAACAAGACAGCATAACTGCACATTGGATAGACCAACATGCAAAATATATACAGCACGACAACCCACCACAATGGATAACGCTTCCAAAGGCGTCAGAATACCTACGCACCTGACGTGCAGGAAGAAGCATATATAAGCAACCAAACAGACACGGAAACGGACGCCCAATACAAACAAAAATATACGACGTGCTACATTGTACTCAATTCAATATAAGTACAATATTGCCTATGCGAATGCAGTTAAAGTACCCACAGAACAACTGGACAAACATATGGCATAACATCAATAAAAAATTTATGCCACACACAATTAGAACGCTTTGGTATATGGTGGTACAGGACATCATCCCCACCAAGGGTCGACTACACAATATAAATCGCCACGACACTGGAGTTTGTCCACATGTGGATTGCAAGATACTATACAACATAGATTTACGGCATGTGCTAGGACGCAAGAAATAATGGGAGTGGACATCGTGCAACTTTACTAAGTACAAGCACGAGTGAAGTCAAAAACGAGTGGATCTTCTACCTGATTTCAGATTGGACCTGTTGCAGCGACACAATGCAGTGGTATGGTACATTGGGCACATGATAGGGTATGTGCACGGGAATTTATCAATACCTGGCAGGATTAATAGACTTTTTGAAACGTGCCAGAAAAAATACTTATACTGTACTACGCAAACCAACAAGCTGCGGCAAATATTAGAGGAAATAGACTAAAGAAAGGACATAACCAATGATGGAGAACATAGGCTACAATTGTAAAAAAGGAGAAAGGAAGGGACAGGACGGTGGGTCGAACATATAGAAAAAGGAGGAGAGGAAATCAAAAAGCAGAAGAGGAGAAAGGAAACGGATCACACATCACTGATACTGCAAATATGTTAGAAATAATACGTTAGAAATAAATCTTGTTAGTAATGTCTTGCTTAAAGCAGAGTTTGTAATGAAGGAACAAAGTGTTTTAAATAAAATAAAAAAAACAGATATGTTGTTAATTAAATGTCGAAATTTTACAAGATATGCGAGCTGATGGCAGTTGTCAGATAAAATAATGTTACCTATATCAGAAACTAATGATTTATGCATGTTATAAATTAGAATTTGTAGTAGTTGCGAGTATGAGTAGAGGAGGGCCACATGCATGTGTATATAAAAAATGTCCGTCTTCTCCGTATCAGTTTCTCTAGGTGGCAGCACTAATTTTATTTAGAAGAGAGCCGACGGGAAGTGACTAGCGATAGTTGGCAGAATAAGACACATACACTGTCTTAGTACACATCACTCTTGTGTGCTAAAGATGATATACTAAATTACAGGATAAAAGCATGGCGAAGTTACCAACATTGCTGTGTTCTGTGCTGTAATGCCTCTCATTACACAAGGCAAAATATGTCAGTTTCAGCGCTATCTAGACTTTATATCTCTCATGTGAAGATTAACAGATTTGTTTCAGTAGGAGTCAAGATTTAGCTCTAGTCAGTGTATAATTTTATCGTGATTTCAGGCTACCGCCGCGATGTTGATGAGATCTTCTCTCTTCTGGGATATTACGCAGCGTCGAGTGGTAATCCTTTACAAACATTTCGGGGAAACGTATCGGTCCCATCTTCAAGGGTAAAGAAGTCCAATAATTCTTGACTTCAAGCCTTTTACTTCACCTTTAAATATGGGACCGATACGGTGTCCCGAAACGTCGCTAAAGCATTACAACTCGACGCTGCCTAATATACCAGAACAGTACACATCTTAACGTGTTCCTCATCGCTGCTGTTACGGAATATCCGTAGCATGCAGGTTTCCTAGGCGATAAATCTGCCGTGCTGAGTGACACGATAAAAGGGACACACTGTAGTATCACTCTGCCATACCTCAAACGCATGCTCTGGACCGCAGTGACTCTGGAGACACTGGAGCACCTGCCTCTTCACGGATCTCAGCAGTTCTTCTGACCACGAGCCGTCAGTTCGCACATCCCAACTCCTCAACCTCTGACACTCAAACACGTGATGTGAACCGTCTTCACACAACGTCGAACACACTGGCAAACCGCATCCTCTGGAACAGGACACCAACGCCTCTGATCCCTGGTGACAGCCGACGCATAGCGGCGGCCACCGAAGGCCTGTACGCGGCCCTAACACCAGCGGCACGTCTTAAAACACTAGCTTACCGGCGGCGATGTCTCGGAAAGCTATGACTCCCCGATCGCCGAGTGACGACCTCGCCAGGACCCACGGCCACGCCTGACTGTCGTCGGGTAGACCCGCTAGACTGAGGTGCTCTCTGAGACGCCGTGTTGTGTGTTCGCACGTTCCTGCCATACGGTCATCGAATGACCACAACACGTATTGCGGCGTCGTTTCATGTAACTGCGACAGTGGGAATTCATCCAATGGCATTGACGCTCGCTAACAATTGCCTGTTACGTGGGGCCGACAAACATTTATTGCAGTTCCAAGTATAACCACACAGCACCTTGCACTGGCTGCTACAATTCTGTATATGAATGCACAATACAAGGAGGCCGGAGGGCCAGTCTCAATAGTGACTGTGCTACGGGCTGGACGATCTGGGTTTGAATCCCGGCCGTAACAAAAGATTTTCTCTGTGGCTCACACAGCCTCATATTCAAAGGGCACCGTGTTTCTTTCCCTGGGATAAAGCAGACGGGGCGTGAATTTGACCATTCACCCCCATCTAGTGCAGAGGTTAAAAATGAATGGAGCTCTACCGCTGCTCCCCTACATTCCTTCATGGCGTGGATAAAGACAACTTCACCTATTTAAATGCACCGACGTATGATTTTACAGAGTCGCCTCAGTAAGGCTGCAATTACAAAAAGCTCTTCATTTGACACACATGGTGCATTTGTGTGTTTGTTATGGCTTTTACAGAGGCGTAACAGTGGTGGGGTAAATGGGCCACTCGCCCCAGGTGCAGTACAGTTAGAGGTGCATAATGAAAAACTTCAAATTTAAAAACATATGCAATATCATATCTTTAAATATATAAAATATGATGTCCATTTAAATTTTAGAATTTCATTTCTTTTGGGGACGACGGGCAGGGGGGGTGCACAGTTTTTGTAGTTTTTCAAGGCGCAGAAAACCTTAGTCAGTGTTCTAATTCTCAATATCAAACACTATAATTTTCCTGAACTGCATTAACAAGCCTGTTTTTGTCACAGGCAGGCAGCCTGTTTGCTCTCAGGATGTAACTTAATCTGTGAACATTATTTAAATAAACCTCAGACGTCAAAGGGTTAAATTTAGACTCTTTGATTAGTGGACGAGCCGACCGACCTTATGGTCCATGGATTTTGTGAAGTTATTTTGTTCCTTTACAATTAAAACCGTAAGGACGAAACGCAATCGGTTTTATTGAAAGAAGCAGGTCGTACCGCGCAGTAAACACACTCCGTCTCAGTTATACAAACCAGTCAGTTAATGCTGTACAGTGAAATAATCGCTGTTTGTTCTGAGATCCACACAAAACACATAAATACACTGTGTGGACAGAACGTAGAATTGTTGAATGTTAAACATGGCGGTACATATAGTTATATGTATATGCAGTTCGTACCGCGCAGTAAACACACTCCGTCTCAGTTACACAAACCAGTCAGTTAATGCTGTACAGTGAAATAATCGCTGTTTGTTCTGAGATCCACACAAAACACATAAATACAGTCCGTGCCGCGCAGTAAACACACTCCGTCTCAGTTATACAAACCAGTCAGTTGATGCTGTACAGTGAAATAATCGCTGTTTGTTCTGAGATCCACACAAAACACATAAATACAGTCCGTACCGCGCAGTAAACACACTCCGTCTCAGTTATACAAACCAGTCAGTTAATGCTGTACAGTGAAATAATCGCTGTTTGTTCTGAGATCCACACAAAACACATAAATACAGTCCGTACCGCGCAGTAAACACACTCCGTCTCAGTTATACAAACCAGTCAGTTAATGCTGTACAGTGAAATAATCGCTGTTTGTTCTGAGATCCACACAAAACACATAAATACAGTCCGTACCGCGCAGTAAACACACTCCGTCTCAGTTATACAAACCAGTCAGTTAATGTTGTACAGTGAAATAATCGCTGTTTGTTCTGAGATCCACACAAAACACATAAATACAGTCCGTGCCGCGCAGTAAACACACTCCGTCTCAGTTATACAAACCAGTCAGTTAATGTTGTACAGTGAAATAATTGCTGTTTGTTCTGAGATCCACACAAAACACATAAATACAGTCCGTACCGCGCAGTAAACACATTCCGTCTCAGTTATACAAACCAGTCAGTTAATGTTGTACAGTGAAACAATCGCTGTTTGTTCTGAGATCCACACAATACAACATAAATACACAGTGTGGGCAAAACGTAGAATTTGTGTTTGTTAAATCTGGCGGTACATATAGTAACCAGTAAGCTTTAAAGGCTTAATTCTTAAGGTAAACTTTTATTGAGTGATTGTATTAATTAATGAGTATAAATGACTGATGCAATGATTGTTACAGGGGAAAACCCACATATTCGTAGGAAAACCTCTGCCAGTGTGCATTACTTTAGAGTGCAACGGCTTACAAATGTTCTCACTAACTTACATGTTTGCATGACTACACACTTTTTATTTTCCATTCCAGATATGTGTTCAACTGACGTCTTGTCAAATTGCACTACGATGTACAACCAGTACGACGGCTGATATTGTCACAGTACCAACGCAATATTCATATTCATCATCTTCGCCATCAGTAGAGACATCAGTGCCAGTTGGGTAACATAAAAATCCAATTATTATGCTGGAACGGCGTTATTGAAAGGGCAGGGGTTGGGTTTGCCCAACATTTACCGACTGCACAGCCGACGTCTCCTGGACGCTGGTTTATGGATGCATTCCGGTGGGGTTCAATTGGCCTCTGGAACAAAAGGTTTGTAGCGCCATAATCGGCGCCTACATGCGTTACTGTACCCGGCGCTCTGTTGCTGTGCTTGGTTGAACATAGTTGGCAGAGAAAGGAAAATTGCGCGCAAGTCGTATCACATGACCATGGCCGTGCCATGGCTCAGACGGTTAAAAGCTAGCCTCCCACCGCGAATGCCCGGGTTCGATTCCGGTTTAGTTGGTGTGGGATTTGTGGTAGGCAAAGAGACACTGGGACAGGTTTATCCCCGAGTACTTCGGTTTTGCCCTGTCAATTTCATTCCACCGGTGCTCCATTACTTGGAAAAAAAAAAATCTGATCATCTTCATCACAGGGTTGCACAATAAGCCTTAACGCTGCGGCGAGTCCGTAGCTTCTGCTGCGGGGCCCTTCTCCACCACCCCCCCCAAAAAAGATTAACAACCAGGTTCAGCAACATTATCGATGACTGAACCAGTATGGTAGCATTACAAGCAATTACGTTCCTGTCCGCTGTGACGTAGCACATGAAGAGTCTCTGCACTAAAGTTATGTAACACGTCAGAATGTTCACAGCGTTACCTTGGTGCTGTCCTGTTTGTTGTGATAAACTGCACCTTATATTTATGGTTTAATTGGGCTGTGCAACAGTTTGAGGGATGAAGTTGCGTGTATGATTGGGGTGGTAAATGTAACATTGACAGTGTGTTGGGTGTCTGTTGGAGTGTGAGGAATAGCTATAGGATCTGAATATTATTGATATTGCGTGCACAATGCCAAGTAAATGTAACATTGACAGTGTGTTAGCTGTCTGTTGGAGTGTGAGGAATAGCTATAGGATCTGAATATTATTGATATTGCGTGCACAATGCTAAGTAAATGTAACATTGACAGTGTGTTAGGTGTCTGTTGGAGTGTGAGGAATAGCTATAGGATCTGAATATTATTGATATTGCGTGCACAATGCTAAGTAAATGTAACATTGACAGTGTGTTAGCTGTTTGTTGGAGTGTGAGGAATAGCTATAGGATCTGAATATTATTGATATTGCGTGCACAATGCTAAGTAAATGTAACATTGACAGTGTGTTAGCTGTCTGATGGAGTGTGAGGAATAGCTATAGGATCTGAATATTATTGATATTGCGTGCACAATGCTAAGTAAATGTAACATTGACAGTGTGTTAGCTGTCTGTTGGAGTGTGAGGGATATCTATAGGATCTGAATATTATTGATATTGCGTGCACAATGCTAAGTAAATGTAACATTGACAGTGTGTTAGCTGTCTGTTGGAGTGTGAGGAATAGCTATAGGATCTGAATATTATTGATATTGCGTGCACAATGCTAAGTAAATGTAACATTGACAGTGTGTTAGCTGTCTGATGGAGTGTGAGGAATAGCTATAGGATCTGAATATTATTGATATTGCGTGCACAATGCTAAGTAAATGTAACATTGACAGTGTGTTAGCTGTCTGATGGAGTGTGAGGAATAGCTATAGGATCTGAATATTATTGATATTGCGTGCACAATGCTAAGTAAATGTAACATTGACAGTGTGTTAGCTGTCTGTTGGAGTGTGAGGGATATCTATAGGATCTGAATATTATTGATATTGCGTGCACAATGCTAAGTAAATGTAACATTGACAGCGTGTTAGCTGTCTGTTGGAGTGTGAGGGATAGCTATAGGATCTGAATATTATTGATATTGCGTGCACATTGCTAAGTAAATGTAAAATTGACAGTGTGTTAGCTGTCTGTTGGAGTGTGAGGAATAGCTATAGGATCTGAATATTATTGATATTGCGTGCACATTGCTAAGTAAATGTAAATTGACAGTGTGTTAGCTGTCTGATGGAGTGTGAGGAATAGCTATAGGATCTGAATATTATTGATATTGCGTGCACAATACTAAGTAAATGTAAGATTGACAGTGTGTTAGCTGTCTGTTGGAGTGTGAGGGATAGCTATAGGATCTGAATATTATTGATATTGCGTGCATAATGCCAAGTAAATATAATTAAGTGTTGGAATTATATGAATAACTGTGATAGGATATCATGGAAAGGGCATGATGTGCAGAATAATGGTAAACAGGTCATAGCAGGATAACAACACACTGCAAAATATGAAAAATATTTTAGCTATAGTAAACAAATACACACAAACATGGAATTTATTGCAAACTACAGCAGTAAGTATTAAGTCCACATCTTTCAATTTCCTACATATGAATGACATAAAAAATTCCCATCACCAAAGTAAGCAGATACTAAACATCACCAAAACCATCACAACAGGTCACTGTGCACACGATGTGGCAGATCAATGATGATGACAGTGAAATGTGGTACTGATAAGTGACAGTGCTTGTGGTTGTTCGTTACAAACAGAACAGATTGCATTGTGTTTGTGAAGATGACGGTGTTTGTGCTGCGGGCTGTACAGTGCACAGGTACACTGTTTGGCATGAATGCAGACATGTTGAATGTTCAGGACATATATTTACTACTGTGATTTAGACAGTTAACTGTCCTTAGCTACGGTTTACCGGGTCCAGCCAATCTACCACATCTTCCTGTCCACGACTCCACGCCAAGTCTCTCGCGGTCTGACCGTCTTCATCCTTCACACTAACATCTGTTCCCCTCTCCACAAGCAGCTTCACAATTGACAAATGTCCCCTCCATGCCGCCCAATGCAGCGGAGTGTTTTGCCACCTGTCCAGACGATCCACCTTCGCTCCCCAGTCCAGCAACACACGGCACATCTCCAGATGTCCATTTAAGGCTGCTAGATGCAGAGCGGTATCCTGATCAACATCAGCTCTGTCTACGTTAGCGCACCCTCCAGCAACACACGCATCACCTCCACATGGCCATACCAAGCAGCGTATGTCAGCGGTGTGTTACGTATCTTATCATCCTCAGTGCAGCTGTCATTGCTGCATTTAAACAAGACCTTTACAATGTCCACATCGCCGGATTTAGAAGCCTCAAGCAGATACCGGCAGACCTGTAGAAGAAATCAGACTATACCGTGAGTACTGTGTTGTTAACCTGCGTTAAGTACGTAGGCTGCCTCCGAGACACTGTTATACAAGATACAATACAGTTTTACAGCTATTCAACGAATAATTGTATACACTTAACAATTTCACAATTCTACAACATATCAGCTGTGTATAAAATTGGCTAATTTGGTTTTATGCAGCAGTGCTTGGTTTGGTTCCCTGATGATGGTCGCTGGGGATCGAACATGTAAGAATAGTTGTGTGTGATATTGTAATATAATATCTAAGTAACAGTATTGTGCACGTGTTGGTCTGAGTGTTGCTAATTGTATATCGACATGCACAGTATGAACAGTGTAAAGTGTGTGAGATACGGTTTGTGGGCAGGCCTACATGAAAATAGTTCAGTGTGATATTGTAATATAAATATCTAAGTACAGTATGTGCACGGTGTTGGTCTGAGTGTTGCTAATTGTATATCGACATGCACAGTATGAACAGTGTAAAGTGTGTGAGATACGGTTTGTGGAGGCTACAGAAAATGTTCAGTGGATATTGTAATAAATATTAAGTACAGTATGTACACGTGATTGGTCTGAGTTTGTTGCTAATTGTATATCGACATGCACGTATGAACATTAAAGTCGTGTCTGCAAACGTTTTTGGCAGTGTCTACATGAAAGACATTGAGTGTTGAATTTTGTACATATGACGCTGTTGTGGAGTGTGCAGTAATCGACATGCCGGAGTAAGGCAGATGTTGAAATTGCAGTGGTGACATGAAAGACATTGAACCTGTACTTACATGAGGTGTTTGATGGCGAAGAAATAAATGGCGACGATGCGATTAGCAAGTGAAATTTACGAAGATTTGGCAACACTGTAACTAATGATTTTGTAGGTCAAAATAAACATGAACACAAACAGAGTTATATACATTATGTGGCACTGTAACGTACAGACGGGTACAAACGAAGCTATGGCATTAACTTTACGAGTTGCGTTCATAACTGCTTGTCAGTATGTTGACAGACAGAAATGGTTGGAACCTTCGGCAAAAAGCGATTGGCATTTACTGCGAACAAGACTACAGCGGCATCGAGAACAGTTGCACTGTTTCATGAGCAGCGCAGTACATATCACCCCCACAATAAACCCCTGCAGCTCTGTAATATTTTGAGAAGTTACTCAGAGATCTCACAACAATGAACCCAGATCACAGCACAATATCAAAAGAACGGAATGCAGTCCAAAAAACCACAATAAATTTTAATATTCTGTACGTCTGCAGGCCCTTCTCACTCATGCGCTCCACGTATCGCGGTGTCTAGAGTGAAACTTTTTCTTCGCCACACTTCCTACATGTGACAGCGTTGCTTATTTTCAGTAATTTCATAAGCGTATTCTATTCGTAACTGAAATGAGCTTACAAAACAAGGTATGAAACGCTGTAATGCCGACAACATTGTTATGACTTTGGTTATGTATATATGGCACAATAGCAGCACGTGATACACACCAGATATCATCGTAATCACAAGTGATGTTTATGTATATATGGCACAGGGCAGCACGTGATACACACCAGATGTCATCGTAATCACAAGTGATGTTTATGTATATATGGCACAATGGCAGCACGTGATACACACCAGATGTCATCGTAATCACAAGTGATGTTTATGTATATATGTCACAATGGCAGCACGTGATACAGACCAGATATCATCGTAATCACAAGTGATATTTATGTATATATGGCACAATGGCAGCACGTCATACACACCAGAAGTCATCGTAATCACAAGTGATGTTTATGTAATATGGCACAATGGAAGCACGTTATACACACCAGATGTCATCGTAATCACAAGTGATGTTTATGTATATATGGCAAAATGGCAGCACGTGATACACACCAGATGTCATCTAATCACAAGTGATGTTTATGTATATATGGCACAATGGCAGCACGTGATACAGACCAGATGTCATCTAATCACAAGTGAATTTATGTATATATGGCACAATGGCAGCACGTCATACACACCAGATGTCATGTAATCACAAGTGATGTTTATGTATATATGGCACAATGGCAGCACGTGATACACACCAGATGTCATCGTAATCACAAGTGATGTTTATGTATATATGGCACAATGGCACACGTCATACACACCAGATGTCATCGTAATCACAAGTGATGTTTATGTATATATGTGCACAATGGCAGCACGTGATACAGACAGATTCATCGTAATCACAAGTGATATTTATGTATATATGGCACAATGGCAGCACGTCATACACACCAGATGTCATCGTAATCACAAGTGATGTTTATGTACATATGGCACAATGGAAGCACGTGATACACACCAGATGTCATCGTAATCACAAGTGATGTTTATGTATATATGGCAAATGGCAGCACGTGATACACACCAGATGTCATCGTAATCACAATTGATGTTTATGTATATATGGCACAATGGCAGCACGTGATACACACCAGATGTCATCGTAATCACAAGTGATGTTTATGTATATATGGCACAATGGCAGCACGTGATACACACCAGATGTCATCGTAATCACAAGTGATGTTTATGTATATATGTCACAATGGCAGCACGTGATACAGACCAGATATCATCGTAATCACAAGTGATATTTATGTATATATGGCACAATGGCAGCACGTCATACACACCAGATGTCATCGTAATCACAAGTGATGTTTATGTATATATGGCACAATGGAAGCACGTTATACACACCAGATGTCATCTAATCACAATGATGTTTATGTATATATGGCAAAATGGCAGCACGTGATACACACCAGATGTCATCGTAATCACAAGTGATGTTTATGTATATATGGCACAATGGCAGCACGTGATACAGACAGATGTCATCGTAATCACAAGTGATTTTATTTATATATGGCACATTTGGCAGCACGTCATACACACCAGATGTCATGTAATCCACAGTGATGTTTATGTATATATGGCACAATGGCAGCACGTCATACACACCAGATGTCATCGTAATCACAAGTGATGTTTATGTATATATGGCACAATGGCAGCACGTGATACACACCAGATGTCATCGTAATCACAAGTGATGTTTATGTATATATGGCACAGGGACATCACGTGATGCACACCAGAAGTCATCGTAATCACAAGTGATGTTTATGTATATATGGCACAGTGGCAGCACGTGATACACACCAGCAGTCATCGTAATCACAAATGATGTTTATGTATATATGGCACAATGGTAGCACGTGATACACACCAGAAGTCATCGTAATCACAAGTGATATTTATGTATACGAGTATAAGGCACAATGGCAGCACGTGATACACAACAGATGTCATCGTCATCACAAATGATGTTTAAGCATTTGTCACATCATGGCACCTAGCCTTGTATCGCCACATATAAGCAATCATTATCACAATCACATATTGATAGCTATGTCCTAGTGAGTTATTTCTTTATTATTTATTACATAGCCATATACAGTACAGTTAAATGGGTTCTTTTCATAGTTATTCACTATGTACAGACAGTAATTTGCTGAATATGGTGATGTATGTCAGTGACGTAACCGTTCAGTGGCGTCAGTAGATGACCTTACCCGATTGGTGTCAGATCAGTAGTTGACAATGACATTGTTCTAGAGACTATATAAACCTTGTGTCGCCAACATCACGCTCTCATTTCTTTCTCACTATTTTTTCATCTTTTTCACTTATCATTTTTTTAACGACGCTTGCTTTCGTACTTTTGTACATTTTGTGGAAGAACAGTGAAAATGATGAGTCACACACGTCTACACTTATCAGCTATGGATCGTTTTGTTGAAGTGCGTTACTGAATTATAAATTGTTTATTGTTTATTATACCTCGTAGGAGCCAGAGCGTTTTTGGACATGTATAGGAGTTCATAATCAAACTTCCGAATAACGAGGTTTTTTAAATCAAAGTATCCATCTCCACCCAGAGAGAGACGTGGCAAAATTGTAACTTGCAACGTGTACTGTTTGAACAATCCATGCCTTGTTACATGTTAATTTATTGCCCATTTGTTCTGTAAATAATTAGCATAACTATGTTACTAAACTAGCCTATGTCCAGACGTTCACTGTGATCCTCACAAAGCATGCTCTGACTGCGTAGCTTTAAAGCAAGACGCATATGAGCTTTCCTCTGTCGCAACATTCATTTCATTCTGCAGTCTGTCTTACGACAGGTCCGTAGTCTCTTCCAAAGCGAGTTCTCCATTGAGTGCGATCTAGTGCATCCTCTTTCAATTTCCAGTACCTTCTCTTTTCCTTTAGGTCATCCAGTAGCTGCTTACATCTTCTCCCTCATCTGCCCTTAATTACTTCTAACTTTCCTTCAGTCACGTGTCTCATAAGGCAGTTTCTAAGCAAGATGTGACCAATCCAGTTGGCCTTTCTTCTTTTTTATTGTATGTAGTGTATGTAGGATGTTCCTCTCATCCTTGACTCTGTGTAATACTTCTTCATTTCTCACACGATCGGTCCAACTGATCTTTTCCATTCCTCTCCTGTACCACATTTCAAAACTTTCCAGATATTTCAAGATCTATATTCCGAAGTGTCCACTTTTGAGTACCATAAAATGTTACGCTCAAATGTAGCACTTTACTAGTTTCTTCCTTAAATTTAATTCCAGTTTGCTGGTGAAATAATTGTTCTTCAGTTCTTACTCACCATCCTCCAACTTAATAAGGCCCTGTCATTGCCATATGTCCTACATGTCTTCTTACAGGCACATCAAGTTGTTTACAGTCTGACTGCTGTACAAAGACAGTTCGTACTCAATATCCTCCAACTTAACTAAGTCCCTGTCATTGCCATATGTCCTACATGTCTTCTTACAGGCACATCAAGTTGTTTACAGTCTGACTGCTGTACAAAGACATTTCGTTCTCACTACCCTCCAACTTAACTAAGGCTCTGTCATTGCCATATGTTCTACATGTCTACTTACAAACACATCAAGTTGTTTACAAACTGACTGGTGTACAAAGACAATTCGTACTCTCAATCCTCCAACTTAACTAAGTCCCTGTCATTGCCATATGTCCTACATGTCTTCTTACAGGCACATCAAGTTGTTTACAGTCTGACTGCTGTACAAAGACAGTTTGTCCTCACAATCCTCCAACTTAACTAAGGCCCTATCATTGCCATATGTCCTACATGTCTTCTTACAGGCACATCCAGTTCACTGCCACTGACAATTACTAACCATAACTGGCACGTCGACAAGCAGATACGAACAGCACGTACTGTAACAAAACACTGCTCACTGTTTACAGTAGTGCGGTCTGCAGTGTGCAAAATATAAAGGCAGGTTCGTAATTGCTACATGCGTACAAGAAGAAATTCGTGTGTATTCAAAAACTAAAATTTCGTAATTCAATCAATTACGTGAGCCTCATCTCACCAACATCACATCATTGAATGACACCGCAACTGTTTTCATGTGTTTCCTTTGACTCGGTATTTGACACCGTGCAATCTACAAAGTCCTACTAAATGTGCTAAAGTCGGTGTACAGAGATTGTGGTCATGTTACAGAGAAACACATACTTATTCAGGATTCATTTCTTATGGTATATGATGTTAGAATGGAACCTCGTTGACGTAAGCTCCTTATGAATATTTCCCACACAAACAATGATGATGTAGGCAGCTCAGGACTACAAAAACCTCTACTAGAAGAAGTTTGACTCTACTGATATACGGAGATATTTCAGTCCATTTACTCAGTGCGACAGCTGCTATCTTATATGTACTTACATGTTCTGGTGTCTCACACAGCCTTTGTATTGTCGGGTTCATTGACTGCACTGTCTTTGTTAGGCCATCGATGTCAGTCTGCAGCTGTATCTGTGTCTCGTTGTTATTCTTCAGAACTTCTTCTTTAGTTTCTAATTTAGTTTTGTATTCATCTAGTTGTTTCTTTAAATCACTGATGACCGCTTCTGACTGCGTAAGATTCCTGTCTATAGCTTGCGACATAAGAATTTGTTTTGTCAGTTTCTCCTGTATTTGCAAATAACACAGAGGTACTTGTAACGTTATATCACACACATACAAACAACACAGAAGTACTTGTAACGTTATATCACACACATACAAACAACACAGAAGTACTTGTAACGTTATATCACACACATACAAACAACACAGAGGTACTTGTAACGTTATATCACACACATACAAACAACACAGAGGTACTTGTAACGTTATATCACACACACACAATCAACACAGAGGTACTTGTAACGTTATATCACACACATACAATCAACACAGAGGTACTTGTAACGTTATATCACACACATACAAACAACACAGAGGTACTTGTAACGTTATATCACACACATACAAACAACACAGAAGTACTTGTAACGTTATATCACACACATACAAACAACACAGAAGTACTTGTAACGTTATATCACACACATACAAACAACACAGAGGTACTTGTAACGTTATATCACACACACACAATCAACACAGAGGTACTTGTAACATTATATCACACACATACAATCAACACAGAGGTACTTGTAACGTTATATCACACACATACAAACAACACAGAGGTACTTGTAACGTTATATCACACACATACAAACAACACAGAGGTACTTGTAACGTTATATCACACACATACAAACAACACAGAGGTACTTGTAACGTTATATCACACACACACACAAACAACACAGAGGTACTTGTAACGTTATATCACACACACACAAACAACACAGAGGTACTTGTAACGTTATATCACACACATACAAACAACACAGAGGTACTTGTAACGTTATATCACACACACACAAACAACACAGAGGTACTTGTAACGTTATATCACACACACAAACAACACAGAGGTACTTGTAACGTTATATCACACACACACAACGCAGTGTAACATATGTCTTACTAAGTAACTGGCAACACGGTTTGCTTTAAAACTAAAGCAATTTCAAGCAATTTCAGTTCCACTTAACATTTCGTTACGCTATAAAACATAATGACAATCTTCATGATTTGCAAAGTATTATTTGTGTGTTGAAATGAAGAAGAGTGTGATGGGCGGGGAATGCTGAATTTATGGTGGAGATGAGAGTGTCATACAGGGGTTTGGTGGGGAAACGTGAGGGAAAGAGACCAAGCGTAATACCTAGGCATAGATGGAAGGATAATATTAAATTGGATCTTAAAATAGGATGCCAGTACTTGGACGGTATTGATGTGACGCACGATGGAAACAGTGCGAGCTTTTGTCAGCACGGTAATGAAATTACTGTTTCCTTATAATACAAAGAAAGTTTGACTAGCTAAGGAACTACTAGATGCTCAAGGACGACTGAGACCGCGGAGGTAGCTATTTAGTTAAAACCAAACAACAATTTATCACTTCTTTTATGCTGTGTACGAAATAAGCTTATTTTGTCTGTAGCCTTATCTCTGACTACACAAATGTTACAGTCAAATGCTGTAACTGCACAGTTTATATATGTTTGTACTCAAGACACAGTAACATGCATATTGCTTAATAACACGAGTAGTTTTCAAAAATTGCATATCTTTATATAACTACTCACATCACAATTGCCAGCCCAAAGTTCGTTCTCGTTCTTCAGCTCTATTATCCTCACTATATATCTCTCCAAACGAAATATTTCTTCCTGCAGTTGACTGCACTGATCAGACATTGCAGCTGACTGCCGCAGTATCAAAACCACAAGCAGCAACTGCAGCCAGAGAGTAACACGAACCATTGGTGTTGCTCTGTATACAGACAGGTGGTTAGATATTGCAGCTAAAACAAATGCACATAAGTCTATGAAATTATACATTAAACATAGTATACCTCCTACATATTTCGGCCAGTCATGAAGTCATCCTGTGTGAGGTGCTTTACGAAGGATGGATACATCGAGATATTACAAAAGTTTGTGAACCAAAGCACAGATATAAAATATTATATTTTAAAAACATCACACGGTTAAAAATATGTATCAAAGGATAAAATGCATAAAAATATTTTGTGATTAATTGCGA
This sequence comes from Reticulitermes speratus, assembly GCA_021186555.1. Taxonomy (NCBI): domain Eukaryota; kingdom Metazoa; phylum Arthropoda; class Insecta; order Blattodea; family Rhinotermitidae; genus Reticulitermes; species Reticulitermes speratus. The sequence goes on from JAJKFL010000042.1 coordinate 4,450,287, forward strand.
TGTGTTACGAATGATGTATGTAGATATTATGTAATGATGTATGTAGATGTTATGTAATGATGTATGTAGATGTTATGTAATGATGTATGTAGATGTTATGTAATAATGTATGTAGATGGTATGTAATGATGTATGTAGATGTTATGTAATGATGTATGTAGATGTTATGTAATGATGTATGTAGATGTTATGTAATGATTATGTAATGTTATGAAATGGTATGTAATGATGAAATGGTAGAACGGTATGTAATGATGTATGTAAATGTGATGTAATGATGTATTTAGATGTATGTAATGATGTATGTAGATGGTATGTAATGATGTATTTATATATATGTAATGCATGTATGTAGACGGTATGTAATGATGTATGTAGATGTTATGTAATGATGTATGTAGATGTTATGTAATGATGTATGTAGATGGTATGTAATGATGTATGTAGATGTTATGTAATGATGTATGTAGATGTTATGTAATGATGTATGTAAATGTAATGTAATGATGTATTTAGATGTATGTAATGATGTATGTAGATGTTATGTAATGATGTATGTAGATGTTATGTATTGATGTATGTAGATGGTATGTAATGATGTATGTAGATGTTATGTAATGATGTATGTAGATTTTATGTAATGATGTATGTAGATGTTATGTAATGATGTATGTAGATGGTATGTAATGATGTATGTAGATGTTATGTAATGATGTATGTAAATGTAATGTAATGATGTATTTAGATGTATGTAATGATGTATGTAGATGGTATGTAATGTGTATTTAATATATGTAATGCTGTATGTAGACGGTATGTAATGATGTATGTAGATGTTATGTAATGATGTATGTAGATGTTATGTAATGATGTATGTAGATGGTATGTAATGATGTATGTAGATGTTATGTAATGATGTATGTAGATGTTATGTAATGATGTATGTAGATGGTATGTAATGATGTATGTAGATGGTATGTAATGATGTATGTAGATGTTATATAATATGTCACCGTCCCAAAAAGAAAGAAGTGTTTGTAGGAGGTCATTGATAATATATTGGTAGATAAACCTTATATAGTGTAATATGGAGATGAAAAGTCTGTCAGTGAAATGCGTACCAAACAAAAGACTCTTGATGCTACTGGTACCGCAAACCGCTCTGTATTTTAATTACAACATTCAAAATTGCAATAGAATATTCAGATCAGTAACACAGTGCGGGAAATATATCGTTTTGTACAAAGCACTTACAGTCAAAACACACAAACTTTGGCAATGGTGTTAATATCTGCAGTTGCTTCCACACACACTGCTGTGCGCTCTGAGCCTTTTACATAAATGCAGTTCTATTACTAACATATGTTATCAATTGCAGATTAGAACGCGTTTTTAAGAACGGAAAAGGTGTGGCAGACTGAGTAAATAAGCACGGTCAGTGCGACAAGCAGCCTACCGTATATCGCAATATTGATGGCCTTTACAGCTATATTTTCCTCCTTCTGCAGTACATTATGTCCACAAACAAGCACTTAATAACGTAAAACCAACAATATTGCACTTATTTTATATATGTATATTGTAACCCTACATATGTTTCGGCTGTACTTCAGCCATCATCAGAGTTTCTCTTGCAGCGTCCACTAACTGTATCTCTCACTAACTTTTGATTCCTAACGGTTTCTAGTAACTAGCATTGCGCATTGTCTTACTGTCTAGGTCCTATACTGTCACTTTGTACACTGATGCACTTATGTATGTGGGTTTTTTGTACGTTTTTAGTTTGACGTTTCCTTGGTCCGTTTTAGAAACATGTAGTTTTGGCCTATTCTGGAACATGTCTGTAGCCTTCGGTGTCCTTTTTTCTCGTCCTTCTTCTTTAGTTTGTATGGAGTGTCAGCCATCTGTCACTGCCGTCTTGATGCTGCAGTGTGCCAAGATCATTCTATGGATTGTATTTTCATGGTTTTCTTTACGAGATGTTATGGTGTCTGCAGTTTGTGATGATTCCAAGTTGTCTTCGTGTTGTGGTCACACATGGGTTGTGCGTTATTGTTGTCGTTCCTTGTGTTTTTTGGTTTTGTGGCCTAAGTTTCCTATTTTCGGTTGGTTTTCTGCGTTGTAGTTGCCTATTGGGTTTTAGGATCTTTGATTAGCATGTTGTTTCTGTGTCCAATTTCATGTTCTTTCCATGTTCAGCGTATTGTTTTGGTGCTATGTTCCTTGTGTTGCTGTTGCTCTTGTGTCCGGTTCCTTAGTTTTGTATTGGTAATGAGCCTGAATAGTTGGTTGTTTTCTCCTGCGTGTTGTTCAGGTATCAAAGTATTATCTTCATGGGCTTCTGTATGTAAAACCGTTCCAGGGTGTTCATTTTCTTGTGACCACTTCGACTTTCATGAACAAGTTGATTTACAGCATCTTCTTTAAAAACTGGCCAATAAAAACCTAACATTGACCGCAGTACATTGACATTAATTGCGTAGACCCCGAAGCACGGCAAATCGGATCAGCTTCTGCCGTCACGTAAAACGGTCTGAGTGAATAATGAGGCGAGTTGCCAGATAAAATACTGTCCTGTATAATCAGGTTTATCATCTCAGCCAATTCTCTCATTGATAAACACCGGTACCACTTCCGCTTTAATAAGGTGTAACGTAATTTTTATAATTAAAATTAAAAGAACAAAGAAACTATTTGTATTAACACACGGTAATTAAAGAGCAAAAAATCAGCTGCATTTGAAGTTAATTGAATGAAGTTTATTTCAATGAAAATTAAAAGCAGTGACACTAATGCAGTACCGACATTTTTACGTTACGTGACGTAATTATCACGTAATTAGGGGTGTTTCTGTACAAATGACAGAAGCTAAACACAAGGCCTGTCAAAGGCAACAGAATAACCCTAAAATAGTACGTAATTAGTGGAACTAATTGAAAACTTGTGCTAGCATTGATTTGTGCACGCAAATGGGCCGCCCTAGATTCTGTTTAAACGAGATGACGATACACAGACGTCACTACTGTGTTTATGTTGAAGGCGTTGGTGACGTCGATGTTTTGGTTACACAGAGGTGTTGAGTGATCTTTACTGTCGCTGTTTTTGTCCAGACTTTGTTTCTGCTTCTAAGCGAACTTCTAACATTGTCTTGATTCACGTGTAATTAGATGTTATTTAATGACGCTGTCAGTTGCTCATGTCGTATAGCGTTGGTGAATGAATGAGTATGAAGCATTGGTGGAATGATGCTGACAGGGATGACCGAAGTATTCGGGGTAAAACCTGTCCCAGTACCACTTTGTCCATTACAAATCCCAGAGAAAAGGGCTTGGAATCGCACCCGCTGCTCTGAGGTGTGAAGCTGGTAACTAACTGCCTGAGCCATGGCACGGCTGTAGTTTGTGTTTAGTGAGTTCAAATTTCTTTTGGTTCCGTGTTATGAGCAGGCATATAAAGTTACAACTGTGTAAGTTTTTAGGTGTCACGGAGCGGTGTGTTTTGTGGAGAGCCAGCAGCTGTTGAGTGACGTATTAACCTTTTATCTATCGCTCTGTTAGGAAGGATTATACAGCGTTGGATCAGTACATAATGAATTGTAAAGGAAAGGAAGCTAAGTTGAGACACTATCCCCCGCATTTACCTTAAGGGGCCGAGGAAAACCACGCAAAATGTGACTCAGAATAGCCGGCCTCCGGTTTTCAACCCGAGATTTTCTGAATATTAAGAAGAATATTCGATCTGCTGCAGCATATCCTCATACAAACGTACACATTTTGAAAGCCACGAAGTGAATTTTGGAATTATGGCTCATTGATCTGCAGTGCACAATACAACCATATCGGCTCGTACTTCCGTACAAAACGCCGGCCGAACGAAGATCGTGTTTTTCCAAAACATCAGATATGCTACTGAAGCTTGTTTTACAGTTGCCTCTTTTTTTACGTGTCCGACGTACGTACGTGGCCAAATTTCGTTCTGTTAGGCCGAGGTCTCGAGACAGCTGCTATTTTACGTGTCCGACGTAAGTACGTGGCCAAATTCCGTTCTGTTAGGCGGAGGTCTAGACACATCAGCTATTTTACGCCGTGTGTGTGTGTTTGTGTGCCAAACCGGTGTCACCTGGGGCGGTGACAGACGGATAGACGGATAGCTTCTGATTGCTGTCCGACCTACTAGGCTTCATAGACTTAGACTGGTCTGGAAGTGTTCAACAGACCCCGAGGTGGGGTAAAGGAATTGAGCTAGGAGTCTTGACAAACGTCACTTATATTCAGGTTGGCAAATAAAATAAAGTGGCTCTATGTGGCAGGTTCTTGCTCCAAAACTTGATACCTGATTGGTAGGTTAAAATATTACATTTTCAAGGTAACCGTAACTCATTACCATTAACTCCGAGCAAGACCGAACGTCGTAGTCGGGTTCTGGATACTCTTTTTTTCATGGTAAAGGGTCCCGCAGCAGATGCTACGGACGCACCGCAGCCTTAAGGCTTATTGTGCAACCCTGTGATGAAGATGAAAAATGATCATTTTTTTTCATTTTTCCAAGTAATGGAACACAAGTGGAATGAAATTGACAGGGTAAAACCGAAGTACTCGGGGAAAAACCTGTCCCAGTGCCACTTTATCCACCACAAATCCCACATGGACTGACCCGGAAATGAACCGATCTTCCGCGGTGAGAGGCCGGCGACTAACCGCCTGAGCCATAACACGGCCCATCTCGACACACATGCTCTGTACAGTCGACATCCTGTGTTTATATCTAGGCCCTAAACCTACCGAGGTTTACCTCAATTCGGACAGCCGTACTTTCGTTACACATCACTCACTGTTCACAATTTTATCTGGCGCTATTCAAGCCTTGCTGTTGGCAGTGCCGGTATATAAACTGCACATAAACAAACAAACAAATAAATAACAAATCCCATAATGCAGATGTTAATTACGCCGTGTACTCACCTGCCCACCAGTAACCTTTCGCATGACCGTAGCTTCGGATAAGGTCACACTTCACTTCTATCACGATCTGATTGCTCGATGGCATAATGTGCTGATGCTGACTAAGGAAGCGTTCCATTTGAAGAACATTCCTGTTGTCCACGATGCTGAGAAGGCGCCCTAACATGGCTTGTGTGAGAGACGCCTGTCGTCCCGTTGCCTGGTGTCCACACACTTCGCATTGCCATTTAGTGTTCTCTTCCAGGGTTCCTCTGGAACATGGAGCCTTGACAGGACTGCGTCAAACATCTCAGTGCAGCCAGACGTGAGCCTCCCTCCTGTAGGTGACAAAGGTGTCATAGTTTAGGGTTGGATGGCTTTCTGGTATGCCGGAAAGAAAACGGCGTTTCGGAGGTGATCTGTGTTCCATCCTCCGGATAAATGTGAGTGTTCACATACTGATGAGTGTCCAATACGAAAGGGCAGAAACCTGCTGCAATCAAATGACACCGTGTCTTAGAAGATTAGAGTCCTTTGGAAAGTCAAGCCACGTAGTTCGGTAGATGCAGAGCGACGTTTCAGAGGGAAATTCGGCAAGGTAGTGTATATTATGATGGAGGCAGCAGGTTCCTCTGACACGTCGCCAAGCATTTACCAGAGACAGTTATTTTTGTAGTCACTGGGGGACAAGGAAGGAGCCTCCACGCGTGCAATGATACTGTGACTTGGAAAGTACCATTTTCGGCGTTTCCTGGAAACGTCTATTAATAGACGGCTAATCCTTCCAACACCGGACAGTAAAAGATGATACCGGACACGGTAAAGACAGAAAGAAGTTCTAGTCACTGCTGTGCAAGTCACAGACTTGACTTGTCTTAAGGCAAAGCAATCCCATTACAGGCCTGATCAGGTCCTTAGTGTTTCAGGAGGTTGAGGCTCCCAGATTTCTAGACAATCGGCACATGAAAGTGGTAAGGTTGTCAGCCGTACGCACCGGCCGCCTTTACCCCCAGGAAATATTCCTGGTACTCATTTGTGTTAGAGGATGAGTCGACCCCAGGGCCGTAGTGCGGCCGGAAGGATTATGTCAATGAAAAATTCCAATGATACCATCGGGAATCGAACCCGCGACCTCAACCAAGTGCGCCACCGCGTGCCACCGTTGACTTGTCTTAGCGTTTACAAATTTATATAACACAAATAACTGAAGTAAAATTTGCCTTGTGCTAATTAAACATCGCGCCATGCAGTTATATGATTGAGGGGAGGCATAGCTCAAATCGGCACTAGATGGCGGACAGAGGTCAGCTTCAGGCACTGGCCGCTTTACCTCCAGAGAAATCCGCCCGGTACACACTGAATAAGAGGGTGGATGGGCTGCAGAGTCGATCTGGACAAGAAATGGTCTTACCTCTGCCAGGAATATAAGAAAATTCTTCTGCGGTCCGGTATGTAGTGTAAATACTGAGCTACACCGGCTCCTTAGGGCTGTAGAAAATTTGGTACTGAAAATGAAAATATTTTGAACCGAGCTGTAATTTTATACCTTGGTCATTCTATTAAGGTCTTTGACAAAAAAAGCGATGCATAAAGACCTGATGCGGCTGATTACAAGTATTTCGGATCAGCAAAAAACAGCTAAATTTACACAGTGTCAAAACGTAATTAGACTATTGCCTAAAACATGGATTTTAATGCGAAGAAATTTTTGAAACGTGAAGATGTTTGATAAATACTTGCTATAAAATTAATTCAAAATCTGATCAAATCAGTCGAACTGTTTTCGATTTAAATTACATCGTAATTGTTACATTTTGGACTTCAAGACAAAAGTTAAAAATGAGGCTACTTTTGGACAAAAAATTATGGGATTTATTTTTCTCTGCAAATCTTGTTCGAGACAGTTTTTGTATAGTAAATATTTTAAAAGATGCATGTAAAAATGCTTTTAGTTTTTTGCCCAATTTTAAGCAAAGCCATAACATGCCCTCAAGTTTTTGGTGAATGAACTTTATTGACAATCCATTTAGCGGTTCTGCAGTTGTTACGAACGCTTTTCTGTAGCTTTTCATTTCCAACGCATGAGAAAGTAAGTTAGAGGTGATATCTTACCTGTGGTGATATCTTACCTGTGGTGATATCTTCCCTGTTGTGATACCTTGCCTGTGGTGATGTCGCACCTGTGGTGATATCTTACCTGTGGATCAGACAGTACAGTTAGTGGTGATATCTTACCTGTGGTGATATCTTACCTGTGGTGATATCTTACCTGTTGTGATACCTTGCCTGTGGTGATGTCGCACCTGTGGTGATATCTTACCTGTGGATCAGACAGTACAGTTAGTGGTGATATCTTACCTGTGTTGATATCTTACCTGTGGAGCAAACAGTAAGTTAATGGTGATATCTTACCTGTGGTGATATCTTACCTGTGGTTATATCTTACCTGTGGTGATACGTTACCTGTGGAATATCTTACCTGTGGTGATATCTTACCTGCGGTGATATCTTACCTGCGGTGATATATTACCTGCGGTGATATATTTCCTGCGGTGATATATTACCTGCGGTGATATATTACCTGTGGTGATATCTTACCTGTGGTGATATCTTACCTGTGGTGATATCTTACCTTGGTGATTCTTACCTGTGGATCCCTACACCGCGGACAGGAACACAAGAAGTGTTTGGTGATTTTTAGGTGGTGTCGCCTAGAGGCTGTTCCCCACAACAGGGACGTGTAAGAGCTGGTGATCTCCGTGCCGGCCGGAATGAGTGACGCAGCCCTTACTGTCATCTTCTGCTTCTCGTCGTAACCATGACGAGTGTTCGGTGTGCAAGCATGGTTCATCATGGCTGCTAGCGGGTAGAGACCGCGGAGGCTGGGAGCCAGTCCATTGAGTGGTCGCTCTTCCTCTGTTGATAAGGCTGGTTTTTTGTTTATCACGTCTTTTGGGATTTGTGCCGTTTCAAACGCATTTGCATCCATGACGCAACAGGCAAGACGCATGAATTCCTCCTCATCTCTGGTGGGTCCTTCCTCCGTGTATCGTTTGAGCAAGACGATCTGAAGTCAAACAGATGATTAGGGGGCTTTGGGGGCGTCTTTTGGTTTTGCGGATTAGGGGGTGTATTACCTGGTACGTGAACTGCCATTATTTCGGAGGAATATACTTCCTCCATCTTCAGGAGAGAAGTTTTCTGCAGTGAGTGTGGGAGTTGATTACAGCTAGTCGGACAAGCACATTCTACTGCCTATCTTCAGTGTAGATACACACACGTGGTCCTATTTCGATAAATTACTTAATGACCAAGATTCGATGAACGTTGCCAGCACTTGTATTAACGTTGTTTTATGACGCATTTTAATTAATTTTATGGGACAAATGCTTCTCTACTTGTTTCGCTCAATGTTCCTCTACTGCGAAGATGGAGGTAGCAGCTTCCTCCGAAACGTTGGTACCTATCTACCAAACTTCACAGCGTCACATACCAGAAGATAATCTTGACACCACTCTAAGAACATGAAATGTGACATTGTTACGTTGTGTAATTTCTTTCGTATGGAAAATTCATTTTTCTAAAATGTAAAAGGAAATTCTTTTATTGCTTACGTGGCACAGTAGAAACGGTTAAAATGTTAAGTTTTCCCTGTGTGCGCCTGAAGGCTTGTAGGCGGAGTAGCTACACTCATTCTTAACCTCGGCATTATGCAGATGCGAGTGGTCAGCTCCAGGCCCAGGCCATCTTACTCCCGGACACAGAGACTCGTGTGCCTACTGAGTACGTCCGTGATTCCTTTCGACTTATGTTTCATGTTCTTGAAACATAACACAAATGTAAGCAACTGCCGGACCCACAACTATCAACGCTGCGGTAAATCTTAGGAGCTGTAACGTAGGAAAGCATTTCGCTTTTAGTTCTGTTTTCTGGCACCGCACCAAATGTAAATGTTTGTTGCTTCTCGTGTCCATCAACTTCAGCACTGTACAGGGGTGTGCAGTTGTCTCAGTCCGGGGATCGAATTCCAGGCTGATCCTCATGGGAAAGACGTAGAGACAGCTAACAGCTTGACGCGGAAGGAGATAAAATGAAAACGACAGCTATAGTCACACCTTGTATTGCAGGTGACACTTATGTCGGACTGTGTGCAATGTCTTGCTTTTAGACAAGAACACGCAGCGCTTTGCTAGTCGACTGTGCTGACGTCATCAGGTTAAAAGATAAATTATGCAACGTGATCTGTAGAACTGTGTTGTTTAACTATTGTAATACTGAGAGAGAAGAAGAAACTGTGGGTGTGGCGAGGGGCACCGCATTTATTGTTATTATTGTTATTGTTATTATTATTACAGGAGGGAATCAAAAGAATTTACTGTTTTGAAGCTTCTCGGTCCTTCTGGTAAAACACCTGAATTATATTTAAAAATTCAGTCCGTACCGCGCAGTAAACACACTCCGTCTCAGTTATACAAACCAGACAGTTAATGTTGTACAGTGAAATAATCGCTGTTTGTTCTGAGATCCACACAAAACACATAAATACAGTCCGTACCGCGCAGTAAACACACTCCGTCTCAGTTATACAAACCAGTCAGTTAATTTTGTACAGTGAATTAATCGCTGTTTGTTCTGAGATCCACACAAAACACATAAATACAGTCCGTACCGCGCAGTAAACACACTCCGTCTCAGTTATACAAACCAGTCAGTTAATGTTGTACAGTGAAATAATCGCTGTTTGTTCTGAGATCCACACAAAACACATAAATACAGTCCGTACCGCGCAGTAAACACACTCCGTCTCAGTTATACAAACCAGTCAGTTAATGTTGTACAGTGAATTAATCGCTGTTTGTTCTGAGATCCACACAAAACACATAAATACAGTCCGTACCGCGCAGTAAACACACTCCGTCTCAGTTATACAAACCAGTCAGTTAATGTTGTACAGTGAATTAATCGCTGTTTGTTCTGAGATCCACACAAAACACATAAATACACTGCGTGGGCAGAACGTAGAATTTGTGAATGTTAAACCTGGCGGTACATATAGTTCGTACCGCGCAGTAAACACATTCCGTCTCGGTTACAAAAACCAACCAGTTAATGCTGTACAGTGAAATAATCGCTGTTTGTTCTGAGATCCATACAAAACACATAAATAAACTGGGGTTTATGGGGTTAAAGTAGTCTCCATATTCTCTAGAGTAGAGTTCTAGTTTTTAAACTGGTAACCGAAGTATAGCTAGCTATCGAAACGTGGTATTTTTTAACCAAAAGCAAGACAATGCAGATACGTCACAACGACATCTCGCCGCAATAACAAACCTTCGTCACAGGTGTTTATTTATGAATGCAAGTTCCGGAAGTGACAAAGTGTCAGTATGTTATACAGGGACATTATTTTATCTGACAAATCGCATCACTCTTTCAATTAATATTCGCGTGACGGCAGGCAACACAGCGACCGTCGCTCTTCCAATTTGCTGTAAGTCGCGGTCCACGCGTATAAGTTCAGTGCATTGCAGTTAGTATTACGGAAGGACGTGACAGGAGACTGGAGAAAAATACATAATTCAGAGCTTCATAATATTTTTCTCTTTACTAAATGTAATCTTTGAGACGAAATTAAGGAGATGGGACGGGTGGGGCATGTAGCATATATGGAGGACAGCAGAAATGCGTATAGGATTTTGGTGGGGAAACCTGAAGAAAAGGACCATATGGAAAACCTAAAAGTAGAAATTAAAATAGACTTTACAGGAATATAATGGGAGGGTGTCTGCTGGATTGATCTGGCTCAGGATATGGAGAAACGGTGAGCTCTTTAGAACACGGTAATAAACCTTCAGGTTTCATAAATTTGCCACATTTCTTAATTATTTGCTGAGTACTTCCTCAAGAAGGACTCTGCTCCATGGAGTTGCATAGTCTGGTAGGTTGGTACAAATTTTAGGGGTGGATACCGCCTCCATCGTCATCGTAAAAGATGCAAACAGTATATTCCTCTGGAAGGGTGGTAACCATTGCCAGACTGTACGGTGACGTAATCCAGACGACAGTGATGTAGTGATTAGGCCTCTTGAACTTGCGCAAGACGAAACCATCACTACTGAAGGACTAAAACGAGAGTACTTGCACGATTATGTGTACTTCTTGTAATGAAATGAGTAAATTTGTGCTTAGCCATAACTGTTCGCTTACACGAAGGCTCTTAATGGAGTCTCGAAGACGAACTGGACACCCTTGAGTTAAAACAGATCTTGGCCAACCTACGGCCGAGTGACGGCCTAGCGTCTTAACTTCTTGTCAATCAAGATGTCTGTGACAAGGGTTCGAGACCAAGACGGTATATTAAGCTCACAGCAAACTGACTGTGACTTACAAGCCTTTCTGACAGCTGATATCGTTCACGTTAACACAGTAAAACCCAGTAGTTGCTTTATGTACCTACAGGTGTAACACTAAGGAGTGTGCATTTTGCTCACACAGCTATTTCTTTTATTTACTATGTATTATATAACACAGTAATTTCTCTAACAGAAGCACGCTGTTTGCCTGTGAGGCGCGAGCCTGAAATTTATGTATATAACGTAAAGTTCTCCCTAGAACAGGCCATGAAGGGACAGAGGGGGAGTAGAGGTATAACTCTACTCTTTCCTTAACCTCGGTGCTAGATGGGGGTGGGTGATCAACGCCACGCCCCGGCCACTTTGCTCCCGGGAAAGAGACCCAGTACTCATTGTATAGGAGGCTGGGTGGGCCCCAGGGCCAGTCTGAAAATCTCGGCTCCACCGGGATTCGATCCCCGGACCGTCCAGCACGTAGCGAGTCGCTATACCTACTGAGCTATCCAAGCCCACTACATATATATATATATATATATATAATATAATACACATTTAGTGGTGGTCGTGTCATGGCTCAGGTGGTTAGTCGCGGAGGCCAGGGTTAGATCCCCTGTCAGACAAAGTGAGATGTGTGATGGACAAAGTGGCCCTGTGACAGGTATTGCACCGAGTACTTCTGCTTCCTCCTGTCAATATCATTCCAACTATGCTCCACACTCATCTTCAGCTATTACGTACATGCTGCTCTTACCAGAAGGACAAACGGACGAAGCCTGGGGACCTCCACAAAGTGATGCTATTTCGGATATCGAGGAACACTGGACATAATATTTCCACTTTTTCTTTCGTCTTCAAAGGGTTAAGAGGAACTCTAAAATAAGCCAACTGCGCAGTGGTGGGGCTTGCCAGACGAACACAGTGGCGTGAGTGAATGAATGGTCACTTTATTGTTACGTGAGTGCCAAGCGCAGACTGCGCGGAAAATATATGTTAGTAGCTCAGTCACTATAGTGATTTAATTACGAGCTGATCGATTGCGGAAACGGTGTCCGTTTCGAGGAAGAGGCGGAAGCTATTTGTTTCTTGACCTAGCACACACATCTTCCTTACATTAAATATACCATTACCAGACGAATTAAAGGTCACGTGTATACATATATATAATGAAAGTGCTGTACTGCGGTGTACCAGATAATTTTTCTTCCTTGTCTTTAATTCTCCTGATCTTGGTTTTTTCATGTAAGCCGGAACATGTAGCAATAAAGCTATACGATAGCAATTTATAACATAAAACACAGTTGTGATTGACGCTCACTATATGTACGTCTAGCGTAGCTACGTCACAAGGGGATGCCCGCACTTCAAGAATGTGACCCTAACCTACTTACACTTCCGATGTTCAAAATGCATGGATCTGTACTTGAACTCCCCCCATACATTTCTATGGCGCGGTGCTTAAACGAAAACTTAGCTTTACTTTCATCGCGTTGCTGTCTCAACCTGTCCTGAAGTTTTCTTAAAATTCAGATATTTTAGCCAAGAAAGTGCGTACAGTGCGTGCCAACAGTCATTACTGTCAAGGTACAGTATCATACAAGATTGTGAATGCTTGTAATTCGTTCCGGCATTGCAGTATCTGTCGTTAGGTACTATGGCTGTCGGGTGTATGTAGCGCTGTGTCACAACGATGACAGACAGAAATGTTAACTTCATAAAAGCACATTGTTTATGTACTATGTTGAACCATTAAAAGACTCTGCTTTTTGCCAAAGCAGCAGCGTTAGTAGTTAAGAACAGGACCAGAAGTTGGCAGCAATAAGGTGAGGAATACATATACTTCAGTATGTATTGGAATTGCACGCTATAAGTAAAGCTTTCAATATTTGCGTATTTGAAAAGTCGTAATATAAAAATCTCCCTGAAGTGCTATTGACATCTAACTGTGCATCAGTGGATACTGCAGCTAGAGACGGGGATTGTGAAAGTTTCGTTTTAAAATATCGCGAGGCTTTATACGCAATTAATTGCCAAAATAAAGACTGGCTATTCTTTGAAGCAGCATTAAGCGGTTGATTTTGTGACGGAGACACATTATGTTGTTGTGAAGCAGAGACTGAATTTTGTGACGGAGACACATTATGTTGTTGTGAAGCAGAGACTGAATTTTGTGACTGAGACACATTATGTTGTTGTGAAGCAGAGACTGAATTTTGTGACTGAGACACATTATGTTGTTGTGAAGCAGAGACTGAATTTTGTGACGGAGAAACATTATGTTGTAGTGAAGCAGAGACTGAATTCTTATACACTTCTTTAAGCTGAGATATCAAAGGCATAAGAGAATTGCGCACTTTGAATGCCAGTGGAATGTGTCCAGATTTAGCTGTAGACATTTGGCTACATATCTGACAACTTGTGTACCAGTCCCGTGTTGTTATATACTTAATCTCATCTAATACCAGGCACAATCATACATCCAAATTTAACCTCATGTCTCGTGATATTACAGACAGGTGAGCTAGAAAAAAACAACAAGTTAGGAAAAGCTGAGCAATTCTATATAACTTATTTCGGTTTTCTTCAATCATCTCGAAACCTCTAAAGGTTATTGAACTTTGCACTAAATGCAAGTTATCTGTTTCATTTATTGCTATAATGTTTTTCCTAAACATTTTCGCTCCGAATAATATTTAGCGGGTCAGCCCGAAATACAGACAGAAACTTCTGCTGGTAAGGTGTCCGTTATTCGTGCCCTATTTTAAACAGTGTTTCGGAATGCATTGACAATTGTATCTAACAACAAAGCCACAATAACAAAGGTCATGACTGTCTGTTCAGAACAATTGCTGTTGTTACATGTAGAAACGTAAGGATAGAGAGGCTAGGGGAAGTTAATAGGAATTGTTTTGGAAGAGTTTCCTTTGTGAACAAGCCGGAAATGCTGGAAAATAGTACGACAACCATTTACCAGTCATAATTCACTTTTATTAACCATATGTAATGCAGTCGTAACTCCGTATAGGACCTGATAATAAATTTAAAAAATCTCACTTTTTTCTACAGAGCGTATTTATATATTCCGTACGACTCTCAATTTAAAAACACATTATTTACGCAGACGGAATTAAGTGACTGGTCTTTGTAATGACAAGTGACGGCATTATCTGTGAGTTACTGACTAACATTTGATACACTTTGGGCGAAAGTTCTCAGAGCACTGATGGAATTGGAATTATTATAGTTGGGTTGAAAAATGTTTAAACTTCTCACGTTTTATACAAGAAAATTTTCATTGCCTTGTTAAGAAATGAAGTCTATCCTGAGCCAGATGAATCCAGTAAACAACTTGTTTATTTAAAATCCATTTTAATATCATCCACTTATGACTCTCTTTCAACAGGTATCCCCGAACGTTTGTACGAAATTGTCGTCTCTACGTTTGTACGTTTGTACGTTCGGTCATCACATTCTGATCGCACAAACGATGTTTACTGCTCATTACATAATTCTCTCTCTCTCTCCCTCTTAGGTCCAGATATTTCCGTCAGCTCGCAAACATTTTCTGTCTGCCGTCTTTTCTTATTTTAACGAAGGTCAAACAAAAAACAGATTGTTTACAGCGCTACCTGAAAGTTCAGTTTGTTACAACACTTTTGTACCTGCAGTAAATGAACAGTAGCGAAATTATTTGTGCAAGTAGCAAAATGTGTGTTTGGAAAATAACTGTAGTGCGTTGGAGTTCACTTAGTGTAGTAGTTTGATATTGCGAGATTTGAGGTTATGACAGCGGTGTTGCTGAACATTAAGTACTTGTGGGATGTGATAAATACGTACAAGTTACCGACGTTTCAAAGCTTTGTAATTAGAAACATTTATGTTGTTTTTCATTTTAAACTGTGCACTAACTATATAACCTGTAATTTATAACTCAGGACCATTATTTTATCTGACAACTCGCATCACTCTTCACTCAGGCTGTTTATTGTTACGGCAGGTAGCGCAACGCTTCCTGCTATTCCAGTTTTTCACGAGTGAGGGTCAAATCGTTTTAGTTCAACGTGTTTTAGTTAATTTATGTTTTTACTCACCGTATTTAAAGAAGGCGCTGGAAATGTCTTCTTTCGGCTTGCAGGCATGCATCACATCTAACAGATATGTTGTTAATTGAATGTCCAAGTTTTACAAGATACGCGAGCCGATTGCATGTTACTAGCGACAGTTGTCAGATAAAATAATGTTATCTATATCAGAAGCTAATGCTTTTTCTGTTCTTATGCATGGTATAAATTAAAATTTTTAGTAGTTGCAAGTATGAGCAGAGGATGGCCACAATATGATGCCTGCATGTGTCTATATCAAAATATCCGTTTTTTCCGTATCACTTTCTCTAGGTGGCAAGACTCATTTTTGTTTACAAACGAGCCGACGGGAAGTGACTAGCAACAGTTGGCAGAATAAGACCCATACACTGTCTTAGTACACATCACTCTTGTGTGCTAAGGTTGGTATGCTAAATTACAGGATAAAAGCATGGCGAAGGTACCTAGACTGTAATGCTGTAATGCCTTTCCTCTCACAAGCAGCACTTCTCAGTTTCAGCGCTGTCTAGACTTGATATCTCTCATTTGAAGATTAACAGTGTGCCGTGTTACGTGACTTGAGCACGAGATAGTTCCGCCGGACGATAACTGCCACCGCCTTGTCTTCATTGAGTTGTACCTGTCCTTTCCTTCCCTGTGGCTATAGTGGTTTGTTCCAACTGTTTACCTTTTTACGTGTGCTTTTTCCTAGGGTCACTCAACTTCCTGACTACGAGATAGTTACATCAAAAGTGTGTTTCGGCTCTTGGTTCTAAATTTACGTTTTGGCAAGCTAGATTATTGGATTCTGTAGTCCTTGGTAGTGCTGCAGCGTGAGTGAGGGTTTTTATCTACCTGAGCACTACCAAGTGTCCATTGAGCTGTGTGGAGCCTCTCTTTTATTTGTTATCGAAGTGATTTTTGGTTATTGTGTTTATATATGACTGTCTACGTGGGTTCTGTAAGTTCTGATTCACATTAAATTAACCTGTAATAAAGAGATGGATGCATTGTGAATTGTTGTAGTGACTGAGTGCGTTGGAGGAGTGTTGTTTGTGCCGTCAGGGAGGGATAGTGATCTGCGGAGTTATGAAATGAAAAATCAGATGGCACAACAGATTTGTTTCAGTATGAGTCACGTTTTTAGCTGTAGTACAGGGTGTAACTTTTATCGTGATTTCAGTCTTCCGCCGCGATGTTGATGAGATCTGCGCCCTTCTGCGGTATTACGCAGCGTCGAGTGGTAATCCTTTACCGACGTCTCGGGACAACGTATCGGTCCCATCTTCAAGGGTCAAGAAGTCCAATAATTGCCTTATACTTTTCAGAAGGGACCAATACGTTGTCCCGAAAAGTCTGTAAAGCATTACCACTCGACGCTAAGTAATATACCAGAACAGTACAGATCTCAACGTGTTCCTCAGCACGGCTGTTACGGAATATCCGTAGCATGCAGGTTAATGCGATAAATCTGCCGTAGTGAGTGACACGATAGAAGAGACACCCTGTAATATCACTCTTCCATACCTCAAACGCATGCTCTGGACCGCAGTGACTCTGGAGACACTGGAGCACCTGCCTCTTCACGGGACTCAGCGAGAGACACCTCACCGGTATGACGGCTCTCAGCAGTTCGTCTGACCACGAGCCGTCAGTTCGCACAGCCCAACTCCTCAACCTCTGACACTCAAACACGTGATGTGAACCGTCTTCGCACAGCGTCGAACACACTGGCAACACGCATCCTCTGGAGCAGGACACCAACGTCTCTGTTCCCTGGTGACAGCCGACGCATAGCGGCGGACACCGAAGACCTGCACGCGGCCCTAACACCAGTGGCACGTCGTAAAACACTAGCTCACCGGCGGTGATGTCGCGGGTAGCTATGGCTCCGCGACAGCCTAGTGGCTACATCGCCAGGACCCAGGGCCACGCCTGACTGTCGTCGGGTAGACCCGCTAGCCTGAGGTGCTCTCTGAGAATCCGCGTTGTGTGTTCGCACGTTCCTGCCATACGGTCATCGAACGACCACAACACGTGTTGCGGCGTCGTTTAAAGTAACTGCGACAGTGGGGATTCATCCAACCGCAGTGACGCACGCTAACAACTGCCTGTTACTTGTGGCAGACAAACATTTTTTTCAGTTCCAAGTATAACCACAGAGCACCTTGCACTGACTGCTAAAAAAGTGTAGATAAATGCACAATACAAGGAGGCCGGAGGGCCAGTCTATATAGTGACTGTGCTACGGGTTGGACGATCTGGGTTTGAATCCTGGCAGTGACAAAACATTCTCTCTGTATTTCACACGGCCTCATATTTAAAGGACACCAAGTTTCTTTCTCCTGGTTAAAGCAGCCGGGGCGTGAATTTAACCATTCACCCCCATCTAATTAGAGGTTAAAAATGAATGGAGCTATACCGCTACTCCCCCTATATTCCTTCAGGGCGTGGATGAAGACAACTTCACCAATTTAAATGCAACTTACGATGATTTTAAAGAGTCGCCTCAGTAAGGCTGTAATTACAAAAAGCTCTTCTTTTGACACACATGGTGTATTTGTGTGTTTGTTATGGCTTTTACAGAGGCGTAACAGTGGTGGGGCAAATGGGCCACTCGCCCCAGGTGCAGTACAGTTAGCGGGACAAAATGGAAAATTTCAAAATAAAAAACATATGCAATATCATATCTTGTAATATATAAAATGTTAAGTCCATTTAGATTTTAATCCCTTTTGGGGAAGACGGAGCGGGGGGGGGGGGGGGGGGTTGTGCACAGTTTAGTAGTTTTTCAAGGCGCAGAAAACCTTAGTCACAGTTATAATTCTCATTATAAAAAATGATAATTTCCCTGAACTGCATTAAGAAGCCTGTTTTTGTCACGGACAGGCGGCCTGTTTGCTCTCAGGATGTAACTCAATCTGTGAACATTATTTTAATAAACTTCAGACGTCAAAGGGTTAAATTTAGACTCTCTGTGATTAGTGGACGAGCAGACTGACCTTATGGTCCATGTATCTTGTGAAGTTATTTTGTTCCTTTACACACTTCAAGTTTACTTAATTGTGTTAAAACCGTAAGGACGAAACGCAATCTGTTTCATTTAATGGCTCAGCTCGTACCGCGCAGTAAACACACTCCGTCTCAGTTATACAAACCAGTCAGTTAATGCTGTACAGTGAAATAATCGCTGTTTGTTCTGAGATCACACAAAACACATAAATACAGTCCGTACCGCGCAGTAAACACACTCCGTCTCAGTTATACAAACCAGTCAGTTAATGCTGTACAGGGAAGTAATCGTTGTTTGTTCTGAGATCACACAAAACACATAAATACAGTCCGTACCGCGCAGTAAACACACTCCGTCTCAGTTATACAAACCAGTCAGTTAATGCTGTACAGTGAAATAATCGCTGTTTGTTCTGAGATCACACAAAACACATAAATACAGTCCGTACCGCGCAGTAAACACACTCCGTCTCAGTTATACAAACCAGTCAGTTAATGCTGTACAGGGAAGTAATCGTTGTTTGTTCTGAGATCACACAAAACACATAAATACAGTCCGTACCGCGCAGTAAACACACTCCGTCTCAGTTATACAAACCAGTCAGTTAATGCTGTACAGTGAAATAATCGCTGTTTGTTCTGAGATCCACACAAAACACATAAATACAGTCCGTACCGCGCAGTAAACACACTCCGTCTCAGTTATACAAACCAGTCAGTTAATGCTGTACAGTGAAATAATCGCTGTTTGTTCTCAGATCCACACAAAATACATAAATACACTGTGTGGGCAGAACGTAGAATTGTTGAAAGTTAAACATGGTGGTACATATAGTAGCCAGTAAACTTTAAAGTCATAATTGTTAAGGTTGTACTTTTGGTGAGATTTGAATTAATTAATGAGTATGAATGACTGATGCAATGATTGTTACAGGGGAAACCGACATATTCGTAGAAAAACCACTGCCAGTGTTACTTTGTACACCACAAATCCCACATGAACTGGCCTGGTATCGAACCCGACCCTCCGAGTTGCTATGTCGTCACCTAACCATCTGGACCCTTGCACAGCCTGACTTCTTAGCTGTATATAGTGTATAATATGGAGTGACGGAATGATTGATGAAGGTAACGTATCTGGAAGGAAGCAGTCGTGGCCTATATTAAGGTACAGTTACATCAAGAGTCCTGTCACATATTTGGCATACAGAAAAACGAACACAGGATGAAGAATTTCTTGACTGTGACATCCATTAACTTGAGATTTCTGTTTCACCTAAATCCGATATAAAGTGTCAGATGTAATGATAACTGTTTGCATCAAACAACGAGAGAAATCGAACTGCTGTCAATAATTAAACATCTACTGACAACGTGGGCTGCCAGATAGCGACTTATGAAGCAGTGCATTTGTGAGTTGTGTTGGACTTAGCGGTCTTGTGGTATGTGTTGTTGTTGTGTTGTTGTTTTTTTGTTGTAGTTGTTGTGTTGTTGTAGTTGTTGTTGTGTTGTTGTTTTTGTTGTTGTTGTGTTGTTGTTGTGTTGTTGTTGTGTTGTTGTTTTGTTGTTGTGTTGTGTTTGTTTTGTGTGTTGGTTTGGTGTTGTTGTGTGGTTGTGTTGTTTTGGTGTTGTGTGTGTTGTTGTTGTGTTGTTGTTGTTGTTGTTTTGTTGTGTTGTTGTTGTGTTGTGTGTTGTTGTTGTGTTGTTTGTTGTGTTGTTGTTGTGTGTTGTTGTGTTGTTGTTGTGTTGTGTTGTGTTGTTGTTGTTGTTGTTTTGTTTTTTGGTTGTGTGTTGTTGTTGTTGTTGTTGCTGTTGTGTTTGTTGTGTTGTTGTTGTGTGTTTGTGTTGTTGTTGCTGCTGTTGCTGTGATCACCATCACCATCATCACCATCACCACCACCATAACCATCACCATCACCACCACCACCACCATCACCATTACAGTCACCACCTCCATCACCATCACCGTCACCACCACCATCACCGTCACCACCATCACCATCACCATCACCAACACAACCACCATCACCATCACCGTCACCACCACCACCACCACCATCACCATAACCATAACCATCACCGTCACCACCACCACCACCATCACCATCACCATCACCGTCACCACCACCATCACCATCACCACCACCATCACCATCACCACTACAATCACCATCACCATTACCGTCACCACCACCATCACCACCACCATCACCATCACCATCACCATCACCATCACCACCACCATCACCATCACCATCACCACCACCACCACCACCACCATCACCACCACCATCACCATCACCATCACCACCACCATCACCATCACCACCATCACCACCATCACTGTTACCCTCACTACTACAATTCTTGTCGCTTTAAGCTGTTCCTGTTACAGTTATCATTACTATGTTTAAATGTACATTTCGCCCTGTGACCTGCCATGAAGGCGCAGAGAGGAAGTAGAGGTACAGCTCTACTCTTTCTTTAATCTTGACGGTAGGTGGGGCTGGTTGGTTAACGCCAAGTCCCGGCCTTTTTACCCCTGGGAATGACCCGGTACCCATTATATAGAAGGCTGGGTGGTACCCAGGGACGGTCCGGAAATTGTCGCCCCCACTGGGATTCGATCCCCGGACATTCCAACCCGTACCACAGTCGCTATACCGACTGCTACATAAACAAATGAACGCGAACAGTGTAACATTACTGTGTTAGTGTTTATTTGTTTATTTATTTGTGTGTTGTGTATTGAAACACGTGACGTGGTCATGTGTAAAAAGTAGGCAGTCTGGGAATTCAATTGTTTTGCTACTTTACCTGCGTTACTCAAAATGTCTCACTTATCTTTCACCTTATTACTGCAGCAGCTGCATTACTTTAAGTGCGACGGCTTACAAATGTTCTCACTAACTTACATGTTTGCATGACTACACACTTTGTATTTTCCATTCCAGATATGTGTTCAACTGACGTCATGTCAAATTGCACTACGATGTACAAACAGTACGACGGCTGATATTATCTCAGTACCAACGCAATATTCATATTCATCATCTTCGGCATCAGTAGAGACATTAGTGCCAGTTGGTTAATACAAAAATCCAATTATTATGCTGGAACGGCGTTATTGATAGGGCAGGGTGTGGGGGGGGGGGGGGGTTGCCCAACATTTACCGACTGTACTGCCGACGTCTGCTGGACGCTGGTTTACGGATGCATTGCGGTGGAGATTAAATTGGACTCTGGAACAAAGTGCTTGTAGCGCCATAACCGGCGCCTACGTGCGTTACTGTAGCCGGCGGTTACTGGCTGTGGTTGGTGCAACATAGATGGCAGAGAAAGGAAAATTGTGCGCAAAACATATCACATGATCACATGATGATGGCCGTGCCTTGGCTCAGACAGTTAAACGCTGGCCTCTCACCGCGGAGGCCCGGGTTCGAATTCGGTTCGGTCCACGTGGGATTTGTGGTGGACAAAGAAGCAGTGGGATAGGTTTTCCCCGAGTACTTAGTAATGTAAATACACATAAAATATGGAATTTATTGCAAACTACAGCAGTAAGTATAAAGTCCACATATTGCAATTGCCCTATATATAAATGAAATACAAAATTCCCCATCACCAAAGTAAGCAGATACTAAAAATCACCAAAACCACCACAACAGGTCACTGGGCCCACGATGTGGCAGACCATTGTTGATGACAGTGATATGTGATACTGATAAGTGACAGTGGTTGTGGTTGTTTGTTACAAACAAAACAGACTGCATTGTGTTTGTGTTGCGGACGGTACAGTGCCCAGGTACACTGTGTGTCCTGAATGCAGACATGTTGAATGTTCGATACATATAGTTACCACTGTGCTTTACACAGTTAACTGTCCTTAGCTACGGCTTACCAGGTCCAGCCAATCTGCCACATCTTTGTCTCCCCGACTCCACGCCAAGTCACTCGCGGTCCGACCGTCAAAATTCTTCACACTAACATCCGCTCCCCTCTCCACAAGCAGCTTCACCACTGACAAATGTCCCTCCTCTGCCGCATAATGCAGCGCGGTATCACCGTAAAAATCCTTCACACTAACATCTGCTCCCCTCTCCACAAGCAGCTTCACCACAGACAAATGTCCCCACCGTGCCGCAGTATGCAGCGGAGTGTTTTGCCAAATGTTCATATGATTCATCTTCGCTCCCCAGTCCAGCAACAGACGGCACACATCCAGAAGTCCATACGAGGCTGCTAGATGCAGAGCGGTATGCCGATAAGCATTAGCTCTGTCTACGTTAGCGCCACCCTCCAGCAACACCCGCACCACCTCCACATGGCCATTTCTAGCAGCATATGTCAGCGGTGTGTTACGGTACTTATCATCTGAAGTGCAGTTGTCATTGCTGCATTTCAATAAGATCTTTGTGCTGTTCACATCGCCGGATTTAGCAGCGTTAAGCACATACCGGCAGGCGAACTGTAGAAGAAATCAGACTGTATTGTAAGTATTTAGTTGTTAACCTTCGTTAAGTACGTAGGCTGCCTCCGAGATACTGTTTTCTTTTTTTTCTTTTTTATTACCAACATGCTCCATTACAAAGTAATAATACACGTTTAAGTTTTCTTTTAGTTTTACATTAACTTAGTGTTTGAACAATTCATATTTGTTTGTGGCAGGCTTATGTCTAAGGTTAATTATCTAGTTCTTAATACCTTGTATGATTTTATTTTCTTAAGCGTCAATTGAATTATGTGATTATAACGAACGTAATTTGTTAGTTGATGCACTTAAAACTACACGTCTAAATTCTAGCATTACCATGTTTACAATTGCATTTTTATCCTTCACATTAAATGAGTGTTTCCTGTCTACATATAACAATTACATTTTAATTGAAAATACATCTGTTTCATCTTACTATTGTAGTGCATTAAAGTCGATTGATTTTACAAATCGTAAAAATATAGTCATATGTTTTGCTACAAGGTTGCTGTTTGTAGTTGGCCAGTTTCCTCCATTAGCTGTAATTTGCTGTGTCATGATTTTTCTTTGAGTTTCCAGTATTTTGCATGTGTATAGCATTGTATAGGAAGATACAGTACAGTACATTAAGGGATGAAGGTGCGTGCACAATGGTAAGTAAATGTAACATTGACAGTGTGTAGCTGTCTGTTGGAGTGTGAGGAATAGCTATAGGATCTGAATATTATTGATATTGCGTGCACAATGCTAAGTAAATGTAACATTGACAGTGTGTTGCTGTCTGTTGGAGTGTGAGGAATAGCTATAGGATCTGAATGTTATTGATATTGCGTGCACAATGGTAAGTAAATGTAACATTAACAGTGTGTTAGATGTGTGTTGGAGTGTGAGGAATAGCTAAGGATCTGAATGTTATTGATATTGCGTGCACAATGCTAAGTAAATGTAACATTGACAGTGTGTTGGCTGTCTGTTGTAGTGTGAGGAATAGCTAAGGATCTGAATGTTATTGATATTGCGTGCACAATGTAAGTAAATGTAACATTAACAGTGTGTTAGATGTGTGTTGGAGTGTGAGGAATAGCTATTGGATCTGAATTGTATTGATATTCGTGCACAATGCTAAGTAAATGTAATATTGACAGTGTTTAGTGTCTGTTGGAGTGTGAGGAATAGCTATAGGATCTGAATCTATTGATATTGCGTGCACAATGGACAAGTGAATAGCTTTAGGAGTTGGAATTATATGAATAAATGTCAAAGGAAAATTCATCGGAAGGGCATGACGTGCGAATAAGTGTAAACAGGTTATAGCACGATAGCAACACACTGCACTAAATAAGAAAAATGATTCAGCTATAGTAAAGTAATTAGACACAAAACATGGAATTTATTGCAAACTACAGCAGTAAGTATAAAGTCCACATATTGCAATTGCCCTTTATATGAATTACATACAAAATTCCCCATCACAAAAGTAAGGAGATACTAAAAATCACCAAAAGCACCACAACAGGTCACTGTGCCCACGATGTGGCAGACCAATAATGATGACAGTGAAATGTGGTACTGATAAGTGACAGTGCTTGTGGCTGTTAGTTACAAACAGAACAGATTGCATTGTGTTTGTGTAGATGACAGTGTTTGTGCTGCGGACTGTACAGTGCACAAGTACACTGTATGGCCTGAATGCAGACATGTGGTATGTCCGGTACATATAGTTACCACTGTGCTTTACACAGTTAACTGTCCTTAGCTACGGCTTACCAGGTCCAGCGCATCTGCCACGTCTTTCCTCCTTCTACTCCGCGCAATTTCACACGCGGTCTGTCCATCGCCATTCTTCACCCTAACATCAGCTCCCCTCTCCATAAGCAGCTTCACCACTGACAAATGTCCCTTCCATGCTGCCCAATGCAGCGGAGTGTCTTTCCACCTGTCCAGATGATTCACCTTCGCTCCCCAGTCCAGCAACAGACGGCACACATCCAGATGTCCATTGAAGGCTGCTAAATGCAGAGCGGTACTCTCATGACCATCAGCACTGTCTACGTTAGCGCCGCACTGCAGCAACACACGCACCACCGCCATCTTGCCATACCAAGCAGCATATGTCAGCGGTGTGTTACGATATAAAGTGCAGTTGTCACTGTTGCATTTGAACAAGATCTTTACAGTTTTCACATCGCCGGATTTAGAAGCGTCAAATAGATACCGGCAGACCTGTAGACGAAATCAGACTATACTTTAAGTTCTATGTTGTTAACCTGCGTTAGGTACGTAGGCTGCATCCGAGATACTGTATAACAAGATACAGTACACTTTAACATCTATTTAAAAAATAATTGTCTACTTTAAATTCGTCTACACCATATCAACTGTGTATAAAGGCTGCTAAATTGCTTTTATGTAGCAATGCTTTGTTTTGGTTTCCTGTAGATGATACCTTGGGGATCGAAAAGTTTATGAATAATTCAGTGTGATATTGTAATATAAATATCTAAGTAGCAGTATTGTGCACGGTGTTGGTCTGAGTGTTGCTAATTGTATATCGACATGCACAGTATGAACAGTGTAAAGTGTGTGAAATACGGTTTGTGGGCAGGCCTACATGAAAATAGTTCAGTGTGATATTGTAATATAAATATCTAAGTAAAAGTACTGTGCACGTTGTTGGTCTGAGTGTTGCTAATTGTATATCGACATGCACAGTATGAACAGTGTAAAGTGTGTGAGATACGGTTTGTGGGCAGGCCAACATGAAAATAGTTCAGTGTGATATTGTAATATAAATATCTAAGTAACAGTACTGTGCACGGTTTTGGTCTGAGTGTTGCTAATTTTATATCGACATGCACAGTATGAACAGTGTAAAGTGTGTGAGATGCGGTTTGTGGGCAGGCCAACATGAAAATAGTTCAGTGTGATATTGTAATATAAATATCTAAGTAACAGTACTGTGCACGGTTTTGGTCTGAGTGTTGCTAATTTTATATCGACATGCACAGTATGAACAGTGTAAAGTGTGTGAGATAAGGTTTGTGGGCAGGCCAACATGAAAATAGTTCAGTGTGATATTGTAATATAAATATCTAAGTAACAGTACTGTGCACGGTTTTGGTCTGAGTGTTGCTAATTTTGTATCGACATGCACAGTATGAACAGTGTAAAGTGTGTGAGATACGGTTTGTGGGCAGGCCAACATGAAAATAGTTCAGTGTGATATTGTAATATAAATATCTAAGTAACAGTACTGTGCACTGTTTTGGTCTGAGTGTTGCTAATTTTATATCGACATGCACAGTATGAACAGTGTAAAGTGTGTGAGATAAGGTTTGTGGGCAGGCCAACATGAAAATAGTTCAGTGTGATATTGTAATATAAATATCTAAGTAACAGTACTGTGCACGGTGTTGGTCTGAGTGTTGCTAATTGTATATCGACATGCACAGTATGAACAGTGTAAAGTGTGTGAGATACGGTTTGTGGGCAGGCCAACATGAAAATAGTTCAGTGTGATATTGTAATATAAATATCTAAGTAACAGTACTGTGCACGATGTTGGTCTGAGTGATGCTAATTGTATATCGACATGCACAGTATGAACAGTGTAAAGTGTGTGAGATATGGTTTGTGGGCAGGCCAACATGAAAATAGTTCAGTGTGATATTGTAATATAAATATCTAAGTAACAGTACTGTGCACGGTGTTGGTCTGAGTGTTGCTAATTTTATATCGACATGCACATTATGAACAGTGTAAAGTGTGTGAGATACGGTTTGTGGGCAGGCCAACATGAAAATAGTTCAGTGTGATATTGTAATATAAATATCTAAGTAACAGTACTGTGCACGGTGTTGGTCTGAGTGTTGCTAATTGTATATCGACATGCACAGTATGAACAGTGTAAAGTGTGTGAGATACGGTTTGTGGGTAGGCCTATATGAAAATAGTTCAGTGTGATATTGTAATATAAATATCTAAGTAACAGTACTGTGCACGGTGTTGGTCTGAGTGTTGCTAATTGTATATCGACATGCACTTTATGAACAGTGTAAAGTGTGTGAGATACGGTTTGTGGGTAGGCCTATATGAAAATAGTTCAGTGTGATATTGTAATATAAATATCTAAGTAGCAGTACTGTGCACGCTGTTGGTCTGATTGTTGCTAATTGTATATCGACATGCATAGTATGAACAGTGTAAAGTGTGTGACATACGATTTGTGGGCAGGCCTACATGAAAATAGTTCAGTGTGATATTGTAATATAAATATCTAAGTAACAGTACTGTGCACGGTGTTGGTCTGAGTGTTGCTAATTGTATATCGACATGCACTGGATGAACAGTGTAAAGTGTGTGAGATACGGTTTGTGGGCAGGCCTACATGAAAATATTTCAGTTCAGAGCATTGTAGTGAGGCAAGTAAATTTGGGTACGGAGAGTGAATGTGAATATTTCACACTGTTGACACCGTGCATCTTCGTCATATTAAATTAAGTTATAAACCAACAGATACACACTAAAACCACTTTTTAAGTAGCTTTATTTTAAAATTGTTAAAATTGTACCCCTACACGTGTTTCGATCCTAGGATCATCGTCAGGGGGTTTTTGCTAAAAGCTACAGTCACTTCAACACATGATTTAAAATATTCTATCTGCACTTTGAAACATAAGTTAAAATCTTGTAAAAAGATCCGCTAAAAGTTGTAAAATTATAAAAGCACTGTAGATGGTAGATTGTGGAACTGCTGGCGTGTGGTATTAAAAGCATATGAAATGTTTTTGCGTGGAGCGGAGTGTACTACGTGTTGTGCGGTGAGGAGTACTATGGTGGAGTCACCGTAGTACTCCTCACCGCACAACACGTAGTACACATAGATAGAATATGCATATTTGCATATAATAACTACAGATTTTCAGAGGTTCTTCATCAAGATGAAACAAACAGACAAAAACTTATGTGGCACTGTACATCAGCGGACAACGAGAGCATTACTTATGAGTTTCGTTCGTAAATGCTTGTCAGTTTGTTGACAGACAGAAATGGTCGGAACCTTCGGCAAAATGCGATTGGCATTTACTGCGAACAAGACTGCAGCGGCATCGAGAACAATTGCACAGTTTCATGAGCAGTGCAGTACATATCACCCCCACAAGTTAACCCCTGCAGCTCTGTAATGTTTAGACAAGTTACTCAGAGATCTCACAACAATTGGCCCAGATCACAGCACACTATCAAAAGAACGGAATGCAGTCCAAAAGAACCCACAACAAATTTTAGTACTCTGTACGTCTGCAGGCCCTTGTCACTCATGCGCTCCACGTATCGCGGTGTCTAGCGTGAAACTTTATCTGTGCCACTCTT
The DNA here is from genome assembly GCA_021186555.1 of Reticulitermes speratus. NCBI lineage: Eukaryota > Metazoa > Arthropoda > Insecta > Blattodea > Rhinotermitidae > Reticulitermes > Reticulitermes speratus. The sequence continues at coordinate 4,478,515 of JAJKFL010000042.1, forward strand.
CCTAGATGTGACAGCGTGGCTTATTTTCAGTAATTTCATAATCGTATATTATTCATAACTGAAATGAGCTTAAAAAACAAAGTATGAAACGCTGTAATGCCGACAGCTTTGTTCTGACTTTGGTTATGTATATATGTCACAATAGCAGCACGTGATACACACCATATGTCATCGTAATCACAAGTGATGTTTATGTATATATGGCACAATAGCAGCACGTGATACACACCATATGTCATCGTAATCACAAGTGATGTTTATGTATATATGGCACAATAGCAGCACGTGATACACACCATATGTCATCGTAATCACAAGTGATGTTTATGTATATATGGCACAATAGCAGCACGTGATACACACCAGATGTCATCGTCATCACAAGTGATGTTTAAGTATTTGTCACATCTGGCACCTAGCCTGTATCCCCTCATATAAGCAATCATTATTATTATTATTATTATTATTTACTGCAATTGGGTTTTCACCCGGTGGCAGTAGTCCTTACACTAGTACACACAATACAAATGGACATATAAATATACATAAAATTAACAATACAAAACAAACTATACACAATTACAAAACAAAATACATACAGTAAATACAAGTACACACATTATAACACCGTACACACATTATAAAAACATCCACACCTTGCAAAAGCATCCACTCCTTACAAAAGCATCCACACCTTACAAAAACATCCATACCTTACAAATACATTCACACCTTACAAAAACACCCATACACATACAAAACAAAATACATACGGTAAATACAAGTACACATATTAGAAAAACCCCGTTCACACCTTACAAAAACACCCATGCACATACAAAACAAAATACATACAGTAAATACAAGTACTCATATTAGAACACCGTACACACCTTACAAAAACACCCATACACATACAAAATTAAATACATACAGTAAATACAAGTACACACATTAGAACACCGTACACACATTACAAAAACATCTGCACCTTACAAAAGCATCCACTCCTTACAAAAGCATCCACACCTTACAAAAACATCCACACCTTACAAATACATCCATACCTTACAAAAACACCCATACACATACAAAACAAAATACATACAGTAAATACAAATACACATATTAGAAAACCGTACGCACCTTACTAAACCACCCTTACACATACAAAACAAAATACATACAGTAAACAAAATACATACAGTAAATACAAGTACACATATTAGAACACCGTACACACATTACAAAAACATCCACAACTTACAAATCATCCACACCTTACAAAAGCATCCACACCTTACAAAAACACCCATACACAGAATAAAAAAAAAATTTTTTTTAAACAAGCACAATACAAAAAACACCCACACATTAATTAATTTCAGTGCGTTAGAATATCCTCAGTATAAAGTCAGACCAAAGTACATGCTAATTATATCCCCCAAGAACTTAATTCACTTCACTTCACTTCGAAACCAGAGCACTTCACTTCACATCACTTCACACCCCTTCACTTCACATCCCTTATTTTTATTTAATCTCCACTTAAAAGTCCTTAGCTTGTAATGACGTTCTTGACCCTTTTTTTAAAAGAGCTTAATTTACAGGGAAAGTCGCTAGTACGCTTGGAGGTAATTGGTTCCAGCTTTTTATGGTCCTATTTACAAAGGAATATTTACCTACATCTGTTCTTTGTTTCCTAATTCTAATTTTCCGACTATGATCGTCCCTACCCAGGTAGCATGGTTTTAGCAGTCTATCCCCTATTGTTTTCCAAGCCCGTCCCCCGGTGTATGCTTTGAAAAGGGCGCATATTCGGGCTATCGCTCTACGCTGTGTCAATGTTTCCCAACCCGATTCATTTGTATTATTTGCAAATTTTGCCGCTCTCTTTTGCACGCGATTCAAAGCGCTTACCTGACCTTCTCTGTATGGGTCCCAACACACCGCTCCATACTCAAGTATCGGTCTCACAAGTGCCGTATAAGCTAAACTTTTCGTATTATTATTTGCCCTTTTGAGTATACGCATTACGAAATGAAGAGCCTTCCATGATTTTCTTAGTGTATAATTTACATGATCTGCCCAGCTTAGGTCGCTGCGTATAATTATTCCTAAATACTTAAAGCTATTTGCCTCTGGAATTAGTTGATCCCCAATACAATACCTCAGTTTACCTTTCACCCTAGCTCTATTGAAGCTTACTGCTTTACTCTTACCTGGATTTATCCTCATTTCATTTTCAACCGCCCATTCCCCTAATCTATTTAAGTCTGTCTGCAAATTTTCAATGTCATTACTATCGATTATTCTCCTGTATATTATACAATCATCAGCGAAAAGCCGTATATTTGACTCAATGTTTCTCCAAATATCATTAACATAAGCGAGGAAGAGCAACGGACCTAATACGCTCCCTTGCGGCACTCCCGACGTTACTCTGACTTCATCAGATAGTTGTCCGTCTACTCTAACTCTTTGCGAACGTCCTAACAGAAATTCCTTTATCCACACCACTACCCTCAAGTCCACACCGGTTTCCGCAATTTTTGAAAGCAGCCTATCATGTGGGACTAAATCAAAAGCCTTTGAAAAATCTATTATAATCGCGTCAGTCCTGACTCCCTCGTCCAATGAATCAGCAATATCTTGACAAACTGTGACTACTTGGCTTTCGCATGAGTACCCTGGTCTAAATCCATGCTGACCCTCATATAACCACTCACTCATTTCCCAGACTTGCCTTAGATACCCTGCTATAACGTGCTCCATTTGTTTGCAAACTACTGAGGTTAAACTGACCGGTCTATAGTTTCCCACTACCGATCGATCTCCCCCTTTATAAATAGGAACCACTATAGCTTTTTTCCAGTCCCCTGGGATAGAATTGTTGTTCATCGTTATATCTAGTAATCTCGCGAGGTATGGAATCATGGCTTCCCCACCTAACTTTAAAATTTCCCCAGGAATGCCATCTGGTCCGACGGATTTATTTCTCCCGATTGCTGATAGTCGTTTCCTTAAAATGTTGATACTAATGGTGAACGGTTTTCCTGAATCTGTCGATTGGATTTGCGGGGTGTTTCGTTCGCAACTGAATACAGACGCATAATAAGAGTTTAGGGAGTTGGCCTTTTCTATTGGTTCGGTGATGATATTTCCATTAATGCCCTTGATCGCAGGAATATTTTCTCTATTACCTTTACGTCTTTTAACATACTTATAAAACTCTGCCCAGCATTTACCTTCGTTTTGTAAGACCGAACTTAAGAATGTCTCCTGAGCCTTCTTTTTTGCTATCAGTAACTCTTTGGATAAACGTTTCAGCTCTGCTTGGTAATGCCCACCAAATTTTCGCTTATTGTAAACTTTCCTCACCTTTACCTTAAGTCGTTTTACTTCCTTCGTATAATATTCCGGATCCGGATTTTTACTTAGAATTTTATGTGGTACAAAACGTTCTATACCCTCAAAGACTATTTCCTTGTAGCTTTTCCATATCTCCTCCACGCTACTACCATTTCCAGCCCATAAGCTAAAATTTTCCCGAAGAAATGTTTGCAAACCTAATACATCTGTTTTGTGGTACACCGGGACTATCCTTTCAATTTTTTTCTCCCGACAATTTTCATCCCATTCTACTTCCAATAAAACCCCGCTATGATCGCTGATTCCGTGCACAATGTTACAAGAGTTAAGCGTATTATCAGGTCTGAGGAGGTAGATGTCCAACAGCGCGTCACCTCTCGTCGGGCCACTTACTACCTGAGTATAACCATTTTCCCATACTAATGTTGTTACGAAAGCCTGAAAACCGGTTGTCTTTCCTGCATCCCCATTCCAATTCGCTTGAGGTAAGTTCAAATCTCCTCCTATAATGCATCTCTTCGTTGAGTTTCGCGTAAGTAAGGTACGGGCTGCTAGTCTTTCAATCGCCAACATTTCCTCGTTAGGAGCTCTGTATATACCTATAATTTCCCATGAATATTTTGGATCCATTCCTTTCACTTCCACCGCGATCATCTCAAAATCCTCATCCACCCACAGCTCCGTACAGGCAATGTAATTTTTAACACATATAAAAACCCCACCACCACGGGCTGTCCTATCTCTTCTGAAAATTGTAAAATCTGCCCTAAAAACTTCAGCATTGCTAATGTCTTCTTTAAGCCATGACTCCGTACCTATAACAACATCAGGGTTGTATGTGTCAACTAAATTCCAGAAATCTAAGGCTTTATTATATATACTCCTACAGTTAACCTGTAGCACCACTAGCGACTTACCTTCAACCCTATATGCAGATGTTGTACTTATAGATTCAACCCCTGACCTAGCTTCAGTTTCCCTACTGACCCATTTATTCGTCTCTGTCCCCCTTTCTTCATGTAAAGTCTTCTGTTTTTCAATTGATGGTTGCCGCATTTCCCTGGTTGTCCTCGTTCTGCGAGTTCCATCCACCGAAGTATGTCATTCCTTCCTCCGTGAAGATCCTCCGCTATCAAGTCCACTAACCCTAGCGTACAGTTGTCCCAGTCGTTTCTTTCCTCTTCCGTTCAGATGCAGCCCATCTCCAGCAAAATCCCCATCCTGTATCCAGCTGTTCGGATCAACGAATGTAATTCCGAGGGCGTTTGCTATCCAGTCGAATCTATCATTAAGAGCACCAATACGCCGCCATGATACATCTCTACGTCGCAGCACTCCACTCAGGACAAGTCTGCAGTTCGGACATTTATCCTTAACCTTAGCCATAAGCGTATACACTTCTCCCATTACAAAATCCAGATTTCGCGTTGTTTTCAAGTCATTTGTACCTACGTGAATAATAACAGTTTCTGGACAACCTAGATCCCTCTTATCTATCACTCTGCGTAGCTGTTCAGTTTGAATTCCCGGAAAACACTCCACCTTCATATCTGTATGTTCTGTTCCAACATTACGCACCATTGAATCGCCCACCACCACGCACTTTGCAGCCTTTTGCTCAGTCGGCACTATGTCCCTCTTCCCAGCTCCAGCCCGTAGTAACTTTTCTTCAAGATTCCTGTTCCTAGCCTTCAGTTCATCAATTTGTCGCAGAGCGTTATGCAATTCTTCCTCCAACATTCGAATCCTTTCAGTCCTACACTTATCACAGCTCCACTTCTCTCTCTCAGCCGCTTGAGCCTTCACATTACCACAACTATAGTGATACCAACGTTCACATAATTCACATTGGATTCCCGACCTTAGATTCCTGCAACAACCAGTACATAAAAGTTTCACAGTGTTACCTCCTTCCACAACAGGACCGGGATTTTGTTCCACTCCACCAATCACTAGTAAAACAGCTAAAACCATTGAACTCAGCATCGTCAATCCCAAGCAATGTCCAGTATCTCGGTTAGCGTCACCACGCGTAGGCACGCCACGCCACGTGCACCTCCCGGCCCAGGTACCCACTCTCGCCCGGTAATCTTCCAGGTAGCAACCCATAGTCTGTCCTTACTCAGGAGCTCACCTCAAACACGTCTGCCCACAACAACCTTCGCAACCCGACTGACAACCTTCGCAACCCGACTGGCAACCTTCGCACAATCACATATTAATAGCTACATCCTAGTGAGTTATTTCTTTATTATTTATTACATAGCCATATACAGTACAGTTAAATGGGTTCTTTACATAGTCATGCACTATGTACAGACAGTAATGTTGTTGAATATGGTTATGTATGTCAGTGACGTATCCGTTCAGTGGCGTCAGTAGGTAACCTTAAGCAATCTGTGGTCTGATTTTTAGCTGACAATGACATTGTTCTAGAGACTATATAAACCTTGTGTCGCCAACATCACGCTCTCATTTGGTTCTCACTTTTTGTGTCGTTTTTTCACTTATCATTTTTTAACGACGCTCGCTTTCGTACTCTTTTACATTTTGTGGAAGAACAGTGAGAATGATGAGTCACACACGACACACTTATCAGCTAAGGATCGTTTTGTTGAAGTGCGTTACTGAATTATAATTTGTTTATTGTTTATTATACCTCGTAGGAGCCAGAGCGTTTTTGGACATGTCATAGAAGTTCATAATCAAAATTCCGAATCGCGAGGTTTTTTAAATCAAAGTACAACCATTCTCCACCCAGAGGGAGACGTGGCAACATTGTAACTTGCAACGTGTACTGTTTGAACAATCCATGCGTTGTTACATGTTAATTTATTGCCCATTTGTTCTGTAAATAATTAGCATAACTATGTTACTAAACTAGCCTCTGTCCAGACGTTCACTGTGATCCTCACAAAGCAAGCTGTGACTGCGTAGCTTTAAAGCAAGACGCATATGAGCTTTCCTCTTTCGCAACATTCATTTCATTCTGCAGTCTGTATTCCGTAGTCTCTTCCAAAGCGAGTTCTCCATTGAGTGCAATCTAGTGCTTCCTCTTTCAATTTCCAGTATCTTCTCTCTTCCTTAAGGTCATCCAGTAGCTGCTTACGTCTTCTCCCTCGTCTGCCCTTCCTTACCTCTAACTTTCCTTCAGTCACATGTTTCAGAAGGCAGTTTCTACGCAAGATGTGACCAATCCAGTTAACCTTTCTTCTTTTTATTGTATGTACGATATTCCTCTCCTCCTTGACTCTGTGTAATACTTCTTCATTTCTCACACGATCGGTCCAACTGATCTTCTTCATTCTTCTCCTGCACCACATTTCAAAACTTTCCAGATACTTCTTATCTATTTTCCGAAGCGTCCACTTTTGAGTACCATAAAAAGCTACGCTCCAAATGTAGCACTTTACTAGTTTCTTCCTTAAATTTAATTCCAGTTTGCTGGTGAAATGATTGTTCTTCTTGTTGATTGCTGCTTATGCCATGGCAATTCTGTTTTTAATTTCACGTGTGCACCTTGCATTATTTGTTACCACGCTACCCAAATAATTTAAATATTCCACATTCTCCAATTGTTTTTGATTAATCATAATTTTCATTGTGGATGGTTGCCTTCAGATTCTCATTACCTTAGTTTTTTCCACATTCATTTGCATTCCATAGCCTCTTCCAATTTCACTTAGTCTATCAACCATGCCCTATAGCACCGTTGCTACCTTAGTCAGTAACACAAGTTCATCTGCATATTTCACATTTCGAATTACTTGTTATTCTATTTTGAATTCTCCAAAACCCTTATAGATCTTCTTTGGTGAGGTCTGAATACACTCGGCTACAAAGACCATTCTTGTCTAACTCCTCTTCCAATCTGCATTTCCCCTTGGTCCAGTCGTATTTGGCACTCCGTTCCATGAACAATTTGCTGATCAATCTTCTTTCGCCCCAGTCTATCCCAATTCCCTTTAGGATCTGCATTAATTTGGTCCAGTTGACACGGTCAAATGCCTTCTGCCAGTCTATGAAGCAAGCACACAATTCCTCATCTATGACCAAGGTTCGTTCTGATATTATTCTCATCATCCCAATTGCATTCTTGTTCCTTTTCCTCTCCAAAATCCAAACTGATCTTCTCCAAGAGCATCCTCAGTCTTTCCTTCAATCCTTCTTCTAAGTATCCTCGGTACTATCTTTGCTGCATGTGCGATGATGCTGAATGTGCGATGGTTGCTGCATTTTGTAGCTTTGGGCTTCTTCTTTAAGGTAATCATTGTAACTTCATTGAAATCCTTGAGCCACTCTCCAGTTTCATATTTGTTGTTAATCGTTGTGTCTTTAGTCTGAGGCCATCTTCTCCCAAAAGTTTGAGCACACCTCCAGGTACATCATCATCATCTTTAGCCTTCTTATGCCTCATCTCCTTGATAGCTTTTTCCACTTCACATTGCAAAATATAAGGGCCTTTATCGTCTTCATCTGCTGCATCTTCAAGTCCGAATTCTAGGTGTTCTGGTCGATTAGCTCGATCATAGATCTCTGTGACATAATTCTTCAAAATTTGCAGTACTTCTCTCTGATCTATTTTTATATTTCCTTGAGAGTCTTCGATGCCAATGTTTTGAATCCATGGTTTTCTTTCCAAACTAGTTCCCTTGTCTTCATTTGCATTAAATAATTACGTCCTGTTCTTTGAAATTCTATGATCTCGTCGCATATTCTATCCAGATAATCCTTCTTGGCGTTGTTCTTGGCTCTTTTCAATTCGTTCCTAAGTCTTCTGTAGTTCTTCCTTCCTTCTGTGGTTGTTGACATTCTTGACGCAGCATCCTGGTTAGAAATCCCTCGCTTTCATTCCTTAATTGAAAGCGATAAAATTTTGAACTTAAAGACTTAGAAGTGTACAGTTCAATTAGAACTGTGATTGAACCCTAATCTGCTGGCAGCTTTACGAAAGTATCCTACAAATAGCTTAGTCTAGTCGGTCACGAATACCTACAAAGGTCTTCCATTCCAGGGTTCACAGACTGTAGCCACTCTCCACGGATAAACCACGTAACATTATCAAGTGTCTGATGACACAGACGTTCTACACGTGCACGTCAGGTGTTGAATTCCGGTGTTCAGTGATGCTGTGTCACATGAGACATGCTGATACATTAGTTTTTGAAACGACCCTGCATTATTAAGCATTCCTTTTTTTCAGTGAAGTATAAAGTTCTTTGCAGTTTGACTGCTTTACAAAGACAGTTCGTACTCACTATGCTCCAACTCAACTAAGTCCCTGTCATTGCCATATGTCCTACAAGTCTTCTTACAGACACATCAACTTGTTTATACTCTGACTGCTGTACAAAGACTGTTCGTACTCACTATCCTCCAAGTTAAGTAAGGCCCTGTCATTGCCATATGTCCTACATGTCTTCTTACAGGCACATCAAGTTGTTTATAAACTGACTGCTGTACAAAGACAGTTCGTACTCACTATCCTCCAACTTAACTAAGGCCCTGTCATTGCCATATGTCCAACATAGCTTCTTACAGGCACATTCAGTCCACTGCCAGTGACAATTACTAAACATAACTGGCACTTCGACAAGCAGACACGAACAACACGTACTGTAACAAAACACTGCTCACTGTGTACAGTAGTGTGGTCTGCAGTGTGCGAAACATAACGGCAGGTTTGTAATTACTACGTACGGACAAGAAGAAATTCTTGTTTATTCTAACACTAAAATATCGTAATTCTGACAATTAATTGAGCCTCACCTCAACAACATCACATCATTGAATGACACCGCAATTGTTTTCATGTGTTTCCTTTGGCTCAGTATTTGACACCGTGCAATCTACAAAGTCCTACTAAATGTGCTAAAGTCGGTGTACAGAGATTGTGATCATGTTACAGATTAACACAGCCTTATTCAGGATTCAGTTGTTATGGCATATGATGTTAGAATGGATCCTCGTTGACATAAGCTCCTTATGAATATTTCCCACACAAAAACTGATAATGTAGGCAGCACAGGCCTACAAAAACCTATGCTAGAAGAAGTTTCACTCTACTGATATACGGAGATATTTCAGTCCATTTACTCAGTGCGACAGCTGCTATCTTATATGTACTTACATGTTCTGGTGTCTCACACACCTTTGTATTGTCCGGTTCATTGACTGCACTGTCTTTGTTAGGCCATCGATGTTATTCTGCAGCTGTACCTGTTTCTCGTTGTTATTCTTCAGAACTTCTTCTTTAATTTCTAATTTAGTTTGGTATTCATCTAGATGTTTCTTTAAATCTCTGATGACCTCTTCTGACTGCTTAAGATTCCTGTCTGTAGCTTGCGATATAAGAAATTGTTTTGTCAGTTTTCCCTGTATTTGCAAATAACACATTGGTACTTGTAACGTTATATCACACACATACAAACAAAACAAAGGTACTTGTAACGTTATGTCACACACATACAAACAACACAGAGGCACTTGTAACGTTATATCACACACATACAAACAACACAGAGGTACTTGTAACGTTATATCACACACATACAAACAACACAGAGGTACTTGTAACGTTATATCACACACATACAAACAACAAAGAGGTACTTGTAACGTTATATCACACACATACAAACTACACAGAGGTACTTGTAACTTTATATCGCACACACACACAACGCAGTGTAACATATATCCTACTAAGTAACTGGCAACACGGTTTGCTTTAAAACTAATACAATTTCATACAATTTCAGTTCTACTTAACATTTCGTTACGTTATAAAATATAATGACGATCTTCATGATTTGCACTGCTTACCGAATATTATTTGTGTGTTGAAATAAAGAAGAGTTTGATGGGCTGGGAATGCTGAATTTATGGCGGAGATGAGAGTGTCATACAGGGGTTTGGTGGAGAAAACTGAGGGAAAGAGACCAAGCGGAATTCCTAGGCATAGATGGAAGGATAATATTAAATTGGATCTTAAAATAGGATGCCAGTACTTGGACGGTATTGATGTGACGCGCGATGGAGACATTGCGAGCTTTTGTGGACACGGTAATGAAATTTCGGTTTCCTTAAATGCAGGGAGAGTTTGACTACCTATGAAACTACTAAATTCTCAAGGACGACTGAGACCGCGGAGATAGCTTTTTAGTTAAAACCAAACAACAAATTCTCACTTTTTTATGCTGTGAACGAAATAAGCTTATTTTTACAGTAGCCTTATCTCTGACTACACAAATGTTACAGTCAAATGCTGTAACTGCACAGTTTATATATATTTGTACTCAAGACACAGTAACATACGTATTGCTTAATAACACGAGTAGTTTGCAAAAACTGTATATCTTTATATAACTACTTACATGACAATTGTCAGCCAGAAGTTCGCTCTCGTTTTTCAGCTCTGTTATCCTCACTATATTTCGCTCCAAACGAGATATTTCTTCCTGCAGTTTACTGCACTGATCAGACACTGCAGCTGACTGCCGCAGTATCAAAACCACAAGCAGCAACTGCAGCCAGACAGTAACACGAACCATTGGTGTTGCTCTGTATACAGACATGTGGTTAGATATTGCAGCTAAAACAAATACACATAAATCTATGAAAGTATACATTAAACACAGTATAACTCCTACATATGTCGGCCACTCATGTGCCAATCCTCATGGAGGTGCTTTACATAGGATGGATACATCGAGATATTACAAAAGTTTGTGAACCAAAGCACAGATATAAAATATTAGATATTAAAAGCATCGCAAGGTTAAAAATACGTATCAAAGAATAAAATACAGATAAAATATTTTGTGATTAATTGTGATGTGTTACGAATGATGTATGTAGATGTTATGTAATGATGTATGTAGATGTTATGTAATGATGTATGTAGATGTTATGTAATGATGTATGTAGATGTTATGTAATGATGTATGTAGATGTTATGTAATGATGTATGTTTATGTTATGTAATGATGTATGTAGATGTTATGTAATGATGTATGTAGATGTTATGTAATGATGTATGTAGATGTAATGTAATGATGTATGTAGATGTTATGTAATGATGTATGTAGATGTTATGTAATGATGTATGTAGATGTTATGTAATCATGTATGTAGATGGTATGTAATAATGTATGTAGATGTATGTAATGATGTATGTAGATGTCATGTAATGATGTATGTAGATGTTATGCAATGATGTATGTAGATGTTATGTAATGATGTATGTAGATGTTATGTAAAGATGTATGTAGATGTATGTAATGGTGTATATAGATTGTATGTAATGATGTATGTAAATGGTATGTAATGATGTATGTAGACGTATGTAATGTTGTATGTAGATTGTATGTCATGATGTATGTAAATGATATGTAATGATGTATGTAGATGTTATGTAATGATGTATGTAGATGTTATGTAATGATGTATGTAGATGTTATGTAATCATGTATGTAGATGGTATGTAATAATGTATGTAGATGTATGTAATGATGTATGTAGATGTCATGTAATGATGTATGTAGATGTTATGCAATGATGTATGTAGATGTTATGTAATGATGTATGTAGATGTTATGTAATGATGTATGTAGATGTATGTAATGGTGTATATAGATTGTATGTAATGATGTATGTAAATGGTATGTAATGATGTATGTAGACGTATGTAATGTTGTATGTAGATTGTATGTCATGATGTATGTAAATGATATGTAATGATGTATGTAGATGTTATGTAATGATGTATGTAGATGTTATGTAATGATGTATGTAGATGTTATGTAAATGATGTATGTAGATGTTATGTAATGATGTATGTAGATGTTATGTAATGATGTATGTAGATGGTATGTAATGATGTATGTAGATGTATGTAATGATGTATGTAGATGTTATGTAATGATGTATGTAGATGTTATGTAATGATGTATGTAGATGTTATGTAATGATGTAGAATGTAGATGTTATGTAATGATGTATGTAGATGTAAGTAATGGTGTATATAGATTGTATGTAATGATGTATATAAATGGTATGTAATGATGTATGTAGACGTATGTATTGTTGTATGTAGATTGTATGTCATGATGTATGTAAATGGTATGTAATGATTTATGTAGATGTTATTTAATGATGTATGTAGATGTAGGTAATGATGTACGTAGATGTTATGTGATGATGTATGTAGATATATGTAATTATGTATGTAGATGTTGTGTAATGATGTATGTAGACGGAATGTAATTATGTATGTAGACGGTATGTATTGATCTATGTAGACGGTATGTAATTATGTATGTAGACGGTATGTAATGACGTATGTAGATGGTATGTATTGATGTAAGTAGATATTATGTAATGATGTATGTAGATGGTATGTAATGATGTATGTAGACGGTATTAATGATGTATGTAGACGGTATGTAATTATGTATGTAGATATATGTAATGATGTACGTAGATGTTATGTGATGATGTATGTAGATATATGTAATTATGTATGTAGATGTTGTGTAATGATGTATGTAGACGGAATGTAATTATGTATGTAGACGGTATGTAATGATCTATGTAGACGGTATGTAATTATGTATGTAGACGGTATGTAATGACGTATGTAGATGGTATGTAATGATGTATGTAAATGTTATGTAATGATGTATGTAGATGGTATGTAGTGATGTATGTAGATGTATTTAATGATGTATGTAGACGGTATGTAACGATGTATGTAGACGGTATGCAATGATGTATGTAGATGGTATGTAATGATGTATGTAGATGGTATCTAATGATGTATGTAGATGTTATGTAATGATGTATGTAGATGGTATGTAATGATGTATGTAGATGTTATGTAATGATGTATGTAGATGGTATGTAATGATGTATGTAGATGGTATGTAATGATGTATGTAGATGGTATGTAATGATGTATGTAGATGTTATGTAATGATGTATGTAGATGGTATGTAATGATGTATGTAGATGTTATGTAATGATGTATGTAGATGGTATATAATGATGTATGTAGATAGTATGTAATGATGTATGTAGATGGTATGTAATGATGTATGTAGATGTTATGTAATGATGTATGTAGATGGTATGTAATGATGTATGTAGATGGTATGTAATCATGTATGTAGACGGTATGTAATGATTTATGTAGACGGTATGTAATAATGTATGTAGATGTTATGTAATGATGTATGTAGACGGTATGTAATGATGTATGTAGACGGTATGTAATGATGTATGTAGATGTTATGTAATGATGTATGTAGATGGTATGTAATGATGTATGTAGATGGTATGTAATGATGTATGTAGATGGTATGTAATGATGTATGTAGACGTTATGTAATGATGTATGTAGACGGTATGTAATAATGTATGTAGACGGTATGTAATGATGTATGTAGACGGTATGTAATAATGTATGTAGACGTTATGTAATATGTCACCATCCCAAAGGAAGTAAGTGTGTGTAGGAGGTTATTGATAATATATTGGTAGATAAACATTATATAGTGTAATATGAAGATGAAAAGTCTGTCAGTGAAATGCGTACCAAACAAAGACTGTTGATGGTACTGGTGTGGCAAACTGCTGTGTATTTTAATTACAACATTCAAAATTGCAAGAGAAGTATTCAGATCAGTAACACAGTGCGGGCAAAATATCGTTTTGTACAAAGCACTTACAGTCAGATCACACAAAACTTTGGCAATGGTGTTAATATCTGCAGTTGCTGTCACACACACTGCTATGCGCTCTGAGCCTGTTACATAAATGGCAGTTCTATTTACTGACACACGTTATCAAATGCAGATTAGAACGCGTTCTTGAGAACGGAAAAGGTGTGGCAGACTGAGTAAGATCAGCACGGTCAGTGCGACAAGCAGCCTACCGTATCTCTCAATATTGATGGTCTTCACAGCTACATTTTTCTCCATCTGCAGTACATTATGTCCACAAACAAGCACTTAATAACGTTTCTGCCTACAAATCTCTCACGACACTCTCGCTGCCTATTTGCTGTCCCACTGCCAGTTGCACATCTCGGTACATCGTCAGCAGCAATACGATGTCTGTGTAGCTACCGTACTTACACTACAATACGATGTCTGTGTAGCTACCGTACTTACACTACAATATGGCGTCTGTGTTTTGACTGTCAGTAAGACAGCATCATCCACAACGGTCCGCCAACAGCTATGCCAAATATTTCCCCACGCATATATACAAATATATGTATATATAACTGACATGGGTGGCAGACGGGAACAAATTAGCATTTTGACATCAGGAATTGAAGTCTGGAAAAGCGTGGGACCGATGCAGTAGAGAGAATCAAACCAAGGTTACATGTTTGGCCATATCCCAATCACTACACAAACAGAGGTGTCCCAGCTGGCTGAGATAACCACGTGACTGCTGATTCTTATGCTTTGCACCCTCCGTGGCTTAAGCATGAAGAACCAAACAGAAAAGAAGAAACTCAAATTTTTTAGATTTTCATCGGGTAGAGAATTCGGGGATTCGAATCCCTGCTGGTGCAAGAGAGTTTTCTCTTCTCCGAAAATTTTAGCCCGGTTGTGTGTTCTCCGTTTCTGGTTTATAATTTGTTTAACGACGCTTACTTTCGTACTTTTGTGCTTTTTGTGGAAGAAGAGTGAAGATGATCTCAGTCACACAGTCACACGTATCAGCTAAGGAATGTTTTTTTGAAGTGCATTACTAAATTCAAAATTGTTTATTGTTTATTGTACCCCGTAGGAACTTGTAGCTGCAGCTAACAAACAGCGCGTCACACATTCAGATAAGTAGAAGTCTTTCCTGCGTTGCAACAGATAATGTGCCGCTTAAGACGACAAACATTCACTTACGTACTTTGTAAGTCCTCTGTTATGAGTTCCATGGTTCAATATTTCTCAGGGGATGTCAGGAGTCCGTGTGTAGCTTTGACCCCAGACATGAAATAAATATTTCAGACAGCACGAGAAGCATTCAAAGAATGAATCGCGCACTATTACAGCTATAATTTTCTTCAGCCTAAAATTTCATGTGAATGTTACCTAAACGTCAGTTCCTACCGCAACGACAAAATGCGTCTTCATGACTAATAGCAACCGAATAACTCTGTTCACGGATATAATCGGTTTTCATTGAATGAATTACAAGAAAAATATGAAAACGCAATGAAGGCAAAATTCATATTTATCTGTGTTAAATTAGGTGCAACATGCAGTCACCACAGGGCTGTAAAGGGATAAGGGAGGAAGTGTGTGTACGTGCTGGTCGTTAGGTCACTTGCATAATGACACTTTATTAAGACAGTTCTAAATCAGACTGAACAGTCTGCCTGCAGTGTTTTGTACACAGTTTTAACACAGCGCACTCAACAACAACAATACCAGACCAGGTCAAGCCACAGCTTGCACTGTTAGACTGAAGCTTCTGACCGCGCAGTCTCTGGTTCAACGCTGCACGCCGTCACGTGACAGTGACCGTGCACAAAGTGGCTCACTGAAGCAGGCTGTTCTCTCAGTACTCTCCCAACTCCCCTGCCACCACCAGTCCACCACTGCCCCCCATACCACCTGTCACGTGCAGTACTGAACAGGCAGCAACTTATCACATCCTCAGCTGACGGCTTCACCTCTGACCGCAATTCGCTGACACTACATGCAGTGCTGTGAACAGTGTAATGACGTCACAGCCTGTGTACAGCGGCATGCGGCACAAAGAGCTGACAGTTGTACAGTGCCGTAACTGTTACGAGTCTAAATGTAATTGTGACCGTGAGTTCTGAGGATCAAGACGGACTGCTGGATTTTTGTGTACAGCTGGCACGATGGAACGGTGTGGTCAGTGCAGAGTTTATACAGTGTTTGAGCACCCTGTACAATTGCATAAAACATTCAAGCAGTAATTATTTTCTAATGCTACCAAGCAATGTACAGCAAGCAGTGAGGCTCGGTATATTTATAATATCGTATAGCATTGAGGGTTTTGACTGCAGTCAGTATTGATACTTTGGGCTTCTGCGTTATGACACCGTGTAGTTTGGTAGGTCAGTACCGATGTGTCGCTATAACTAAAAGCTTCCATCCTCAGTGAAGAATAAGGATAAACAGGTTATGACAGGATAACAACACACTGCGCAAAATATAAAAAATAATTCAGCTATTTAAATAATAATACACACGAAACATAGAATTTATTGCAAACTACAGCAGTAAGTATAAAGTCCACTAATTCCACACTACAGCAGTAAGTATAAAGTCCACATCTTTCAATTGTCCTACATATGATTTACATTCAAAATTCTCCATCACTAAACAAAGAAAAAAAAATCGCCAAAACCACCAAAACAGGTCACTGGGACTACGATGTGGCAGGCCAATGATGATGACAGTGAAATGTGGTGCTGATAAGGTACAGTGCTTGTGCTTGTTTGGTGAGGAATTTTTCTGTCTTCAAGCAAATCCTGAGATGGTTAAAAATTTGCAAATTATTTTGCAGGCGTTTCAGACAGCCCTCCATATTTAAGTTTCTCAAAATTTAACCCCGCTTCTCTAAGTAATGCACTATAGCAGTAGATTAGCAAATCAAAATTCCGTGGCTCTTATTTCTCGAAATTTTTATGCTACAAATAAAAGAAGGACGAGCGGGTGAAGGCTGGATATTCTCTAACACAGTAAATGTCTGACTACTCACCGAAGTACAGTGTCTCTCACTCCCCACATCAATTTACCTTTCGTCTTCTGTTCTGTTACTTCTTACGTCTAACACAGTAAAGATCTGACTACTCACTGAAGTACAGTGTCTGTCACTTCCCCCATCAATTTACCTTTCGTCTTCTGTTCTGTTACTTCTTACGTCTAACACAGTAAAGATCTGACTACTCACCGAAGTACAGTGCCTCTCACTTCCCACATCAATTTACCTTTCGTCTTCTGTTCTGTTACTTCTTACGTCTAACACAGTAAAGATCTGACTACTCACTGAAGTACAGTGTCTGTCACTTCCCACATCAATTTACCTTTCGTCTTCTGTTCTGTTACTTCTTACGTCTAACACTGTAAAGATCTAACTACTCACTGAAGTACAGTGTCTCTCACTTCCCACATCAATTTACCTTTCGTCTTCTGTTCTGTTACTTCTTACGTCTAACACTGTAAAGATCTAACTACTCACTGAAGTACAGTGTCTCTCACTTCCCACATCAATTTACCTTTCGTCTTCTGTTCTGTTACTTCTTACGTCTAACACTGTAAAGATCTATCTACTCACCGAAGTACAGTGTCTCTCACTTCCCACATCAATTTACCTTTCGTCTTCTGTTCTGTTACTTCTTACGTCTAACACTGTAAAGATCTAACTACTCACTGAAGTACAGTGTCTCTCACTTCCCACATCAATTTACCTTTCGTCTTCTGTTCTGTTACTTCTTACGTCTAACACTGTAAAGATCTAACTACTCACTGAAGTACAGTGTCTCTCACTTCCCACATCAATTTACCTTTCGTCTTCTGTTCTGTTACTTCTTACGTCTAACACAGTAAAGATCTGACTACTTACCGAAGTACACTGTCTGTCACTTCCCACATCAATTTACCTTTCGTCTTCTGTTCTGTTACTTCTTACGTCTAACACTGTAAAGATCTAACTACTCACTGAAGTACAGTGTCTCTCACTTCCCACATCAATTTACCTTTCGTCTTCTGTTCTGTTACTTCTTACGTCTAACACAGTAAAGATCTATCTACTCACCGAAGTACAGTGTCTCTCACTTCCCACATCAATTTACCTTTCGTCTTCTGTTCTGCTACTTCTTACGTCTCTTCGTGTCTGTCTAATTGGAAATCAGATATTTCATAACTCAACGTGAAGCTGAGTTTTGTAGTAATGAGTACTTGTAGACGCCGGTAAGTACTACAGTGTGGTTTAAAAAACGTTTAAACTTCTCATGTTTTATAAAAGAAATATTTATTGCCCTGTTTACTAATGGAGACTATCCTGAGCCAGGTGAATCCAGTAAACAACTTGCTTATTTAAAATCGATTTTAATATCATCCAATTATGACTGTCTTTCAACAGGTATCCCCGAAACGTTTGTACGAAATTGTCGTCTCTCTCATCCGTTTGTACGTTCGATCATCACATTCTGATCGCACAAACGATGTTTACTCCTCATTACACAATTCTCTCTCTCTCTCTCTCTCTCCCTCTTAGGTCCAGATATTTCCGTCAGCTCCAAACATTTTCTGTCTGCCGTCTTTTCTTATTTTAACGAAGGTCAAACAAAAAACAGATTGTTTACAGCGCTACCTGAAAGTTCAGTTTGTTACAACACTTTTGTACCTGCAGTAAATGAACAGTAGCGCAATTATTTGTGCAAGTAGCAAAATGTATGTTTGGAAAATGACTGCAGTGCGTTGGAGTTCGCTTAGTGTAGTAGTTTGATATTGCGAGATTTGAGGTTATGACAGCGGTGTTGCTGAATATTAAGTACTTGTGGGATGTGATAAATACGTACACGTTACCGACGTTTCGAAGCTTTGTAGTTAGAAACATTTATGTTGTTATTTATTTTAAACTGTGCACTAACTATATAACCTCTAATTTATAACTCATGGCCATCATTTAATCTGTGAACTCGCATCACTCTTCACTCAGGCTGTTCTTTGTTACGGCAGGTAGCGCAACGCTCCTTCCTATTCCAGTTTGCCATGAGTGGGGGTCCACTCGTTTTAGTTCAATGTATTGTAGTTAATTTAAGTTTTTACTCACCATATTTAAAGAAGGCCCTGGAAATGTCTTCTTTCGGCTCGCAGGCATGCATCACATCTAACCGTAGTTTGAAGTCGCAGTTCTGCTGAAGCAGCGGTGGAGATTGCGTCGTCTGACGAGCTGCTTAGAGTAAACAAGTGCGTAGTATCAAGCATAGAGTAAACAAAGTGATTAAGTGCACCGGAGGAAGTGGTGTCGCGTTATGAAAGGAAAGATACCATCGTGTGTTCCTTCGATAAGACGAGCCCAAAAATCACGGCATACGAAATCCACGAATGGATCTACGCTCGACAACACTTAGAGTCGGAAGACGTAAGTACAATTCAAATTGACGGCCCAAAGCGACAAGTGTGTATAAAGGTTAAACAAGCCAAAATATTAGAGGACATAATAAACAGTACAGAAGGTACAACTGAGTACGAACACGATACGGGAGAAATCTTTAAGGTCATAATAAGTCAGGCGGGGCTTGGCAGACGCATGGTGCGTGTTGCCAATCTACCGCCGGAATTGTCAACAGAAGTTATACGTCAATACATGTCAAAATACGGCACAGTAATGGGAGTACAGGACGAAAAGTGGGCACATAATTACCGTTACCATGTGGGGAATGGAGTCCGACTAGTAAACATAGAACTTCAAACACATGTGCCATCACACTTACATATAGAAAGAAATAGGACATTGGTAACGTACGCAGTTCAACCCACTACGTGTTACATATGTAATGAAACAACACACATGGCAAACGAGTGTCCTACTCGTAAAAGTCCACGGACAGATCGATTAAGAAGATACAAAAACACTTGGGCCAACGTAGTAGAACTAGGTTGTAGTACAGGTCCAACAAGTGAACCGACAGTAGAAGAGCCGGAAGAAACAAGACAACCATTACACAGAACACCGGAAAGGACCATACAAATAGGACACAAGAACCAGACCACAAGTAGACACCAACAATCACAAGATACGACAATAGACAAGACAGAACAGATGACAGAGGAACTACAAATACAAGAGGAATCCGGGAACGACAAAAGCGTTGAAAAATTGGAGACAAACGACCAACAAGAACAACAAATCAACATTGACCACAGGAACATACCAGAAAAACAAAAAAAAAAAAAAAAAAAAAAAAAAAGAAAAGAGACAAGGCCATTATTGCAACAGCCATAATTCCCAAGAAGTGGTCAGAGATGGAACAAAAATAAACTACACACAGCGTCAGAGTAGATGGCATCAAGTTACGAAATCGAACTACACAAGGAGAGGAAAGATAAATAATCACGGGACAAGGAGATCAGCATACATTAAAAGCAACAAACACGGATAACAACAACACTGGGGCTCAACTTACTCACGTTAAAAAAAGAAACAACGTATGGAAAGTGAAACAATGACAGAGGGGAAAGAAACCCGAATAACACGCAACAGAAAGATATAGGAACATACAACCAAATCTCACACCTTCAATGTAACAACACTAAATATAAACGGCATTTTTCCTGGAGTACGATTACAAATGTTGAATGATTACTGCCTTGCACATGATATTGACATATTGTTACTACAAGAAGTGACACACGACAAATTCGAAGAAATACACAACAGAAACATATACGTAAACATTGGAACAGAACATAGAGGTACAGCTATCATCACAAAAGAAAGCATAACATTGACCGATATACAACGCCTACCATCAAGCAGGGGAATAGCCGCACGGTGGAGGGATTTATATATCATTAATATTTACGCCCCGTCAGGTACAGGGAAAAAGAGGGAAAGAGACGAGTTCTTCTTACAGGAGTTGCCCCATCTCTTACAACAGGCGTCACGCGATTACATCATCGGGGGAGACTTTAACTGTGTATTACATCAAACAGACTGTACAGGGACGCCGAACACCAGCAAACCATTGGAAAACCAAATAACTAAATGTAAAATAAGAGACGCATGGGAAAATAGGACAAACGCCCACGGTTTCACGCACTACACAGCACACGGGGCTACAAGAATCGATAGAATCTACATGTCCATGACACTACATACAAGATAGATAAGCACCACGACAATCATAGCATTTACTGACCATAACGCAGTTCAGGTCAAAATAAAAGAAAACCAGACACCGATACTAAGACGTCCCAGTGAATGGAAACTGAATACAAGTTTGTTGCGTACTGATGAAACATATGCAAACTTCCAAACACAATGGGAAGAGTGGAAGACAAAGCAAAAATGGTACAGAGATGTTGGGCATTGGTGGGTGGCATGCGTTAAGACACGTATACGAAAATTTTTCATAAATTTGGGAAAAGAAATGGCTAGGGATTACAAACAACAAGAAAATTTTTACTATACATGCATTTATGTTTTAATTCGTTGCCATTCCAATAACAAAGAACGAAATACGAAGATCAAATACTATAAAGCAAAACTGATACAACTGAAAGGACGCCGATTGCAACAAGTACAAGCAGAGCTAAGAGGACACACGGTGATCGCTGATGAACAAGTCACACTGTACCACGTTATAAGTCGACATCAAAGACGACAAAAACGAAACATAGCAGAAATAAAAGACATAGAGGGCACGCACCAGACAACAATACAAAATATAAAACGCACATTCTACACAGAAATACAAAAAAGATTTAACACAATACAAGTATAGGACGAAAGCCTAGCCTACATATGTGCTGCAATACGGAACAAGATTACAGAAAATGATAAAGAATATATAGAAGGACCGATAACAGAGACAGAAATAAAAATGGCGACAAAAAAAGCACTCAAAAGAAAATCGCCAGGGGAAGACTGCATAACCAGGGAATTTTACAGCTGGGGTCAAGAAAAAATAACAGACGATTTATTACGACTCTACAATATGTTCTTCCAAGAAGGGTCCATTCCGAAGTCGATAACAAGAGGAATCATTGTATGCATTCCCAAAAAAAAAAAAAACAAACCGGAACAGGTAACAGACTATCGCCCACTGACACTCCTCAATACCGACTATAGAATATATGCCAGGATACTGGCCAATCGATTAAAACCACAGATGAATGACATAATAAATGAGATGCAGTTTAGCGCGGTGACAGACAGAAGTATTATAGATGCAGCGTCAGGAGTACGAGACATTGTAGCAGCTGGACAAGACGCATATACAGGTGTATGTCTAATAGTCCTAGACTTTAAAAGAGCGTTTGATAATGTAGCACTCAAATACTTGAAACGCATACTGGACACATACAACTATGGCGAAAACATGAAGAGAGCCATACGACAATGCCAGTTCGATAATCAGCATAAATGGAGACTACACGAATGAAATTCCAATACGATGTTCAATACGGCAAGGATGCCCAATAAGTACGATAATATACGCACTAATTTTGAATCCATTTCTCACGCTACTCCATACACACTTACGAGGGCTGAAAATAGGAGACAGCAAAAAGAAAGTGGCGTGCATAACTTACGCTGATGACATCACCGTAGTAGTACGAGACGGCAAGGATATACAAATAGTCCAACGGATTGTAAAATTATATGAGCAGGCCGCGGGAGCAAAAATAAATTGGAGAAAATGCAGCGGACTCCCCGTAGAAAATTGGGATCAGACACACAATATAAAGGTAATACCTTATACACCTAGGACCAAAATTGTAGGCATACACTTATAACCGGTATTATTAGGTATCAAAATTTATGTTTGACAGACAGGACAATAGAGACAGTTTAGGTCGGGTATAGCAAGCTAGCATGTTCGCCGTTTGTCAATGTCAAAATTAATGGTTTAGGGAACTTTTTGGAACAAACGAAATTCTACACTTTGACAGCTTTTGGACGTTTTAAATCAAGTGAGGACAGACACTGTATTAGTCATGCTCGCACATTAAGAAAAACTGGTAGGACGCGTGTAGGGGTTAATACGAGTAACGACACGGGAACATAGTTAAGTCACTAGCAGCCAATGACAAGGAAGTATTCAAAATTGTAACTTTTGGACCTATTAGGAAATAGTCAAAATTAAAAGTCAGCCAATTGGAGACAGTGGGAAAAGTTTGAGAGTGGGATGAATTTAGCCGGGATATCCACGACCGCGTACAGATGCTGGGGGAGTTCGAATTTAGACGTTAGTGGGTGAATACCTGATTTCGGGCACTCCGATTTCCTCCGTTACATTTGAAAGATTGTAATAAATTATTTATAAGACAAAAACTATTCGGTGCCACATTCATAAATAGAGAAACAAATTAACTGTAAGCAAATTCAATAAAGTGCTAACAATACTACAATAAATGAGGTAAACCAGTTTGTTGAATTTCAAAAGCACCCAATAATTTCTACAAGTGTTCCTGTGCCTTTGACGAACCACTTAGATTCCCTGAAATCAAGAGTTTGTTTCTACCAACTGAAAGCGAAGAACCGGGTGTACACTACAGCACAACAATTGGACAAACCATTGACTATACATGGGAGGACAAAGTCAATACAATAATAAGAACAGTGAAAGAATTGCAAATACGCCAGTTAGATATACAACAGCGTATATGGGTCAGCAATAGTTACTATCTGCCAAAAATTTGGTACACAGCGCAAATCATTCCAATACCGGACAAACAGGCACAGCGAATTACGTCAATTATACACCAGTACATATGGAACGGTAATATATTCAGGGTACCGACTTGCACACTGCACAAACCCAGGAAGAAAAGAGGTTTAGGAATGGTTAATATTAGGGCGAAATGTCGTAGGTTGTTTTTAATGCGTCTAATGAAACAATGCAAGCAACAAGACAGCATAACCGCACATTGCATAGACCAACATGCAAAATATATACAGCACGACAACCCACAACAATGGATAACGCTTCCAAAGGCGTCAGAATACCTACGCACCTACGTGCAGTAAGAAGCATATATAAGCAACCAAACAGACACGGAAACGGACGCCCAATACAAACAAAAAATATACGACGTGCTACATTCTACTCAATTCAATGTAAGTACAATATTGCCTATGCGAATGCAGATAAAGTACCCACAGAACAACTGGACAAACATATGGCATAACATCAATAACAAATTTATGCCACACACAATTAGAACGCTTTGGTATATGGTGGTACAGGACATCATCCCCACCAAGGGTCGACTACACAATATAAATCGCCACGACACTGGAGTTTGTCCACATTGTGGATTGCAAGATACTATACAACATAGATTTACGGCATGTGCTAGGACGCAAGTAATATGGGAGTGGACACGTGCAACTTTACTAAGTACAAGCACGAGTGAAGTCAAAAACGAGTGGATCATTCTACCTGATTTCAGATTGGACCTGTTGCAGCGACACAATGCAGTGGTATGGTACATTGGGCACATGATAGGGTATGTGCACGGGAACTTATCAATAACCTGGCAGGATTACATAGACTTTTTGAAACGTGCCAGAAATAAAACTTATACTGTACTACGCAAACCAACAAGCTGCGGCAAATATTAGAGGAAGTGGACTAAAGAAAGGACATAACCAATGATGGAGAACATAGGCTACAATTATAAAAAAGGAGAAAGGAAGGGACAGGACGGTAGGGTCGAACATATAGACAAAGGAAGGAGAGGAAATCAAAAAGCAGAAGAGGAGAAAGGAATCGGATCACACACCACTGATACTGCAAATATGTTAGAAATAATACGTTAGAAATAAATCTTGTTAGTAATTTCTTGCTTAGAGCAGAGTTTGTAAGTGAAGGAACAAAGTGTTTTAAATAAAATAAAAAAAAACAGATATGTTGTTAATTAAATGTCGAAATTTTACAAGATAAGCGAGCTGATGGCAGTTGTCAGATAAAATAATGTTACCTATATCAGAAGCTAATGATTTCTGTATTCTTATGCATGTTATAAATTAGAAATTGTAGTAGTTGCGAGTATGAGTAGAGGAGAGCCACATGCATGTGTATATAAAAAATGTCCGTCTTTTCCGTACCAGTTTCTCTAGGTGGCAGCACTAATTTTTGTTTAGAAGAGAGCCGACGGGAAGTGACTAGCGACAGTTGGCAGAATAAGGCCCATACACTGTCTTAGTACACATCACTCTTGTGTGTAAAAGATGATATATTAATTACAAGATAAAAGCATGCCAAAGTTACCAACATTGCTGTGTTCTGTGCTGTAATGCCTCTCATTACACAAGATACCTACATTGCTGTGTTCTGTGCTGTAATGCCTCTCATTACACAAGATAACAACATTTCTGTGTTCTGTGCTGTAATGCCTCTCATTACACAAGATACCAATATTGCTGTGTTCTGTGCTGTAATGCCTCTCATTACACAAGATAACAACATTGCTGTGTTCTGTGCTGTAATGCCTCTCATTACACAAGTTACCAACATTGCTGTGTTCTGTGCTTTAATGCCTCTCATTACACAATACCAACATTGCTGTGTTCTGTGCTGTAATGCCTCTCATTACACAAGTTACCAACATTGCTGTGTTCTGTGCTGTAATGCCTCTCATTACACAAGGCAAAATATGTCAGTTTCAGCTCTATCTAGACTTCATATCTCTCATGTGAAGATTAACAGATTTGTTTCAGTAGGAGTAAAGTTTTTAGCTCTAGTACAGTGTGTAATTTTATCGTGATTTCAGGCTACCGCCGCGATGTTGATGAGATCTTCGCTCTTCTGGGATATTACGCAGCGTCGAGTGGTAATCCTTTACCAACATTTCGGGGAAACGTATCGGTCCCATCTTCAAGGGTCAAGAAGTCCAATAATTCTTGACTTCAAGCCTTTTACTTCACCTTTAAATATGGGAGCGATACGGTGTCCCGAAACGTCGCTAAAGCATTACAACTCGACGCTGCCTAATATACCAGAACAGTACACATCTAAACGTGTTCGTCATCGCTGCTGTTACGGAATATCCGTAGCATGCAGGTTTCCTAGGCGATAAATCTGACGTGCTGAGTGACACGATAGAAGGGACACCCTGTAGTATCACTCTGCCATACCTCAAACGCATGCTCTGGACCGCAGTGACTCTGGAGACACTGGAACACCTGCTTCTTCACGGGACTCAGCGAGAGACACCTCACCGGTATGACGGATCTCAGCAGTTCGTCTGACCACGAGCCGTCAGTTCGCACATCCCAACTCCTCAACCTCTGACACTCAAACACGTGATTGAACCGACTTCGCACAGCGTCGAACACACTGGCAACACGCATCCTCTGGAGCAGGACACCAACGCCTCTGATCCCTGGTGACAGCCGACGCATAGCGGCGGACACCGAAGGCCTGCACGCGGCCCTAACACCAGTGGCACGTCGTAAAACACCAGCTCACCGGCGTCGATGTCGCGGGTAGCTATGTCTCCACGATCGCCGTTTGACGCCCTCGCCAGGACCCACGGCCACGCCTGACTGTCGTCGGGTAGACCCGCTAGACTGAGGTGCTCTCTGAGACGCCGTGTTGTGTGTTCGCACCTTCCTGCCATACGGTCATCGAATGACCACAGACATATGTCGCGACGTCATTTAAAGTAACTGAAACAGTGGGGATTCATCCAAACGCAGTGACGCTCGCTAACAATTGCCTGTTACGTGGGGCCAACAAACATTTTTTCAGTTCCAAGTATAACCACACAGCACCTTGCACTGACTGCTAAACAAGTGTAGATAAATGCACAATACAAGGAGGCCGGAGGGCCAGTCTGTATAGTGACTGTTCTAAGGGGTGGACGATCTGGGTTTGAATCCCGACCGTAACAAGAGATATTCTCTGTGGCTCACACAGCCTCATATTCAAAAGGCACCGTGTTTCTTTCCCCGGGATAAAGCAGCTGGGAGTGAATTTGACCATTCACCCCCATCTAGTGCAGAGGTTAAAAATGAATGGAGCTATACCGCTACTCCCCCTATATTCCTTCATGGCGTGGAAAAAGACAACTTCACCTATTTAAATGCACCGACGTATGATTTTACAGAGTCGCCTCAGTAAGGCTGTAATTAGAAGAAACTGACACACGTGGTGTATTTGTGTATTTGTTATGGCTTTTACAAAGGCGTAACAGGGGTGGGGCAAATGGGCCACTCGCCCCAGGTGCAGTACAGTTAGCGGGACAAAATGGAAAACTTCAAATTTAAGAACATATGCTATATCATCTTTTTATATATATAAAATATGACGTCCATTTAAATTTTACAGTTTCATCTCTTTTGGGGACGACGGACCGGGGGGTGGATGCACAGTTTTTGTAGTTTCAAAATATCAAAACCACTGATTTTCCTGAACTGTTTTTGCTGAGGAAATGCAGCCTGTTCGCTATCAGGATGTAACTCAATCTTTGAACATTAATGAGATCAACTGACCTCAATGTCCATGTATCTTGTCAAGTTATTTTGTTTTTCTTTACACACTTCAAGTTTAATTAATTGATTTGAAAACGTAAGGACGAAACGCAATCGGTTTTATTTAAAGACTCAGTCCGTACCGCGCAGTAAACACACTCCGTCTCAGTTATACAAACCAGTCAGTTAATGTTGTACAGTGAAATAATCGCTGTTTGTTCTGAGATCCACACAAAACACATAAATACAGTCCGTACCGCGCAGTAAACACACTCCGTCTCAGTTATACAAACCAGTCAGTTAATGTTGTGCAGTGAAATAATCGCTGTTTGTTCTGAGATCCACACAAAACACATAAATACAGTCCGTACCGCGCAGTAAACACACTCCGTCTCAGTTATACAAACCAATCAGTTAATGCTGTACAGTGAAATAATCGCTGTTTGTTCTGAGATCCACACAAAACACATAAATACAGTCCGTACCGCGCAGTAAACACACTCCGTCTCAGTTATACAAACCAGTCAGTTAATGCTGTACAGTGAAATAATCGCTGTTTGTTCTGAGATCCACACAAAACACATAAATACAGTCCGTACCGCGCAGTAAACACACTCCGTCTCAGTTATACAAACCAGTCAGTTAATGCTGTACAGTGAAATAATCGCTGTTTGTTCTGAGATCCACACAAAACACATAAATACAGTCCGTACCGCGCAGTAAACACACTCCGTCTCAGTTATACAAACCAGTCAGTTAATGCTGTACAGTGAAATAATCGCTGTTTGTTCTGAGATCCACACAAAACACATAAATACAGTCCGTACCGCGCAGTAAACACACTCCGTCTCAGTTATACAAACCAGTCAGTTAATGCTGTACAGTGAAATAATCGCTGTTTGTTCTGAGATCCACACATAACACATAAATACAGTCCGTACCGCGCAGTAAACACACTCCGTCTCAGTTATACAAACCAGTCAGTTAATGCTGTACAGTGAAATAATCGCTGTTTGTTCTGAGATCCACACAAAACACATAAATACAGTCCGTACCGCGCAGTAAACACACTCCGTCTCAGTTATACAAACCAGTCAGTTAATGCTGTACAGTGAAATAATCGCTGTTTGTTCTGAGATCCTCACAAAACACATAAATACAGTCCGTACCGCGCAGTAAACACACTCCGTCTCAGTTATACAAACCAATCAGTTAATGTTGTACAGTGAAATAATCGCTGTTTGTTCTGAGATCCACAGAAAACACATAAATACAGTCCGTACCGCGCAGTAAACACACTCCGTCTCAGTTATACAAACCAGTCAGTTAATGCTGTACAGTGAAATAATCGCTGTTTGTTCTGAGATCCTCACAAAACACATAAATACAGTCCGTACCGCGCAGTAAACACACTCCGTCTCAGTTATACAAACCAATCAGTTAATGTTGTACAGTGAAATAATCGCTGTTTGTTCTGAGATCCACACAAAACACATAAATACAGTCCGTACCGCGCAGTAAACACACTCCATCTCAGTTATACAAACCAGTCAGTTAATGCTGTACAGTGAAATAATCGCTGTTTGTTCTGAGATCCACACAAAACACATAAATACAGACCGTACCGCGCAGTAAACACACTCCATCTCAGTTATACAAACCAGTCAGTTAATGTTGTACAGTGAAATAATCGCTGTTTGTTCTGAGATCCACACAAAACACATAAATACAGTCCGTACCGCGCAGTAAACACACTCCGTCTCAGTTATACAAACCAGTCAGTTAATGTTGTACAGTGAAATAATCGCTGTTTGTTCTGAGATCCACACAAAACACATAAATAAGTCCGTACCGCGCAGTAAACACACTCCGTCTCAGTTATACAAACCAGTCAGTTAATGCTGTACAGTGAAATAATCGCTGTTTGTTCTGAGATCCACACAAAACACATAAATACAGTCCGTACCGCGCAGTAAAACAACTCCGTCTCAGTTATACAAACCAGTCAGTTAATGCTGTACAGTGAAATAATCGCTGTTTGTTCTGAGATCCACATAAAACACATAAATACAGTCCGTACCGCGCAGTAAACACACTCCGTCTCAGTTATACAAACCAGTCAGTTAATGCTGTACAGTGAAATAATCGCTGTTTGTTCTGAGATCCACACAAAACACATAAATACACTGTGTGGGCAGAACGTACAATTTTTGTATGTTAAACCTGGCGGTACATATAGTAACCAGTAAGCTTTAAAGTCTTAATTGTTAAGGTAAACTTTTGGTGAGTGATTAAATGAATTAATGAGTATAAATTATTTATGCAATGATTGTTACAGGAGAAAACTGACATATTCGGAGGAAAACCTCTGCCAGTGTCACTTTGCCCACCACAAACCCACATGGACTGGCCTGGTATCGAACCCGATCCTCCGAGTTGCTATGTCGGCACCTAACCGTCTTGACCCTTGCACAGCCTGACGACTTAGCTGTATAAAGTGTATAGTGTGGAGTGACGGAATGATTGATGAACGTAACGTATCTGGAAGGAAGCAGTCGTGGCCTATACTAAGTTACAGTTACATCAAGAGTCGTGTCACATATTTGCCATACAGAAATACGAACACAGGATGAAGAATTTCTTGATTATGACATCCATTAACTTGATATTTCTGTTTCACCTAAATCCGATATAAAGTGTCAGATGTAATGATAACTGTTTGCATCAAACAACGAGAGAAATCGAACTGCTGTAAGTAATTAAACATCTACTGACAACGTGGGCTGCCAGATAGCGGCTTATGAAGCAGTGCACTTGTGAGTTGTGTTGGACTGAGCGGTCTTGTGGGATGTGTTGTTGTTGTTGTTGTTGTTGTTGCTGCTGTGATCAACATCATCACCATCACCACCACCATCACCATCATCACCATCACCACCATTACTGTTACATTTACTACTACAATTCATGTCGCTGTAAGCTGTTCCTGTTACAGTTATCATTACTCTGTTTGAAGGTAAAGTTCGCCCTATGACCTGCCATGAAGGTGCAGAGAGGAAGTAGAGGTATAGCTCTACTCTTTCTTTAATCTTGGCGGTAGGTGGGGCTGGGTGATTAACGCCACGCCTCGACCGTTTTACCCCTGGGAATGACCCGATACCCATTATATAGGTTGCTGGGTTGTACCCAGGGCCTGTCCGGAAACTCTCGCCCCCACTGGGATTCGATCCCCGGAACGTCCAGCCCGTAACACAGTCGCTATACCGACTGAGCTATCCTGGCATCATTACTACATAAATAAGTGAACACGAACACGATAACATTACTGTGTTAATGTTTATTTGTTTATTTATTTGTGTGTTGTGTATTGAAGCATGTGACGTGGTCATGTGTAAAAAGTAGGCAGTCTGGGAATTCAATTATTTTGCTACTTTACCTGCGTTACTCAAAATGTCTCACTTATCTTTCACCTTATTACTACAGCAACTGCATTACTTTAAGTGCGACGGCTTACAAATGTTCTCACTAACTTACATGTTTGCATGACTACAGGCTTTGTATTTTCCATTCCAGATATGTGTTCAGCTGACGTCTTGTCAAATTGCACTACGATGTACAAGCAGTACGACGGCTGATATTATCACAGTACCAACGCAATATTCATATTCATCATCTTCGGCATCAGTAGAGACATTAGTGCCAGTTGGTTAATACAAAAATCCAATTATTATGCTGGACCGGCGTAATTGAAAGGGCAGAGGGTGGGGGGTTGCCAACATTTACCGACTGCACTGCCGACGTCTGCTAGACGCTGGTTTTAGGATGCATTCCGGTAGGGTTCAATTGGCCTCTGGAACTAAGAGTTTGTAGCGCCATAAGCGGCCCCTACATGCGTTACTGTAGCCGGCGCTCAGTTGCTGTGCTTGGTGCAACATAAATATCGGAAAAAGGAAAATTGCGCGCAAGTCGTATCACATGACCATGGCCGCTCCATGGCTCAGAAGGTTAAAGGCTAGCCTCCCGCCGTGAATGCCCGGGTTCGATTCCGGGTCAGTTCTTGTGGGATTTGTGGTGGACAATGTGACACTGGGACAGGTTTTTCCCCGAGTACTTCGATTTTCACTGTCAATTTCATTCCACTGGTGCTCCATTACTTTGAAAGATAAAAAAATCTGATCATTTTCATCACAGGGTTGCACAATAAGCCTTAAGGCTGAGGTGCGTCCGTAGCTTCTGCTGCGGGGCCCTACTCCACCACCCCCCAAAAAAATATTAACAACCAGGGTTCAGCAAAATATCGCTGACTGAACCAGTAACGTAGCATTACAAGCAATTACGTTCCTGTCCGCTGTCACGTAGCACATGAACAGTCTCTGTACTAAAGTTATGTAACACGTCAGACTGTTCACAGCATTACCTTGGAGCTGTCCTGTTTGATGTGACAAACTGCACCTTATATTTATGGTTTAATTGGGCTGTGCAACAGTTTGAGGGATGAAGGTGCGTGTATGATTGGGGTGGTAAATGTAACATTGACAGTGTGTTAGCTGTCTGTTGGAGTGTGAGGAATAGCCATAGGTTCTGAATATTATTGATATTGCGTGCACAGTGCTAAGTAAATGTAACATTGACAGTGTGTTAGCTGTCTGTTGGAGTGTGAGGATTAGCTATAGGATCTGAATATTATTGATATTGCGTGCACAATGCTAAGTAAATGTACATTGACAGTGTGTTAGCTGTCTGTTGGAGTGTGAGGAATAGCTATAGGATTTGACTATTATTGATATTGCGTGCACAATGCTAAGTAAATATAACATTGACAGAGTGTTAGCTGTCTGTTGGAGTGTGAGGATTAGCTATAGGATCTGACTATTATTGATATTGCGTGCACAATGCTAAGTAAATGTAACATTAACAGTGTGTTAGCTGTCTGTTGGAGTGTGAGGAATAGCTATAGGATCTGACTATTATTGATATTGCGTGCACAATGCTAAGTAAATGTAACATTGACAGTGTGTTAGCTGTCTGTTGGAGTGTGAGGAATAGCTATAGGATCTGACTATTATTGATATTGCGTGCACAATGCTAAGTAAATGTAACATTGACAGTGTGTTAGCTGTCTATTGGAGGGTGAGGAATAGCTATAGGATCTGAATATTATTGATATTGCGTGCACAATGCTAAGTAAATGTAACATTGACAGTGAGTTAGCTGTCTGTTGGAGTGTGAGGAATAGCTATAGGATCTGAATGTTATTGATATTGCGTGCACAATGCTAAGTAAATGTAACATTGACAGTGTGTTAGCTGTCTGTTGGAGTGTGAGGAATAGCTATAGGATCTGAATGTTATTGATATTGCGTGCACAATGCTAAGTAAATGTAACATTGACAGTGTGTTAGCTGTCTGTTGGTGTGTGAGGATTAGCTATAGGATCTGAATGTTATTGATATTGCGTGCACAATGCTAAGTAAATGTAACATTGACAGTGTGTTAGCTGTCTGTTGGAGTGTGAGGAATAGCTATAGGATCTGAATATTATTGATATTGCGTACACAATTCTAAGTAAATATAACATTGACAGTGTGTTAGCTGTCTGTTGGAGTGTGAGGATTAGATATAGGATCTGAATATTATTGATATTGCCTGCACAATGCTAAGTAAATGTAAGTAACTAAGTAATGAAGGGCATGATGTTCAGAGTAAGGGTAAATAGTTTATAGCAAGATAAAAACACACTGCACAAAATATGAAAGATAGATCCGCTACATTAAAGCAAATACACACAAAACATGGAATTTATTGCAAACTACAGCAGTAAGTATAAAGTCCACATATTGCAATTGCTCTACATATGAATGACATACAAAATTCCCCATCACCAGATTAAGCAGATACTAAAAATCGCCAAACCACCACAACAGGTCACTGGGCCCAAGATGTGGCAGATCAGTGATGATGACAGTGAAGTGTGACACTGATATGTGACAGTGCTTGTGGCTGTTCGTTACAAACACAACAGATTGCATTGTGTTTGTGAAGATGACGGTGTTTGTGCTGAGGGCTGTACAGTGCCCAGGTACACTGTGTGGCCTGAATGCAGACATGTTGCATGTTCAGTACATATAATTACCACTATGCTTTATACAGTTAACGGTCCTTAGCCACGGCTTACCGTGTCCAGCCAATCTGCCACATCTTTATTCCCCTTACTCCGTGCCACGTCACTCGCGGTCTGACCGCTGTCATTCTTCACACTAACATCTGCCCCTCTCTCCACAAGCAGTTTCACTTGTGACAAATCTACCCACCGTGCCGCAAAATGCAGCGCGGTATCACCGTCTTCATCCTTCACCCTAACATCTGCTCCCCTCTCCACAAGCAGCTTCACCACTGACAAATGTCCCGACATTGCCGCCCAATGCAGCGGAGTGTTTTGCCAACTGTTCAGACGATCCACCTTCGCTCCCCAGTCCAGCAACAGACGGCACACATCCAGATGTCCATTTAAGGCTGCTAGATGCAGAGCTGTATCCTGATCAACATTAGCTCTGTCTACGTTAGCGCCGCCCTCCATTAACACACGCACCACCTCCACATGGTCATAAAAAGCAGCATATGTCAGCGGTGTGTTACGGTACTTATCATCGTCAGTGCATTTGTCATTGCTGCATTTGAACAAGATCTTTATAATGTCCACATCGCAGGATTTAGTAGCCTCAAACACATACCGGCAGACCTGTAGATGAAATCAGACTGTACTTTGAGAACTGTGATGTAAAACTGCGTTAAGTACGTAGGCTGCCTCCGAGACACTGTATAGCAAGATACAGTACAGTTTTACAGCTATTCAACGAATAACTGTCTACATTTAACAATTTGACTCGTCTACTCCATATCAGCTGTGTATAAAAGTTTCTAATTTGGTTTCATGCAGCAGTGCTATGGATTGTTTCCCTGATGATGATCCCTTGGGAATCAAAACATGTAACAATAGTTCAGTGTGATATTGTAATATAAATATCTAAGTAGCAGTATTGTGCACGGTGTTGGTCTGAGTGTTGCTAATTGTATATCGACATGCACAGTATGAACAGTGTAAAGTGTGTGAGATACGGTTTGTGGGCAGGCCTACATGAAAATAGTTCAGTGTGATATTGTAATATAAATATCTAAGTAGCAGTATTGTGCACGGTGTTGGTCTGAGTGTTGCTAATTGTATATCGACATGCACAGTATGAACAGTGTTAAGTGTGTGAGATACGGTTTGTGGGCAGGCCTACATGAAAATAGTTCAGTGTGATATTGTAATATAAATATCTAAGTAACAGTACTGTGCACGGTGTTGGTCTGAGTGTTGCTAATTGTATATCGACATGCACAGTATGAACAGTGGAAAGTGTGTGAGATACGGTTTGTGGGCAGGCCTACATGAAAATAGTTCAGTGTGATATTGTAATATAAATATCTAAGTAACAGTACTGTGCACGCTGTTGGTCTGAGTGTTGCTAATTGTATATCGACATGCACAGTATGAACAGTGTAAATTGCGTGAGATACGGTTTGTGGGCAGGCCTACATGAAAATAGTTCAGTGTGATATTGTAATATAAATATCTAAGTAGCAGTACTGTGCACGGTGTTGGTCTGAGTGTTGCTAATTGTATATCGACATGCACTGTATGAACAGTGTAAAGTGTGTGAGATACGGTTTGTGGGCAGGCCTACATGAAAATAGTTCAGTGTGATATTGTAATATAAATATCTAAGTAGCAGTACTGTGCACGGTGTTGGTCTGAGTGTTGCTAATTGTATATCGACATGCACAGTACGAACAGTGTAAAGTCAGACTGTCTGCAAACTGTGCTGTGTGTTGCACAATGAAAAACATTGAGCGTTGTGTGTTTGGCATGAGGCTATTTGATGGCTGTGAGTAATGGAGCGTTGGAGTGAGTCAGGTGAAATTGGGTACGGAGACTGAATGTGAATATGGCAACACTGTACACTTAATGAATTTTGTATGTCAAGAAGTACAAACATGGCGACGATGCGAATTACGAGGTTATAACCTACAAGTTTAGTGCATAAAATAACTACAGATATTCAGAGGTTCTTCATCAAAATGAAACAAACAGACAAATACTTATATGGCACTGTACGTCAGCGGACAACGAGAGCATTACTTACGAGTAGCGTTCGTAACTGCTTGTCAGTATGTTGACAGACAGAAATGGTTGGAACCTTCGGCAAAAAGCCATTGGCATTTACTGCGAACAAGACTACAGCGGCATCGAGAACAGTTGCACAGTTTCATGAGCAGTGCAGTACCTATCACCCCCACAAGATAACCCCTGCAGCTCTGTAATATTTTGAGAAGTTACTTAGAGATCGCACAACAAGTGACCCAGATCACAGCACACTATCAATAGAACAGAATGCAGTCCAAAAGAACCCACAACAAATTTTGGTATTCTGTACGTCTGCAGGCCCTTCTCACTCATGCGCTCCACGTATCGCGGTGTCTAGCGTAACTTTTATTTTCGCCACCTTTCCTAGATGTGACAGTGTGGCTTATTTTCAGTAATTTCATAAGCGTATTTTATTCGTAACTGAAATGAGCTTAGAAAACAAGGTATGAAACGCTGTGATGCCGACAACATTGTTCTGACTTTGGTAATGTATATATGGCACAATGGCAGCACGTGATACATACCAGATGTCATCGTAATCACAAGTGATGTTTATGTATATATGGCACAATGGCAGCACGTGACACACCAGATATCATCGTAATCACAAGTGATGTTTATGTATATATGGCACAGTGGCAGCACGTGGTACACACACCAGAAGTAATCGTAATCACAAGTGATGTTTATGTATACATGGCTACAGTGGCATCAAGTGACACACCAGATGTCATCGTAATCACAAGTGATATTTATGTATATGAGTATATGGCACAATGGCAGCACGTGATACACACCAGATGTCATCGTAATCACAAGTGATATTTATGTATATATGGCACAATGGCAGCACGTCATACTCACCAGATGTCATCGTCATCACAAGTGATCTTTAAGCATTTGTCACACCGTAGCACCTAGCCTTGTATCGCCAAATATAAGCAATCATTATTATAATCACATATTGATAGCTACGTCCTAGTGAGTTATTTCTTTATTATTTATTACATAGTCATATACAGTACAGTTAAATGTGTTCTTTACATAGTCATGCACTATGTACAGACAATAATGTGCTGAATATGGTTATGTATGTCAGTGACGTAACCGTTCAGTGGCGTCAGTAGATGACCTTACCCGATCGGTGTCAGATCAGTTGTTGACAATGACATTGTTCTAGAGACTATATAAGCCTTGTGTCGCCAACATCACGCTTTCATTTGGTTCTCACTTTTTGTTTCTTCTTTTTCACTTATCATTTTTTTAACGACGCTCGCTTTCGTACTTTTGTACATTTTGTGGAAGAGCAGTGAAGATGATGTGAATCACACACGTCACACTTATCAGCTGAGGATCGTTATGTTGAAGTGCGTTACTGAATTAAGAATTGTTTATTGTTTATTATACCTCGTAGGAGCCAGAGCGATTTTGGACATGTCATAGAAGTTCATAATCAAACTTCCGAATAGCGAGGTTTTTTAAATCAAAATATATCCATTCTCCACCCAGAGAGAGACGTGGCAACATTGTAACTTGCAACGTGTAGTGTTTGAACAATCCATGCGTTGTTACATGTTAATTTATTGCCCATTTGTTCTGTAAATAATTAGCATAACTATGTTACTAAACTAGCCTATGTCCAGACGTTCACTGTGATCCTCACAAAGCACGCTCTGACTGCATAGCTTTAAAGCAAGACGCATATTAGCTTTCTTCTCTCGCAACATTAATTTCATTCTGTAGTCTGTATTACGACAGGTCCGTAGTCTCTTCCAAAGCGAGTTTTCCATTGAGTGCCATCTAGTGCATCCTCTTTCAATTTCCAGTATCTTCTCTTTTCCTTTAGGTCATCCAGTAGCTGCTTACTTCTCCCTCGTCTGCCCTTCCTTACTTCTAACTTTCCTTAAGGCACGTGTTTCAGAAGGCAGTTTCTACGCAAGATGTGGCCAGTTCAGTTGGCCTTTCTTCTTTTTTATTGTATGTACGATATTCCTCTCCTCCTTCACTCTATGTAATACTTCTTCATTTCTCACACGATCGGTCCAACAGATCTTCTCCATTCTTCTCCTGCACTACATTTCAAACCTTTCCAGACATTTCAAGATCTATTTTCCGAAGTGTCCACTTTTGAGTACCATAAAAAGCTACGCTCCAAATGTAGCATTTTACTAGTCTCTTCCTTAAATTTAATTCCAGTTTGCTGGTGAAATGATTGTTCTTCAGTTCGTCCTCACTCTCCTCCAACTTAACTAAGGCCGTGTCATTGCCATATGTCCTACATGTCTTCTTACAGGCACATCAAGTTGTTTACAGTCTGACTGCTGTACAAAGACAGTTCGTACTCAATATCCTCCAACTTAACTAAGGCCGTGTCATTGCCATATGTCCTACATGTCTTCTTACAGGCACATCAAGTTGTTTACAGTCTGACTGCTGTACAAAGACATTTCGTCCTCATTATCCTCCAACTTAACTAAGGCCGTGTCATTGCCATATGTCCTACATGTCTTCTTACAGGCACATCAAGTTGTTTACAGTCTGACTGCTGTACAGAGACAGTTCGTACTCACTATCCTCCAACTTAACTAAGGCCCTGTCATTGCCATGTGTCCTACATGTCTTCTTACAGGCAAATCCAGTTGTTTACATTCTGACTGCTGTACAAAGACAGTTCGTACTCACTATCCTCCAACTTAACTAAGGCCCTGTCATTGCCATATGTCTAACATGTCTTCTTACAGGCACATCAAGTTGTTTACAGTCTGAATGCTGTACAAAGACAGTTCGTACTCACTATCCTCCAACTTAACCAAGTCCCTGTCATTGCCATATATCCTACATGTCTTCTTACAAGCACATCAAGTTATTTACATTTTGACTGCTGTACAAAGACAGTTCGTACTCTATATCCTCCAACATAACTAAGTCCCTGTCATTGCCGTATGTTCCACATGTCTTCTTACAGACACATCAAGTTGTTTACAAACTGACTGATGTACAAAGACAGTTCGTACTCTCTATCCTCCAACTTAGCTACGTCCCTGTCATTGCCATATGTCCTACATGTCTTCTTACAGGCACATCAATTTGTTTGCAGTCTGACTGCTGTACAAAGGCATTTCGAACTCACTATCCTCAAACTTAACTAAGTCCCTGTCATTGCCATATATCCTACATGTCTTCTTACAAGCACATCAATTTGTTTACATTCTGACTGGTGTACATAGACAGATCGTCCTCACTATCTTGCATTTAACTAAGGCTCTGTCATTGCCGTAAGTTCCACATGTCTTCTTACAGACACATCAAGTTGTTTTCAAACTGACTGGTGTACAAAGACAGTTCGTACTCTCTATCCTCCATCCTAACTAAGTCCCTGTCATTGCCATATGTCCTACATGTCTTCTTACAAGCACATCAAGTTGTTTACACTCTGACTGCTGTACAAAGACAGTTCGTCCTCACTATCCTCCAACGTAACTAAGGCCCTGTCATTGCCATATGTCCAACATATCTTCTTACAGGGACATCCAGTCCACTGCCAGTGACAATTACTAAACATAACTGGCACTTCTGCAAGCAGATACGAACAGCACGTAATGTAACAAAACACTGCTCACTATGAAAAGTAGTGCGGTCTGCAGTGTGCAAAATATAAAGGCAGGTTCTTAATTGCTGCATAAGTACAAGAAGAAATTCGTGTGTATTCTAAAACTAAAATTCAATCAATTACGTGAGCCTCATCTCACCAACATCACATCATTGTATGACACCGCAACTGTTTTCATATGTTTCCTTTGGCTCAGTATTTGACACCGTGCAATCTACAAAGTCCTACTAAATGTGCTAAAGTCGCTGTACAGAGATTGTGGTCATGTTACAGAGAAACACAGCCTTATTCAGGATTCAGTTCTTATGGTATATGATGTTAGAATGGAAACTCGTTGACGTAAGTTCCTTATGAATATTTCCCATAGAAAGTCTGATGATGTAGGCTGCGCAGGCCTACAAAAACCTATACTAGAAGAAGTTTGACTCTACTGATATACGGAGATATTTCAGTCCATTTACTCAGTTCGACAGCTGCTATCTTATATGTACTTACATGTTCTGGTGTCTCACACAGCCTTTGTAATGTCGGGTTCATAGACTGCACTGTCTTTGTTAGGCCATCGATGTCAGTCTGCAGCTGTATCTGTGTCTCGTTGTTATTCTTCAGAACTTCTTCTTTAGTTTCTAATTTAATTTTGTATTCATCTAGTTGTTTCTTTAAATCACTGATGACCGCTTCTGACTGCGTAAGATTCCTGTCTGTAGCTTGCGATATAAGAATTTGTTTTGTCAGTTTCTCCTGTATTTGCAAATAACACATTGGTACTTGTAACGTTATATCACACACATACAAACAACACAGAGGTAATTGTAACGTTATATCAAACACATACAAACAACACACAGGTACTTGTAACGTTATATCACACACATACAAACAACACAGAAGTACTTGTAACGTTATATTACACACACACAACGCAGTGTAACATATGTCTTACTGAGTAACTGGCAACACGGTTTGCTTTAAAACTGAAGCAATTTCAAGCAATTTCAGTTCCACTTAACATTTTGTTACGCTATAAAATATAATGACAATCTTCATGATTTGCAAAGTATTATTTGTGTGTTGAAATAAAGAAGAGTGTGATGGGCGGGGAATGCTGAATTTATGGTGGAGATGAGAGTGTCATACAGGGGTGTGGTGGGGAAACCTGAGGGAAAGAGACCAAGCGTAATACCTAGGCATAGATGGAAGGATAATATTAAATTGGATCTTAAAATAGGATGCCACTACTTGGACGGTATTGATGTGACCCACGATGGAGACATTGCGAGCTTTTGTCAGCACGGTAATGAAATTACTGTTTCCTTATAATACAGAGAGAGTTTGACTAGCTAAGTAACTACTAGATGCTCAAGGACGACTGAGACCGCGGAGGTAGCTATTTAGTTAAAATCAAACAACAATTTATCACTTTTTTTGATGCTGTGTAAGAAATAAGCTTATTTTGACTGTAGCCTTATCTCTGACTACACAAATGTTACAGTCAAATGCTGTAACTGCACAGTTTACATATGTTTGTACTCAAGACACAGTAACATACGTATTGCTTAATAACACGAGCAGTTTGCAAAAACTGCATATCTTTATACAACTACTCACATCACAATTGCTAGCCCGAAGTTCGTTCTTGTTCTTCAGCTCTATTATCCTCACTTTATCTCGCTCCAAACGAGATATTTCTTCCTGCAGTTCACTGCACTGATCAGACATTGCAGCTGACTGCCGCAGTATCAAAACCACAAGCAGAAACTGCAGCCAGACAGTAACACGAACCATTGGTGTTGCTGTGTAAACTGACAGTTGTAGATATTGCAGCTAAAACAAATGCACATAAGTCTATGAAATATACATTAAACATAGTAAACTCCTACATGTTTCGGCCACTCATGTGACAATCCTCAGGAGGTGCATTACGAAGATGGATAAATCGAGATATTGCAAAAGTTTGTGACCAAAGCACAGACATAAAATTATATTTTAAAACTTCGCCGCAGAAAATACCAATCAAAGATAAAATACAGATAAAATATTTTGTGATTAATTGTGAGTGTACGAATGATATAATTATGTATGATGAATGTTATTAAATAGTATATAAGATTGAATAGAATGATTAGAATTTTTTTGATGTATCAATATGTAAATGTATACGTATGTAATGTGTAGATGTATGTAATGAGTATGTAGAGTATTAATGATATTAGACGTTTAAATGTAAGTATAAGATGTAGTAATGTTATGTAATGATGTATGTAGATGTTATGTAATGATGTATAGATGTTATGTAATGATGTATGAATGTATGAATG
The DNA here is from genome assembly GCA_021186555.1 of Reticulitermes speratus. Lineage (NCBI taxonomy): Eukaryota > Metazoa > Arthropoda > Insecta > Blattodea > Rhinotermitidae > Reticulitermes > Reticulitermes speratus. The sequence continues at coordinate 4,520,200 of JAJKFL010000042.1, forward strand.
ATTGTATGTAGATGTTATGTAATGATGTAATGTAGAATGATTATGTAATGATGTAATATGTAGATGTTATGTAATAGAATGTATGTAATGTTATGTAAATATTGTGATGAAATGTAATGATGTATGATGTTATGTAATGATGTAGTAGATGTTATGTAATGATGTATGTAATGTATGTAATGATGTAAATGTTATGTAATAGTATGTAGATGTTATGTAATGATGTATGTAGATGTATGTAATGAATGTATGTAGATGTTATGTAATGATGTATATAGATGTATGTAATGATGTATGTAGATGTTATGTAATGATGTATGAAAGATGTATGTAAGTATGATGTAGAATGTATGTAATGATGTATGTAGATGTTATGTAATGATGTATGTAGATGTTATGTAATGATGTATGTAGATGTTATGTAATGATGTATGTAGATGTTATGTAATGATGTATGTAGATGTTATGTAATGATGTATGTAGATGTTATGTAATGATGTATGTAAGATGTTAATGTAATGATGTATGTAGATGTTATGTAATGATTATGTAGATGTTATGTAATGTATGTATGTATGATGTATAGTAAATGATGTATGTAATGATTAGTAGATGTATGTAATGATGTATGTAGATGTATGTAATGATGTATGTAGATGTTATGTAATGATGTATGTAGATGTTATGTAATGATGTATGTAGATGTTATGTAATGATGTATGTAGATGTTATGTAATGATGTATGTAGATGTTATGTAATGATGGTAGATGTAGTAATGATTATGTAGATTTATGTAATGATGTATGTAGATGTTATGTAATATGATTGTAATGTATGTATGAGTAATGATGTATTAGATGTAATGTAAGATGTATGTATGATGTATGTAATGTAATGTAATATGTATGATGTATGTAATGATGTATGTAGATGTTATGTAATGATGTATGTAGATGTTATGTAATTATATGTATGTAGATGTTATGTAATGATGTATGAATATATGTATGTATTATGAGATGTTATGTAATGATGTATTATGTATGTAATGAGTATGTAATGTTTATGTAGATAATGTATGTAATGATGTATGTAATGTATGTAATGTAATGATGTATGTAGATGATGTTATTGATTATGAGATGTATGTAGATGTATGATGTAATGATGTATGTAGATGTTATGTAATGAATGTATGTAGATGTTATGTAATATGATGTATTAGATTAGTAAGGTATGTAATGATGTAATGTATGATTTATGTAATGATGTATGTAGATGTATGTAATGATGTATGTAGATGTTATGTAAAGATGTATGTAGATGTTATATAATGATGTATGTAGATGTAATGTATTAATGATGTATGTAGAGATGTTATGTAATGATGTATGTAAGATGGTATGTAATGATGTATGTAGATGTTATGTAATGATGTATAAGATGTATGATAGATAGTTTATGTAAGATGTATGTAGATGTTATGTAATGATGTATGTAGATGTTTTTAATGATGTATGTAGATGTTATGTAATGATGTATGTAGAGTGTGTATGTAGTGATGTATGTAATGATGTAATAATGTATGTAATGATGTATGTAGATTATGTAATGATGTATGTAGATGTGTATGTAATGTATGTATGTAGATGTATGTAATGTGTGTATGTGGATGTTATGTAATGGTATGTAATGTATAGATGTTATGTAATGATGTATGTAGAGGTATGTAATGATGTATTAGATTAGTAGTGGGAGTATGTAATGATGTATGTAGATGTTATGTAATGATGTATGTAGACGGTATGTAATGATGTTAATGTAGTAATGATGTATGAGGTATGTAATGATGTATGTAGACGGTATGTAATGATGTATGTAGATGTTATGTAATGATGTATGTAGATGTTATGTAATGTTGTATGTAGATGTATGTAATGATGTATGTAGATGTTATGTAAGATATGTAGAGTATATGAGATGTAATTAGTAATGATGTATATAGATGTATGTAATGATGTATGTAGATGTTATGTAATGATGTATATAATGTAGAAATGTAGTATGATGTAATGATGTATGTAGATGTTATGTAATGATGTATGTAGATGTATGTAATGATGTATGTAGATGTTATGTAATGATGTATGTAGATGTTATGTAATGATGTATGTAGATGTTATGTAATAATGTATGTAGATGTTATGTAATAATGTATGTAGATTTTATGTAATGATGTATGTAGATGTTATGTAATGAGTATATATATGTATGTAATGATGTATGTAGATGTTATGTAATGATGTATGTAGATGTTATGTAATGATGTATGTAGATGTTATGTAGTAATGTATGTAAATGTTATGTAATGATGTATGTAGATGTTATGTAATGATGTATGTAGATGTTATGTAATAATGTATGTAGCTGTTATGTAATAATATATGTAGGTGTTATGTAATGATGTATGTAGATGTTATGTAATGATGTATGTAGACGGTATGTAATGATGTATGTAGATGTTATGTAATGATGTATGTAGATGTTAAATAATATTTCACCGTCCCAAAAGAAAGAAGTAAGTGTGTGTAGGAGGTTATTGTTAATATATTGGTAGATAAACATTATATAGTGCAATATGGAGATGAAAAGTCTGTCAGTGAAATACGTACCAAACAAAAGACTGTTGATGCTGCAGGTGCGGCAAACCGCTCTGTATTTTATTTACAACATTCAAAATTGCAAGAGAAGTGTTCAGATCTGTAACACAGTTCGGCCAAAATACCGTTTTGTACAAAGCACTTACAGTCAGAACAAACAAAACCTCGGCAATGGTGTTAATATCTGCAGTTGCTTGCACACACACTGCTGAGCGCTCTTAGCCAGTTACATAAATGGCAGTTATATTTACTAACATATGTTATCAATTGCAGATTAGAACGCGTTTTTAAGAACGGAAAAGGTGTGGCAGACTGAGTAAATAAGCACGGTCAGTGCGACAAGCAGCCTACCGTATATCGCAATATTGATGGCCTTCACAGCTACATTTTCCTACTTCCGCAGTACATTATGTCCACAAACAAACACTTAATAACGTTTCTGCCTATAAACCTCTCACGAAACTCTCTCTGCATATTTGCTGTCCCACTGCAGTTCCAAACACTTGCATTTCTCGGTACGTCGTCATCAGCAATACTATATCTGTGTAGCTACCAGTACTTACACTACTAATATGGCGTCTGTGTTTTGACTGTCTGTAAGAGAACATTATGCACAACGGTCCACCAAAAGCTGTGCCAAATCTCTCCCCACGCATATATGCCAATATATGTATATATAACTGTCATGGATGGTAGAGGGGAACAATCCCAATCACTACAAAAACAGAGGTGCCTGAGCTAACTGAGATAACCACGTGACAGCTGATTCTTATGCTTTGCAGCCTCCGTGGCTTAAGCATGAAGAACCAAACAGAAAAGAAGAAAATCAGATTTTTTAGATTTTCATCGGGTAGTGAATTCGGGGTTTCGATTCCCGGCTGGGGCAAGAGAGTTTTCTCTTCTCCGAAAATTTCAGCCCGGTTGTGTGTTCTCCCTTTCTGGTTTATAATTTTCACTTGTCATTTGTTTAACTACGCTTACTTTCGTACTTTTTTGCTTTTTGTGGAAGAAGAGTGAAGATGATCTCAGTCACACAGGTCACACTTATCAGCTAAGGAATGTTTTTTGAAGTGCATTACTAAATTCAAAATTGTTTATTGTTTTTTGTACCTCGTAGGAACTTGTAGCTGCAGCTAACAAACAGCGCGTCACACATTCAGATAAGTAGAAGTCTTTCCTGCGTTGCAACAGATAATGTGCCGTTTAAGACGACAAACATTCACTCACGTACTTTGTAAGTCCTCTGTTATGAGTTCCATGGTTCAAAATTTCTCAGGGGATGTCAGGAGTCGGCGGGTAGCTTTGACCCCAGACATGAAATAAATATTTCATACAGCACGAAAAGCATTCAAAGAATGAATCGCGCACTAAAACAGCTATAGTTTTCTTCAGCCTAAAACTTCATGTGAATGTTACCTAAACGTCAGTTCCTACCGCAACGACAAAATGCGTCTTTATGACTAATAGCAACCGACTAACACTGTTCATGCATATAATCGTTTTTCATTGAATGAATTACAAGAAAAATATAAATACACAATGAAGACACAGTTCAGAGTTTTCAGTGTTAAAGTAGTTGCCACATGCAGTCACCACAGGGCAGTAAAGGGATAAGGGAGGAAGTGTGTGTACTTGCTGGTCATTAGGTCACTTGCATAATGACACTTTATTAAGACAGTAACCTTGCTTAATTACGATTAGGGTCAGCTGTCCTGTAATGCCGTGTAAGTTAGTTGACGTTCACAATTATTTCGGAGGAAGCTGTTTACCAAATTACACGGCGTCATATCCCAGAAGATCATAGGCGTAATAACTATCACAGCGAGAGCCACAGATCTCGTACATTTGATGATTATGTTATATATGTTATATGTTTTTTCTCTCTGTCAAAGTTATTTTCCTCTCATATTGTCTCTCTTTCTTCTTTTACATTTTTAGGCGCGTTCGCACACTTGCGAAAAGGGACTCTTATCTTTGTCATGACTGTTGTTCTGTCTGTCTCTCTGTCTGTCCGTCCGTCCGTCCAGCCTTATAAAATAACTAGTTTCCCACTGGACGGATTTTCATCAAATTTGGTACTTCAGGATTTTTCGAAAATCAGTTGAGCAAATTCAAGTTTCATTAACATCTGACACTTATAACGGTACTTTACATAAAGACCTATGTACATATATAATAATATCTCACTGAATTTTTTTTAGAATGAGAAATGTTTCAGACGAAACGTGCAGAGAAAATCAAAACACATATTTTGTGTTCAAAAACTTTTTTCCGGAAATCGTGCCGTTTGTGAGATAATGTAGAAAAATATGGTAGAGCCAGACAGGCCACAGATAACAATACAGTACGGCGCATGCGCTTTGCATGTCGGAAAAATAAGGCAAGAATACAGACACGCATAATATTTAATAACTATTGTTTTTCCACGTCAACAGTGGTTACGCGAACGCACCACAATGTTACCTTATATGTATATTGCATATCTTTTTCTTACTCTTTCACGTGTATTTCTTGCTTCCCTCGTACCGTCTTTGTGCCACACGTTCTCTCTCACGTACCGTCTTTGTGCCACACGTTCTCTCTCACGTACCCACCTCTCATTCTGCACTCTCCTGCTCCCAGCCTCTCTAGCAACTCCAACATTTCACGACACAGGCGTTCTTTGAGCTCCAATTGTTGCATGGTGACATCTGTTTCAAAGAATGACCATGGTACATTGTAAACAAAAAATGTATACAGTATTTTTACAGGGAAAATTTTTAGCAAGTGATAATTTGGAAGACCATAAAGAAGATGTGAGAATAATATTAAATCATGTCTTACGGAAATATGTTTTTAGGATGTGAATTAGTATACAATTTCCCAGGGTCTGATCCAGTGGGAAGATTTTTTTTCCGAAGCTCTTCGGAGAGCTCATGATACGTATTAACAGGCGAAAAAGTCATAAATAATGTATCACAGTGAGACGAAATCCCCAACGATGGTGCTTCCACCTGGTCGTGGTGGTGGGGCTTGTGTCTACCAATGACCCAGAGAGCTATGCCGGCTGTAGCGTAGCTACTGGTAGGGCCTCCCAAGCCGGACAGGTCAAAGGGTAGGTACCAGACTAAGAGAAGCACCTTCCCCGTGTGGTGACCGGGGAAAAGAATAGTCCCACTGCAGCCCATGCAGGTCGTAAAAGGCGACCATAATGGGTACCCAGTGCCTGGGGTATAGCTGGGCCACCCTGCCCCGGGGGATATAAATTCGGTGGACTGGCCCTTCAGGTTGGTGGTTGGGCGACAGGCTGACAACCTGTCACTGTAAAAAGCTGACCGTTAGGAAACCTAAAATGTGGCCTCGGAACGGTCGGATAGAGTGGAATTGACGTAGGCAATGGAGAAGGATTAATGAGATGAGGAAGTGTGAAATTAACAACTGGAAAGAAAGGTCAAAAAATAGAGTGGACTGGGAGAGGGACTTCAAGGAGGCGAAGGTCCGCATTGGACTGTAGTGCCACCGAAGAAGAAGAAGAAGATTAAGACGAAATGCCTCTCATTCACAGTCATTCCAGGATATGTGGTAATATTACTGTATCTGTCGACTGCCGCTAGCCACTTCCCGTCGGCTCGCTTAACTTACAAAACTTCGACTTTCTATGAACATGTTGATTTACAGCATCTTCTTTACAACTGGCCAATAAAAACCTAACATTGACCGCAGTACATTGACATTAATTGCGTAGACCCCGACTCACGGCGAATCGGAATAGCTTCTGCCGTCACGTAAATCGGTCTGAGTGAATAATAAGGCGAGTTGCCAGATAAAATACTGTCCCTTTATAATCAGGCTTATCATCTCAGCCAATTCTCTCATTGATAAACACCGGTACCACTTCCGCTTTAATAAGGTGTAACGTAATTTTTATAATTAAAATTAAAAAAACAAAGAAATTATTTGTATTAATGCACGGTAATTAAAGAGCAAAAAATCAGCTGCATTTGAAGTTAATTGAATGAAGTTTATTTCAATGAAAATTAAAAGCAGTGACACTAATGCAGTACCGACATTTTCGCGTTACGTGACGTAATTATCACGTAATTAGGGGTGCTTCTGTACAAATGACACAAGCTAAACACAAGGCCTGCCAAAGGCAACAGGATGGCCCTAAAATAGTACGTAATTAGTGGAACTAATTGAAAACTTGTGCTAGCATTGATTTGTGCACGCAAATGGGCCTCCCTAGATTTTGTTTAAACCAGATGACGATACACAGACGCCTCTACCTTGTTTATTTTGCAGGCGATGGCGACGTCGATGTTTTGATTACACAGAGGTGTTGAGTGATCTTTACTGTCGCTGTTTGTGCTCAGACTTTGTTTCTGCTTCTAAGCGAACTTCTAACATTTTCTTGATTCACGTGTAAATAAATGTTATTTAATGACGCTGTCTGTTGCTCATGTCGTATAGCGTCGGTGAATGAATGAGTATGAGGCATTGGTGGAATGATACTGACAGGGAAGACCGAAGTACTGGGGGTAAAACCTGTCCCAGTACCACTTTGTCCATTACAAATCCCAGAGAAAATGGCTTATAATCGAACCCGGGCCTCCGAGGTGAGAATCTGATGACTAATTGCCTGACCAAGGCACGGCTGTAGTTTCTGTTTAGTGAGTTCAAATTTCTTTTGGTTCCATGTTATGAGCAGGCATATAAAGTTCCAACTGTGTAAGTTTTTAGGTGTCACGGAGCGGTGTGTTTTGTGGAGAGCTAGCAGCTGTTGAGTGACGTATTAACCTTTTATCTAACGCTCTATTAGGACGGATTATACAGCGTTGGATCAGTAGACAATGAATTGTAAAGGACGGGACAGGAAGCTAAGTTGGGACACTATCCCCCGCATTTACCTTAAGGGGCCGAGGAAAACCACGCAAAATGTGACTCAGAATAGCCGGCCTCCGGTTTTCAACCCGGGATTTTCTGAATATAAAGAAGAATATTCGATCTGCTGCAGAATATCCTCACATAAAGGTACACATCTTGAAAGTCACGAAGTGAATTTTGGGATTAGGGCTCATTGATCTGCAGTGCACAATACAATCATATCAACTCGTACTTCCGTACAAAACGCCGGCCGAACGAAGATCGTGTTTTTCCAAAACATCCGATATGCTACTGAAGCTTGTTTTACAGATGCCTCTTTTTTTACGTGTCCGACGTAACTACGTGGTCAAATTTTATTCTGTTTGGCCGAGGTCTCGACACAGCAGCGATTTTACGTGTCCGACGTAACTACGTGGCCAAATTGCGTTCTGTTTACCGAGGTCTCGACACAGCAGCTATTTTACGCCGTGTGTGTGTTTGTGTGCCAAACCGGTGTCACCTGGGGCGGTGACAGACGGATACTTTCTGATTGCTGTCTGACCAACTAGGCTTCATAGATTTAAACCGGTCTGGAAGTGTTCAACAGACCCCGAGGTGAGGTAAAGGAATTGAGCTAGGAGTTTAGACAAACGTCACTTATATTCAGGTTGGCAAATAAAATAAAGTGGCTCTATGTGGCAGGTTCTTGCTTCAAAACTTGATACCTGTTTGGTAGGTTAAAATATTACATTTTCAAGGTAACCGTAACTCATTGCCATTAACACCGAGCAAGACCGAACGTCGTAGTTGGGTTCTGGATACTCTTTTTTTTTTGTGTAAAGGGTCCCGCAGCAGAGGCTACGGACGCACCGATTTTTAAGGCTTATCGTGCAACACTGTGATGAAGATGAAAGATGATCATTATTTTTCATTTTTCCTGGTAATGGAACAAAAGTGGAATGAAAAATTGAGAGGGTAAAACCGAAGTACTCGGGGAAAAACCTGTCGCAGTGCCACTTTATCCACCACAAATTCCACATGGACTGACCCAGAATAGAACCGGGCCTCCGCGGTGAGAGGCCGGCGACTAACCGCCTGAGCCATGGCACGGCCCATCTCGACACTCTTGCTCTGTACATTCGACATCCTGTGTTTATATCAAGGCCCTAAACCTTGACAGGACTGCGTCAAACATCTCAGTGCAGCCAAACGTGAGCCTCCCTCCTGTAGGTGACAAAGGTGTCTTAGTTTAGGGTTGGATGGCTTTCTGGTATTCCGGAAAGAAAATGGCGTTTCGAAGGTGATCTGTGTGCCATCCTCCGGATAAACCTGAGTGTTCACATACTGATTAGAGTCCAATACGAAAGGGCAGAAACCTGCTGCAATAAAATGACACCGTGTCTTAGAAGATTAGAGTCCTTTGGAAAGTCAAGCCACGTAGTTTGGTAGACGCAGAGCGACGTTTCAGAGGGAAATGCTGCTTCCTTCGGCACGGTATATTATGATGGAGGCAGCAGGTTTTTCTGGCACGTCGCCAAGCATTTACCAGAGACAGTTATTTTTGTAGTCACTGGGGGACAAGGAAGGAGCCTCCACGCGAGCAATGATACTCTGACTTGGAAAGTATCATTGACGGCGTCCCCTGGAAACGTCTATTAATAGACGGCTAATCCTTCCAACACCGGACAGTAAAAGATGATACCGGACACGATAAAGACAGAAAGAAGTTCTAGTCACTGCTGTGCAAGTCACAGACTTGACTTGTCTTAACGTAAAGCAATACCATTACAGGCCTGGACAGACCATTAGGGTTCCAGGAGGTTGAGGCTCACAGATTTCTAGACAATCGGCACATGAAAGTGGTAAGGTTGTCAGCCCTACTCACCGGCCGCCTATAACCTCAGGAAATATTCCTGTTACTCATTTCTGTTAGATTCTGAGTCGACCCCAGGGCTGTAGTGCGGCCGGAAGGATTATGTCAATAAAAAATTCCATCGATAACATCGGGAATCGAACCCGCGACCTCAACCAACTGCGCCACCGCGTGACCCCTTTGACTTGTCTTAGCGTTTACAAATTTATATAACACAAATGACTGAAGTAAAGTTTGCCGTGTGCTAATTAAACACCGCGCCATGCAGCCATATGATTGAGGGGAGGCATAGCTCAAATCGGCACTAGATGGCGGACAGAGGTCAGCTTCAGGGACTGGCCGCTTTACCTCCAGAGAAATCCGCCCGCTACACCCTGAATAAGAGGCTGGATGGGCTGCAGAGTCGATCTGGGCAAGAAATGGTCTTACCTCTGCCAGGAATATAAAAATATTCTTCTGCGGTCCGGTATGTAGTCTAAATACTGAGCTACACCGGCTCCTTAGGGCTGTAGAAAATGTGGTACTGAAAATGAAAATATTTTGAACCGAGCTCTAATTTTGTACCTTGGTCATTCTATTAAGGTCTTTGACAAAAAAAAAGCGATGCATAAAGACCTGATGTGGCTGATTACAAGTATTTCGGATTAGCAAAAAACAGCTAAATTTACACTGTGTCAAAACGTATTTAGACTATTGCCTAAAACATGAATTTTAATGCGAAGAAAGTTTTGAAACGTGAAGTTGTTTGATAAATACGTGCTATAAAATTGATTCAAAATCTGATCAAATCAGTCAAACTGTTTTCGATTTAAATGACATCGTAAATGTTACATTTTGGACTTTAAGAAAAAAGTTAAAAATGAGGCTACATTTGGACAAAAAATTAAGGGATTTATTTTTCTCTGTAAATCTTGTTCTAGACAGTTTTCATATAGTAAATATTTCAAAAGATGCATGTAAAAATACTTTTAGTTTTTTGCCCAATTTTAAGCAAAGCCATAACATGCCCTCAAGTTTTTGGTGAATGAACTTTATTGACAATCCATTTAGCGGTTCTGCAGTTGTTACGAACGCTGTTCTGTAGCTTTTCATTTCCAACGCATGAGAAAGTACAGTTAGTGGTGATATCTTACCTGTGGTATTAGACAGTACAGTTAGTGGTGATATCTTACCTGTGGATCAGACAATACAGTTATTTGTGATGTCTTACCTGTGGATCAGACGTTACAGTTAGTGGTGATGTCTTAGCTGTGGATAAGACAGTACAGTTAGTGGTGATTTCTTACCTGTGGATCAGACAGTACAGTTAGTGGTGATGTCTTAACTGTGGATCAGACAGTACAGTTAGTGGTGATGTCTTACCTGTGGATCAGACAGTACAGTTAGTGGTGATGTCTTAGCTGTGGATAAGACAGTAGAGTTAGTGGTGATATCTTACCTGTGGATCAGACAGTACAGTTAGTGGTGATATCTTACCTGTGGATAAGAGAGTACAGTTAGTGGTGATATCTTACCTGTGGATCAGACAATACAGTTAGTGGTGATGTCTTAGCTGTGGATCAGACAGTACAGTTAGTGGTGATGTCTTACCTGTGGATAAGAGAGTACAGTTAGTGGTGATATCTTACCTGTGGATCAGACAGTACAGTTAGTGGTGATGTCTTACCTGTGGATCAGACAGTACAGTTAGTGGTGATGTCTTAGCTGTGGATAAGACAGTAGAGTTAGTGGTGATAACTTACCTGTGGATCAGACAGTACAGTTAGTGGTGATATCTTACCTGTGGATAAGAGAGTACAGTTAGTGGTGATATCTTACCTGTGGATCAGACAATACAGTTAGTGGTGATGTCTTAGCTGTGGATCAGACAGTAGAGTTAGTGTGATGTCTTATCTGTGGATCACACAGTACAGTTAGTGGTGATGTCTTAGCTGTGGATCAGACAGTACAGTTAGTGGTGATGTCTTACCTGTGGATAAGAGAGTACAGTTAGTGGTGATATCTTACCTGTGGATCAGACAATACAGTTAGTGTTGATGTCTGAGCTGTGGATCAGACAGTACAGTTAGTGGTGATGTCTTATCTGTGGATCACACAGTACAGTTAGTGGTGATATCTTACCTGTGGATAAGAGAGTACAGTTAGTGGTGATATCTTAACTGTGGATCAGACAATACAGTTAGTGGTGATGTCTTAGCTGTGGATCAGACAGTACAGTTAGTGGTGATGTCTTATCTGTGGATCACACAGTACAGTTAGTGGTGATATCTTACCTGTGGATCAGACAATACAGTTAGTGGTGATATCTTACCTGTGGATAAGAGAGTACAGTTAGTGGTGATATCTTACCTGTGGATCAGACAATACAGTTAGTGGTGATGTCTTAGCTGTGGATCAGACAGTACAGTTAGTGGTGATGTCTTACCTGTGGATAAGAGAGTACAGTTAGTGGTGATATCTTACCTGTGGATAAGAGAGTACAGTTAGTGGTGATGTCTTAGCTGTGGATCAGACAGTACAGTTAGTGGTGATGTCTTACCTGTGGACAAGAGAGTACAGTTAGTGGTGATATCTTACCTGTGGATAAGAGAGTACAGTAAGTGGTGATATCTTACCTGTGGATAAGAGAGTACAGTTAGTGGTGATATCTTACCTGTGGATAAGAGAGTACAGTTAGTGGTGATATCTTACCTGTGGATAAGAGAGTACAGTTAGTGGTGATATCTTACCTGTGGATAAGAGAGTACAGTTAGTGGTGATATCTTACCTGTGGATAAGAGAGTACAGTTAGTGGTGATATCTTACCTGTGGATAAGAGAGTACAGTTAGTGGTGATATCTTACCTGTGGATAAGAGAGTACAGTTAGTGGTGATATCTTACCTGTGGATAAGAGAGTACAGTTAGGGGTGATATCTTACCTGTGGATAAGAGAGTACAGTTAGTGGTGATATCTTACCTGTGGATAAGAGAGTACAGTTAGTGGTGATATCTTACCTGTGGATAAGAGAGTACAGTTAGTGGTGATATCTTACCTGTGGATAAGAGAGTACAGTTAGTGGTGATATCTTACCTGTGGATAAGAGAGTACAGTTAGTGGTGATGTCTTAGCTGTGGATCAGACAGTACAGTTAGTGGTGATGTCTTACCTGTGGATAAGAGAGTACAGTTAGTGGTGATATCTTACCTGTGGATCAGACAGTACAGTTAGTGGTGATGTCTTACCTGTGGATCAGACAGTACAGTTAGTGTGATGTCTTAGCTGTGGATAAGACAGTAGAGTTAGTGGTGATATCTTACCTGTGGATCAGACAGTACAGTTAGTGGTGATATCTTACCTGTGGATAAGAGAGTACAGTTAGTGGTGATATCTTACCTGTGGATCAGACAATACAGTTAGTGGTGATGTCTTAGCTGTGGATCAGACAGTACAGTTAGTGGTGATGTCTTATCTGTGGATCACACAGTACAGTTAGTGGTGATATCTTACCTGTGGATAAGAGAGTACAGTTAGTGGTGATATCTTACCTGTGGATCAGACAATACAGTTAGTGGTGATATCTTACCTGTGGATCAGACAATACAGTTAGTGGTGATTTCTTAGCTGTGGATCAGACAATACAGTTAGTGGTGATGTCTTAGCTGTGGATCAGACAGTACAGTTAGTGGTGATGTCTTACCTGTGGATAAGAGAGTACAGTTAGTGGTGATAATCTTACCTGTGGATCAGACAATACAGTTAGTGGTGATGTCTTAGCTGTGGATCAGACAGTACAGTTAGTGGTGATGTCTTAGCTGTGGATAAGACAGTACAGTTAGTGGTGATATCTTACCTGTGGATCAGACAGTACAGTTAGTGGTGATATCTTACCTGTGGATAAGACAGTACAGTTAGTGGTGATATCTTGCCTGTGGATCAGACAGTACAGTTAGTGGTGATATCTTACCTGTGGATCAGACAGTACAGTTAGTGGTGATATCTTACCTGTGGATCAGACAGTACAGTTAGTGGTGATGTTTTACATGTGGATCAGACAGTACAGTTAGTGGTGATGTCTTAGCTGTGGATAAGAGAGTAGAGTTAGTGGTGATATCTTACCTGTGGATCAGACAGTACAGTTAGTGGTGATATCTTACCTGTGGATCAGACAGTACAGTTAGTGATGATATCTTACCTGTGGATCAGACAGTACAGTTAGTTGTGTTATCTTACCTGTGGATCAGACAGTACAGTTCGTGGTGATGTCTTACCTGTGGATCAGACAGTACAGTTAGTGGTGATATCTTACCTGTGGTGATTCTTACCTTCGGATCCCTACACCGCGGACAGGAACACAAGAAGTTTTTGGTGATTTTTAGGTTGTGTCGCCTAGCGGCTGTTCCCACAGCAGGGACGTGTAAGAGCTGGTGATCTCCGTGCCGGCCGGAATGAGTGACGCAGCCCGTACTGTCATCTTCTGCTTCTCGTCGTAACCATGACGAGTGTTCGGTGTGCAAGCATGGTTCATCATGGCTGCTAGCGGGTAGAGACCGCGGAGGCTGGGAGCCAGTCCATTGAGTGGTCGCTCTTCCTCTGTGGATAAGGCTGGTTTGTTGTTTATCACGTCTTTTGGGATTTGTGCCTTTTCAAACGCATTTGCATCCATGACGCAACAGGCAAGACGCATGAATTCCTCTTCATCTCTGGTGGGCCCTTCCTCCGTGTGTCGTTTGAGCAACTCGATCTGAAGTCAAACAGATGATTAGGGGGCTTTGGGGGCGTCTTTTGGTTTTGCGGATTAGGGGGTGTATAACCTGGTACGTGAACTGCCAGTATTTCGGAGGAATATACTTCCTCCATCTTCAGGAGAGAAGTTTTCTGCAGTGAGTGTGGGAGTTGATTACAGCTAGTCGGACAAGCACATTCTACTGCCTATCTTCAGTGTAGATACACACACGGTCCTATTTCAACATTGTCACAGAAAAAAAATTATTTAATGACCAAGATTCGATGAACGTTGCCAGCACTTGTATTAACGTTGTTTTATGACGCATTTTAATTAATTTTATGGGACAAATGCTTCTCTACTTGTTTCGCTCAATTTTGCGATTTTCGGGAATGCACGCCTAGCGATAAACAAAGACTTCCTCTACTGCGAAGATGGAGGTAGCAGCTTCCTCCGAAACGTTGGTAACTATCTACCAAACTTCACAGCGTCACATACCAGAAGATAATCTTGACACCACTCTAAGAACATGAAATGTGACATTGTTACGTTGTGTAATTTCTTTCGTATGGAAAATTCATTTTTCTGAAATGCAAAAGGAAATTCTTTTATTGCTTACGTGGCACAGTAGAAACGGTTAAAATGTTAAGTTTTCCCTGTGTGCGCCTGAAGGCTTGTAGGCGGAGTAGCTACACTCATTCTTAACCTCGGCATTATGCAGATGCGAGTGGTCAGCTCCAGGCCCAGGCCATCTTACTCCCGGACACAGAGGCTCGTGTGCCTACTGAGTAAAAAGGTAAAGTTCACCCTATAACAGGCTATTAAGACCCAGAAGTGGAGTAGAGGTATAGCTGTACTCCTTCATAAACCTCGGCGCTAGATGGGGGTGGGTGTTCAACGCCACGTCCCGGCCGCTTTACCCCCGGGAATGACACGGTACCCATTGTAAAAGAGGCTGTGTGGGCCCCAGGAAGGGTCTGGACGGGTGCTGAATATCTCACACCCACTGGGATTCGATCCCCAGACCGTCCAGCTCGTAACGAGTCGCTATACCGACTGAGCTGTAGCGGCCGACGTGCCTAATGAGGCCGTCTGTGATTTGTTTCGACTTATGTTTCATGTTCTTGAAACATAACACAAATTTAAGCAACAGCCGGACCCACAACTATCAACGCTGCAGTAAATCTTAGGAGCCATAACGTAGGAAAGCATTTCGCTTTTATTTCTGTTATTTGGCACCGCACCAAATGTAAATGTTTGTTGCTTGTCGTGTCCATCAACTTCAGCACTGTACAGGGGTGTGCAGTTGTCTCAGTCCGGGATCGACGTCCAGGCTGATCCTCATGGGAAAGACGTAGAGACAGCATACAGCTTGACGTGGAGAGAGATAAAATGAAAACGACAGCTATAGTCACACCTTGTATTGCAGGTGACACTTATGTCGGACTGTGTGCAATGTCTTGCTTTTAGACAAGAACACGCAGCGCTTTGCTAGTCGACTGTACTGCCGTCATCAGGTTAAAAGAAGAATTATGCAACGTGATATGTAGAACTGTGTGGTTTAACTATTGTAATACTGAGAGAGAAGAAGAAACTGGGGGTGCAGCGAGGGGCACCACATTTATTATTATTATTATTATTATTACAGGAGGGAATCAAAAGAATTTACTGCTTTGAAGCTTCTCGGTCAGTACCCGCTCTTCCTTCTGGTAAAGCACCTGAATTATATTTAAAAATTCAGTCCGTACCGCGCAGTAAACACACTCCGTCTCAGTTATACAAACCAGTCAGTTAATGCTGTACAGTGAAATAATCGCTGTTTGTTCTGAGATCCACACAAAACACATAAATACAGTCCGTACCGCGCAGTAAACACACTCCGTCTCAGTTATACAAACCAGTCAGTTAATGTTGTACAGTGAAATAATCGCTGTTTGTTCTGAGATCCACACAAAACACATAAATACAGCCCGTACCGCGCAGTAAACACACTCCGTCTCAGTTATACAAACCAGTCAGTTAATGTTGTACAGTGAAATAATCGCTGTTTGTTCTGAGATCCACACAAAACACATAAATACAGCCCGTACCGCGCAGAAAAAACACACTCCGTCTCAGTTATACAAACCAGTCAGTTAATGTTGTACAGTGAAATAATCGCTGTTTGTTCTGAGATCCACACAAAACACATAAATACACCCCGTACCGCGCAGTAAACACACTCCGTCTCAGTTATACAAACCAGTCAGTTAATGTTGTACAGTGAAATAATCGCTGTTTGTTCTGAGATCCACACAAAACACATAAATACAGCCCGTACCGCGCAGTAAACACACTCCGTCTCAGTTATACAAACCAGTCAGTTAATGTTGTACAGTGAAATAATCGCTGTTTGTTCTGAGATCCACACAAAACACATAAATACAGTCCGTACCGCGCAGTAAACACACTCCGTCTCAGTTATACAAACCAGTCAGTTAATGTTGTACAGTGAAATAATCGCTGTTTGTTCTGAGATCCACACAAAACACATAAATACAGTCCGTACTGCGCAGTAAACACACTCCGTCTCAGTTATACAAAGCAGTCAGTTAATGCTGTACAGTGAAATAATCGCTGTTTGTTCTGAGATCCACACAAAATACATAAATACACTGTGTAGGCAGAACGTAGCATTTCTGAATGTTAAACCTGGTGGTACATATAGTAACCAGTGAGCTTTAAAGGCTTAATTGTTAAGGTAAACTTTTGGTGAGAGTTGAAATAATTAATGAGTATAAAGGACTGATGCAAAGATTTTTACAGGGGAAACCGACAAATTCGGAGAATAACTTCTGCCAGTGTTACTTTGTCCAACACAAATCCCAAATGAACTGGCCTGGTATCGAACCCGATCTTCCGAGTTGCTATGTCGGCACCTAACCGTCTGGACCCTTGCACAGCTTGACGTCTTATCAGTATGATATGTATAGTGTGGAGTGACGGAATGATTGATGAACGTAACGTATCTGGAAGGAAGCAGTCGTGGCCTATACTAAGGTACAGTAACATCAAGAGTCATGTCACATGTTTGCCATACAGAAATACGAACACAGGATGAAGAATTTCTTGACTGTGACATCCATTAACTTGATATTTCTGTTTCACCTAAATCCGATATAAAGTGTCAGATGTAATGATAACTGTTTGCATCAAACAGCGAGAGAAATCGAACTGCTGTAAATAATTAAACTTCTACTGACAACGTGGGCTGCCAGATAGCGGCTTATGAAGCTGTGCATTTGTGAGTTGTGTTGGACTTAGCGGGCTTGTGGGATGTGTTGTTGTGTTGTTGTGTTGTTGTTGTGTTGATGTTGTTGCTGTGATCACCATCACCACCACCATCACTGCATCACCACAATGCGTGTCGCTGTAAGCTGTTCCTGTTACAGTTATCATTACTATATTTTAAGGTAAAGTTCGCCCTATGACGTGCCATGAAGGCGCAGTGGGGAAGTAGAGGTACAGCTCTACTGTTTCTTTAATCTTGACGGTAGGTGGGGCTGGGTGATTAACGCCAAATCCCTGCCGCTTTACCCCTGGGAATGACCCGGTACCCATTATATAGAAGGCTGGGTGGTAACCATGGCCGGTCCGGAAAATCTCGCCCCCAATGGGATTCGATTCCCGGACCGTCCAACCCGTGGCGCAGTCGCTATACCGACTGCTCATAAACAAATCAACACGAACATGTAACATTACTGTGTTAGTGTTTATATGTTTATTTATTTGTGTGTTGTGTATTGAAGTTTGTGACGTTGTCATGTGTAAAAAGTAGGCAGTCTGGGAATTCAATTATTTTGCTACTTTACCTGCGTTACTCAAAATGTCTCACTTATCTTTCACCTTATTACTACAGCACCTGCATTACTTTAAGTGCGACGGCTTACAAATGTTCTCACTAACTTACATGTTTGCATGACTACAGACTTTTTATTTTCCATTCCAGATATGTGTTCAACTGAGGTCTTGCCAAATGCACTACGATGTACAACCAGTACGACGGCTGATATTATCACAGTACCAACGCAATATTCATATTCATCATCTTCGGCATCAGTAGAGACATTAGTGCCAGCTGGTTAATACAAAAATCAAATTATTATGCTGGACCGGTATTATTGAAAGGGAAAGGGAGGGGGGTTTCCCAACATTTACCGACTGCACTGCCGACATCTGCTGGACGCGGGTTTACGGATGCATGCTGGTGGAGGTTGAATTGACCTCAGGAACAAAGTTCTTGTAGCGCTATAAGCGGCTCCTAAGTGTGTTACTGTAGCCGGCGCTCAGTGGCTGTGGTTGGTGCAACATAGATGGCAGAGAAAGGAAAATTTCCATGCAACTCGTATCACATAATCACATGATGATGGCCGTGCCATGGCTCAGACGGTTAAACGCTGGCCCCCCTCCGCGGAGGTCCGGGTTCGATCCCACAGCCGATCCCAGTGGCCGTGCGGTCTAAGGCGTGGGTCTTCGGTCGCTCGCTTATTGGGATTGTGGGTTCGAATCCCACCGGGGGCATGGATGTTTGTGTTGTGTTTGTTGTAAGGACGGTAATATGGACCGTAAAGTGACATGAGGACGAAAAGGATTTAAACAGTACAAAAATCGATCAAAGGGAAAATCCCCGGACAGGCAAAAAAAAAAAAAAAATCCCGGGTCAGTCCGTGTGTGATTGTGGTGGACAAAGTGACACTGGGACAGGTTTTTCCCCCGAGTACTTCGGTTTTCCCTGTCAATTTATTCCACTGCTGCTCCATTAATTGGATAAATGAAAAAAAAAGTAATCATCTTCATCACAGGGTTGCACAATAAGCATTAAGGCTAAGGTGCTTCCGTAGCTTCTGCTGCGGGGCCCTTCTCCAACAACCCCTCCCCCCCAAAGATTAACAACCACGGTTCAGCAACAGTATCGCTGACTGAACCAGTAGGGTAGCATTACAAGCAATTACGTTCCTGTCCGCTGTGACGTAGCACATGAACAGTCTCTGTACTAAAGTTATGTAACAGGTCAGAATGTTCACAGCGTTACTTTGGAGCTGTCCTGTTTGATGCATGATAAACTGCACCTTGGTAATGTGTATGGTTTAATGTGGGGCTTCTGCAACAAGTTGAAAGGGATGTAAGTGAACGCTGTTATGATTGTGCTGGTATGTAATATTGACAGTGTGTTAGCTGTCTGTTGGAGTGTGAGGAATAGCTATAGGATCTGAATTATTGATATTGCGTGCACAGTGCTAAGTAAATGTAACATTGAAGTGTGTTAGCTCTGTTGAGTGTGAGGAATAGCTATAGGATCTGAATATTATTGATATTGCGTGCACAATGCTAAGTAAATGTAACATTGACATGTGTTAGCTGTCTGTTGGAGTGTGAGGAATAGCTATAGGATCTGAATATTATTGATATTGCGTGCACATGCTAAGTAAATGTAACATTGACAGTGTGTTAGCTGCTGTTGAGTGTGAGGAATAGCTATAGGATCTGAATATTATTGATATTGCGTGCACAATGCTAAGTAAATGTAACATTGACAGTGTGTTAGCTGTCTGTTGAGAGTGTGAGATATAGCTATAGGATCTGAATATTATTATATTGCGTGCACATGCTAAGTAAATGTAACATTGACAGTGTGTTAGCTGTCTGTTGAGTGTGAGGAATAGCTATAGATCTGAATATTATTGATATTGCGTGCACAGTGCTAAGTAAATGTAACATTGACAGTGTGTTAGCTTCTGTTGGTGTGAGGAATAGCTATAGGATCTGAATATTATTGATATGGTGCACATGCTAAGTAAATGTAACATTGACAGTGTGTTAGCTGTCTGTTGGAGTGTGAGGAATAGCTATAGGATCTGAATATTATTGATATTGCGTGCACATGCTAAGTAAATGTAACATTGACAGTGTGTTAGCTCTGTTGAGTGTGAGGAATAGCTATAGATCTGAATATATTGATATGCGTGCACATGCTAAGTAAATGTAACATTACAGTGTGTTAGCTCTGTTGAGTGTGAGGAATAGTATAGGATCTGAATATTATTGATATTGCGTGCACAGTGCAAGTAAATGTAACATTGACAGTGTGTTAGCTCTGTTGGGTGTGAGGAATAGCTATAGGATCTGAATATTATTGATATGCGTGCACAATGCTAAGTAAATGTAACATTGACAGTGGTTAGCTGTCTGTTGGAGTGGAGGAATAGCTATAGATCTGAATATTATGATATTGCGTGCACAATGCTAAGTAAATGTAAATTGACAGTGTGTTAGCTTCTGTTGAGTGTGAGAATAGCTATAGGATCTGAATATTATTGATATTGCGTGCCATGCTAAGTAAATGTAACATTGACATGTGTTAGCTCTGTTGAGTGTGAGGAATAGCTATAGGATCTGAATATTATTGATATTGCGTGCACAATGCTAAGTAAATGTAACATTGCAGTGTGTTAGCTGCGTTGGGTGTGAGGAATAGCATAGATCTGAATATTATTGATTGCGTGCAATGCAAAAATGTAACATTACAGTGTGTTAGCTCTGTTGAGTGTGAGGAATATAAGATCTGAATATTATTGATATTGCGTGCACAGTGCTAAGTAAATGTAACATTGACAGTGTGTTAGCTCTGTTAGAGTGTGAGGAATAGCTATAGGATCGAATATTATTGATAGTGGTGCACAATGCTAAGTAAATGTAACATTGACAGTGTGTTACTGTCTGTGAGTGTGAGGAATAGCTATAGGATCTGAATATTATTGATATTGCGTGCACAGTGCTAAGTAAATGTAACATTGACAGTGTGTTAGCTGTCTAGTTGAGTGTGAGGAATAGCTATAGGATCTGAATATTATGATATTGCGTGCACAGTGCTAGTAATGTAACATATACAGTGTGTTAGCTCTGTTAGAGTGTGAGGAATAGCTATAGGATCTGAATTTATTGATATTGCGTGCACAGATGCTAAGTAAATGTAACATTGCAGTGTGTACTGCTGTTAGTGTGTGAGAAATAGCTATAGGATCTGAATATTATTGTTAGTTGCGTGCAAATGCTAATAAATGTAACATTGACAGTGTGTTAGCTGTCTGTTGGAGTGTGAGGAATAGCTATAAGATCTGAATATTAAAATTGATATTGCGTGCACAGTGCTAAGTAAATGTAACATTGACAGTGTGTTAGCTGTCTGTTGGAGTGTGAGGAATAGCTATAGGATCTGAATATTATTGATATTGCGTGCACAATGCTAAGTAAATGTAACATTGACAGTGTGTTAGCTCTGTGTAGAGTGTGAGGAATAGCTATAGGATCTGAATATTATTGATATTGCGTGCACATGCTAAGTAAATGTAACATTGACAGTGTGTTAGCTGTCTGTTGGAGTGTGAGAATAGCTATAGGATCTGAATATTATTGATATGCGTGCACAATGCTAAGTAAATGTAACATTGACAGTGTGTTAGCTGTCTGTTGGAGTGTGAGGAATAGCTATAGGATCTGAATATTATTGATATTGCGTGCACATGCTAAGTAAATGTAACATTGTCAGTGTGTTAGCTGTCTGTTGGAGTGTGAGGAATAGCTATAGGATCTGAATATTATTGATATTGCGTGCACATGCTAAGTAAATGTAACATTGACAGTGTGTTAGCTCTGTTAGAGTGTGAGGAATAGCTATAGGATCTGAATATTATTGATATTGCGTGCACAATGCTAAGTAAATGTAACATTGACAGTGTGTTAGCTGTCTGTTGGAGTGTGAGGAATAGCTATAGGATCTGAATATTATTGATATTGCGTGCACAATGCTAAGTAAATGTAACATTGACAGTGTGTTAGCTGTCTGTTGGAGTGTGAGGAATAGCTATAGGATCTGAATATTATTGATATTGCGTGCACAGTGCTAAGTAAATGTAACATTGACAGTGTGTTAGCTCTGTTAGAGTGTGAGGAATAGCTATAGGATCTGAATATTATTGATATTGCGTGCACAATGCTAAGTAAATGTAACATTGTCAGTGTGTTAGCTGTCTGTTGGAGTGTGAGGAATAGCTATAGGATCTGAATATTATTGATATTGCGTGCACAATGCTAAGTAAATGTAACATTGACAGTGTGTTAGCTGTCTGTTGGGTGTGAGGAATAGCTATAAAGATCTGAATATTATTGATATTGCGTGCACAGTGCTAAGTAAATGTAACATTGACAGTGTGTTAGCTCTGTTAGAGTGTGAGGAATAGCTATAGGATCTGAATATTATTGATATGAGTGCACAATGCTAAGTAAATGTAACATTGACAGTGTGTTAGCTTCTGTTATGAGTGTGAGGAATAGCTACAGGATCTGAATATTATTGGTATTGCGTGCACAATGCAAAATAAATGTAACATTGTCAGTGTGTTAGCAGTCTGTTGGAGTGTGAGGAATAGCTATAGGATCTGAATATTATTGATATTGCGTGCACAGTGCTAAGTAAATGTAACATTGACAGTGTGTTAGCTCTGTTAGAGTGTGAGGAATAGCTATAGGATCTGAATATTATTGATATTGCGTGCACAATGCTAAGTAAATGTAACATTGACAGTGTGTTAGCTGTCTGTTGGAGTGTGAGGAATAGCTATAGGGTCTGAATATTGTTGATATTGCGTGCACAGTGCTAAGTAAATGTAATATTTACAGTGTGTTAGCTCTGTTAGAGTGTGAGGAATAGCTATAGGATCTGAATATTATTGATATTGCGTGCACAATGCTAAGTAAATATAACATTGACAGTGTGTTAGCTGTCTGTTGGAGTGTGAGGAATAGCTATAGGATCTGAATATTATTGATATTGCGTGCACAATGCTAAGTAAATGTAACATTGTCAGTGTGTTAGCAGTCTGTTGGAGTGTTAGGAATAGCTATAGGATCTGAATATTATTGATATTGCGTGCACAATGCTAAGTAAATGTAACATTGTCAGTGTGTTAGCTGTCTGTTGGAGTGTGAGGAATAGCTATAGGATCTGAATATTATTGATATTGCGTGCACAATGCTAAGTAAATGTAACATTGTCAGTGTGTTAGCTGTCTGTTGGAGTGTGAGGAATAGCTATAGGATCTGAATATTATTGATATTGCGTGCACAATGCTAAGTAAATGTAACATTGTCAGTGTGTTAGCTGTCTGTTGGAGTGTGAGGAATAGCTATAGGATCTGAATATTATTGATATTGCGTGCACAGTGCTAAGTAAATGTAACATTGACAGTGTGTTAGCTGTCTGTTGGAGTGTGAGGAATAGCTATAGGATCTGACTATTATTGATATTGTGTGCACAATGGCAAGTAAATGTAACATTGACAGTGTGTTAGCTGTCTGTTGGAGTGTGAGGAATAGCTATAGGATCTGACTATTATTGATATTGTGTGCACAATGCCAAGTAAATGTAACATTGACAGTGTGTTAGCTGTCTGTTGGAGTGTGAGGAATAGCTATAGGATCTGAATATTACTGATATTGCGTGCACAACGACAAGTAAGTGTCATAGGACATCATCGGAAGGGCATTATGTGCAGAATAAGGGTAAACAGGTTATAGCAGGATAACAACACACTGCGCAAAATATGAAAAATAGTTGAGCTATAGTAAAGTAATTAGACACAAAACATGGAATTTATTGCAAACTACAGCAGTAAGTATAAAGTCCACATATTGCAATTGCACTACATATGAATGACATACAAAATTCCCCATCACCAAATTAAGCGGATAATATAATTCACCAAAACCACCACAACAAGTCACTGGGCCCACGATGTGGCAGACCAATAATGATGACAGTGAAATGTGGTACTGTTACATGACACGGTTTGTGGTTGTTCGTTACAAACACAACAGATTGCATTGTGTTTGTGAAGATGACGGTGTTTGTGCTGCGGACTGTACAGTGCACAGTTACACTGTGTGGCCTGAATGCAGATATCTAAAATATTCGGTACGTATAGTTACCACTGTGGTTTACATAGTTAACGGTTCTTAACCACGTCTTACCGAGTCCAGCCAATCTGCCACATCTTTGTGTTGGAAGATCCGCGCCACGTCACTCGCGGTCTCGCCGTGCTTGTCCTTCACACTAACATCTGCTCCTCTCTCCACAAGCAGCTTCATCACTAACAAACGTCCCCACCGTGCCGCATAATGCAGCGGAGTGTCTTGCTCCGTGTCCAGAGGATCCACCTTCGCTCCCCAGTCCAGCAACAGACGGCACACATCCAGAAGTCCATTCACGGCTGCTCGATGCAGAGCGGTACGCCGATAAGCATTAGGTCTGTCTACGTTAGCGCCGCCCTCCAGCAACACCCGCAACACCTCCACATGGCCATTTATAGCAGCATATATCAGCGGTGTGTTACGGTTTACATCATCATCAGTGCAGTTGTCATTGCTATATTTGAACAAGATCTTTGCAGTGTTCACATCGCCGGATCTAGCAGCGTCAAGCACATACCGGCACACCTGTAGAAGAAATCAGACTGTACTTTAAGTACTGTGTTGTTAACCTGCGATAAGTACGTAGGCTGCCTCCGAGACACTGTATACCAAGATACAGTACAGTTTTACAGCTATTCAAAGAATAATTGTCTAGATTTAACTATTTGACTCGTCTACACCATATCAATTGTGTATAAAAGTTGGTAATTTGGTTTAATGCAGCAGTGCTTTGGTTTGGTTCCCTGATTATGATCCCTTGGGGATCGAAACATGTCTCAATTCTCAGTGTGATATTGTAATAAAGATATCTAAGTAGCAGTATTATTCACTCTGTTGGTCTGAGTGTTGCTAATTGTATATCGACATGCACTGTATGAACAGTGTAAAGTGTGTGAGATACGGTTTGTGGGCAGGCCTACATGAAAATAGTTCAGTGTGATATTGTAATATAAATATCTAAGTAACAGTACTGTGCACGGTGTTGGTCTAAGTGTTGCTAATTGTATATCGACATGCACAGTATGAACAGTGTAAAGTGTGTGAGATACGGTTTGTGGGCAGGCCTACATGAAAATAGTTCAGTGTGATATTGTAATATAAATATTTAAGTAGCAGTACTGTGCACGGTGTTGGTCTAAGTGTTGCTAATTGTATATCGACATGCACAGTATGAACAGTGTAAAGTGTGTGAGATACGGTTTGTGGGCAGGCCTACATGAAAATAGTTCAGTGTGATATTGTAATATAAATATCTAAGTAACAGTACTGTGCACGGTGTTGGTCTGAGTGTTGCTAATTGTATATCGACATGCACAGTATGAACAGTGTAAAGTGTGTGAGATACGGTTTGTGGGCAGGCCTACATGAAAATAGTTCAGTGTGATATTTTAATATAAATATCTAAGTAACAGTACTGTGCACGCTTTTGGTCTGACTGTTGCTAATTGTATATCGACATGCACAGTATGAACAGTGTAAAGTGTGTGAGATACGGTTTGTGGGCAGGCCTACATGAAAATAGTTCAGTGTGATATTGTAATATAAATATCTAAGTAGCAGTACTGTGCACGGTGTTGGTCTGAGTGTTGCTAATTGTATATCCACATGCACAGTATGAACAATATAAAGTCAGACTGTCTGCAAACTGTGCTGTGTGTTGCACAATGAAAGACATTGAGCGTTGTGTGTTTGACATGAGGCTGTTTGATGGCGGTGAGTAATGGAGCGTTGGAGTGAGGCAGGTGAAATTGGGTACGGAGACTGAATGTGAATATGGCAACACTGTACACGCAATGTATTTTGTATATCAAGAAATACAAACATGGCGACGATGCGAATTACGAGGTTAAAACCGACAGGTTTAGTGCATACAGAAACTGCAGATATTCAGACGTTCTTCATCAAAATGAAACAAGAACACAAAATTAATAACAAATTATTAAGTGGCACTGTACGTCAGCGGACAACGAGAGAATTCCTAAGAGTTCCGTTCGTAGCTGCTTGTCAGTTTGTTGACAGACACAAATTGTTGGAAGCTTCGGCAAAAAGCGATTGGAATTTACTGCGCACAGGGCTGTAGCGGCATGCGGAAGCAGTTGCACAGTTTTCTGAGCAGTGCAGTACATCCCCCCCCCCCCCAGGTAATCGATGCAGCCCTGTAGTGTTTAGAGAAATTACTCAGAGATCTCACAACAAGGGACCCCGAGTACTGCATATTGTCAAAAAAACGGAATCCAGTCCAAAAGAACCCACAACAAATTTTAGTATACTGTACGTTTGGAGGCTCTCCTAACTCACGGTCTCCGCGTATCGCGGTGTCTGGGCTGAACCTTTATACACGCCAATCTTCCTAGATGTGACAGCGTTGCTTATTTTCAATAATTTCGTAATTGTATTTAATTCGTGACTGAAATGAGCTTAAAAAACAAGGTATGAAACGCTGTGATGCCGACAACCTTGTTCTGACTTGGTTATGCATATATGTCACAACGGCAGCACGTGATACACACCAGATGTCATCGTAATCACAAGTGATGTTTATGTATATATGGCACAGTGGCAGCACGTGATACACACCAGATGTCATCGTAATCACAAGTGATGTTTATGTATATATGTCACAACGGCAGCACGTGATACTCACCAGATGTCATCGTAATCACAAGTGATGTTTATGTATATATGGCACAGTGGCAGCACGTGACACACCAGATGTCATCTTAATCACAAGTGATGTTTATGTATATATGGCACAGTGGCAGCACGTGACACACCAGATGTCATCGTAATCACAAGTGATGTTTATGTATATATGGCACAGTGGCAGCACGTGACACACCAGATGTCATCGTAATCACAAGTGATGTTTATGTATATATGGCACAGTGGCAGCACGTGACACACCAGATGTCATCGTAATCACAAGTGATGTTTATGTATATATGGCACAGTGGCAGCACGTGATACACACCAGATGTCATCGTAATCACAAGTGATGTTTATGTATATATGTCACAATGGCAGCACGTGATACACGCCAGATGTCATCATAATCACAAGTGATGTTTATGTATATATGTCACAATAGCAGCACGTGATGCACACCAGATGTCATCATAATCACAAGTGATGTTTATGTATATATGGCACAGTGGCAGCACGTGATACACAACAGATGTCATCGTCATCACAAGTGATGTTTATGTATATATGTCACAATGGCAGCACGTGATACACACCAGATATCATCGTAATCACAAGTGATGTTTATGTATATATGTCACAATAGCAGCACGTGATACACACCAGATGTCATCGTAATCACAAGTGATGTTTATGTATATATGGCACAATGGCAGCACATGACACACCAGATGTCATCGTAATCACAAGTGATGTTTATGTATATATGGCACAATGGCAGCACGTGATACACACCAGATGTCATCGTCATCACAAGTGACGTTTATGTATATATGGCACAATGGCAGCACGTGATACACACCTGATGTCATCGTCATCACAAGTGACGTTTATGTATATATGGCACAATGACAGCACGTGATACACACCTGATGTCATCGTCATCACAAATGATGTTTATGTATATATGACACAATGGCAGCACGTGATACAAACCACATGTCATCGTCATCACAAGTGATGCTTATGTATACATGGCACAATGGCAGCACGTGATACACACCACATGTCATCGTCATCACAAGTGATGTTTAAGCATTTGTCACATCTAGCACCTAACCTGTATCGCCACATATAAGCAATCATTATTACAATCACATATTGATAGCTACGTCCTAGTGAGTTATTTCTTTATTATTTATTATATAGCCATATACAGTACAGTTACATGGGTTTTTCCATAGTCATGCACTATGTACAGAGAGTAATTTGTTGGATATGGTTATGTATGTCAGTGATGTAACCGTTCAGTGGCGTCAGTAGATCACCTTACGCGATCGGTGTCAGATCAGTAGTTGACAATGACGTTGTTCTAGGGACTGTATAAACCTTGTGTCGCCAACATCACGCTCTCATTTGGTTCTCACTTTTTGGTTCGTCTATTTAACTTGTCATTTTTTAACGACGCTTGCTTTCGTACTTTTGTACATTTTGTGGAAGAACAGTGAAGATGATGTGAGTCACACACGTCACACTTATCAGCTAAGGAACTTTTGTTGAAGTGCGTTACTGAATTATAAATTGTTTATTTTTTATTATACCTCGTAGGAGCCAGAGCGTTTTTGGACATGTCATACGAGTTCATAAAAAAATTCCGAATCGCGAGTCATTAAAATCAAACTACAACCATTCTCCAACTAGACAGAGACGTGGCAACATTGTAACTTGCAACGTGCTCTCTGTGAACACTCCAAACGTTGTTACATGTTAAATTATTCCCCTTTTTTCTGTAAATAATTAGCATAACTATGTTACTAAACTAGCCTATGCCAGACGTTCACTGTGATCCTCACAAAGCACGCTCTGACGACTTCGTAGCTTTAAAGCAAGACGCATATGAGCTTTCATCTGACGCAGCATTCTGACTAGAAATCCCACGCTTTCATTCCTCGATTAAGACCGATAAAATGTTGGCATTTATGAGATTTAGAAGTGTACAGTTGAATTAGAACTGTGATTTAACCCTAATCTAGTGGCAGCTGTACGAAAGTATCGTACAAATGGCTTAGTCTGTCTAGGTCACAACTACGTGTAACGGTCTTCCATTAGAGAGTGTCACAGGGGGTAGCCACTCTCCACGGATAAACCACATTACATCATCAAGTGTCTGACGACACAGATGTTCTACACGTGAACGTCACGTGGTGTATTACGGTGTTCAGTCATGCTGTGTCACATGAGACATGTTGATACGTTAGTTTTTAAAACCACCCTGTAGCATTAAGCATCCATTTTGTTCATCGAAGTATCAAGTTGTTTACAGTCTGACTGCTGTACAAAGACAGTTCGTCCTCATTATGCTCCAACTTAACTAAGGCACTGTCATTGCCATATGTACTACATGTCTTCTTACAGGCACTTAAATTGTTTACAGTCTGACTGCTGTACAAAGACGGTTTGTCCTCACTATCCTCCAACTTAACTAAGTCCCTGTCATTGCCATATGTCCTACATGTCTTATTAGAGGCACATCCGGTTGTTTACAGTCTGACTGCTGTACAAAGACAGTTCGTCCTCTCTAACCTCCAGCTTAACTAAGGCCCTGTCATTGCCATATTTCCTACATGTCTTATTAGAGGCACATCCGGTTGTTTAAAGTCTGACTGCTGTACAAAGACAGTTCGTCCTCATTATGCTCCAACTTAACTAAGGCCCTGTCATAGCCGTATGCCCTACATGTCTTCCAACAGCACATCAAGTTGTTTACAGCCTGACTGTTATACAAAGACAGTTCGTTCTCACTATCCTCCAACTTAACTAAGGTCCTGTCATTGCCATATGTCCTACATGTCTTCTTACAGGCACATGAAGTTGTTCGCAGTCTAACTGCTGTACAAAGACAGTTCGTCCTCACTATCCTCCAACTTAACTAAGTCCCTGTCATTGCCATATGTCCTACATGTCTTCTTACAGGCACTTCAAGTTGTTTACAGACTGACTGCTGTACAAAGACAGTTCGTCCTCACTATCCTCCAACTTAACTAAGTCCCTGTCATTGCCATATGTCCTACATGTCTTCTTCCAGGCACATCAAGTTGTTTACAGTCTGACTGCTGTACAGAGACTGTTTGTCCTCACTATCCTCCAACTTAACTAAGGCCCTGTCATTGCCATATGTCCTACATGTCTTCTTACAGGCACATCAAGTTGTTTACAGTCTGACTGCTGTACAAAGACAATTCGTCCTCACTATGCTCCAACATAACTAAGGCCCTGTCATTGCCATATTTCCTACATGTCTTCTTACAGGCACATCAACTTGTTTACATTCTGACTGCTGTACAAAAACAATTAGTCCTCACTATGCTCCAACTTAACTAAGGCACTGTCATTGCCATATGTCCTACATGTCTTCTTACAGGCACTTCAAGTTGTTTACAGTCTGACTGCTGTACAAGGACAAATCGTCCTCATTATGCTCCAACTTAACTAAGGCACTGTCATTGCCATATGTACTACATGTCTTCTTACAGGCACTTAAATTGTTTACAGTCTGACTGCTGTACAAAGACGGTTTGTCCTCACTATCCTCCAACTTAACTAAGTCCCTGTCATTGCCATATGTCCTACATGTCTTCTTACAGGCACATCAAGTTGTTTACAGTCTGACTGCTGTACAAAGACGTTCGTCCTCACTATGCTCCAACTTAACTAAGGCTCTGTTTGCCATATGTCATACATGTCTTCTTACAGGCACTTCAAGTTGTTTACATTCTGACTGCTGTACAAAGACAAATCTTCCTCATTATGCTCCAACTTAACTAAGGCATTGTCATTGCCATATGTACTACATGTCTTCTTACAGGCACTTCAAGTTGTTTACAGTCTGACTGCTGTACAAGTACGTTCGTCCTCATATGCTCCAACTTAACTAAGGCCCTGTAACTGCCATCTTTCCTACATGTCTTCTCACAGGCACATCCAATTCACTGCCAGTGACATTTACTAACCACAACTGGCACGTCGACAAGCATATACGAACAGCACGTACTGTAACAAAACACTGCTCACTGTGTACAGTAGTGTGGTCTGCTTTGTGCGAAATATAAAGGCAGGTTTGTAATTACTACGTATGGTCAAGAAGAAATTCGTGTTACTGTAACACTGAAATCACGTAATTTAACTAATTACGTGAGTCTGATCTCAAGAGCCTCTTCTCTCCAACATCAAAACAATAAGTGGCCGCGCAAATCTCTGTGTTTCCGTCTGCTCAATATTTCACGCCGTGCAATCAGGGAAGTCCTAGTCAGTGTGCTAAAGTCTTTGTACAGAAATTGTGGTCACGTTACACGGATACACCGCCTTATTCAGGATTCAATTCTGATGGGATATGAATATATGGGATATGGATATATGTTGGAACCTGGTGAACATAAGCAGCTTATGAATATCTCCCACACAGACACTGATGATGGAGGTATAACAGGTGTACGAAACATCAGTATTTGAAGAAATTTTACTGTACTGGAGGCCGGAGGTTTTCAGTCCATTTACTCAGTGTGACAACTTCTATCTTATATGTACTTACATGTTCTGGTGTTTCACACAGCCTTTGTACCGTATGGTTCAGTGACTGCACTGTCTTTGTTAGGCCATCGATGTCAGTCTGCATCTGATTGTTGACTGCTTCCGACCGCTGAAGCTTAGATTTAAACTCATCTTCCGCCAATTTCATTGACCTGAAGGCAGCTTCAGATACATGAGTTTCGCTTTTCAGTTGCTCCTACAGTTACAAATAAGATACAATTACTTATAACGTTATACAGTCACAGTACCTCGACACACTTCATGCCATATCAACATTGCTCAGTTACAAATAACATACAATTACTTATAACGTATACAGTCACAGTACCTCGACACACTTCATGCCATATCAACATTGCTCAGTTACAAATAAGATACAATTACTTATAACGTTATACAGTCACAGTACCTCGGCACATTCATGCCATATCAACATTGCTCAGTTACAAATAACATACAATTACTTATGACGTTATACAGTCACAGTACCTCGGCACACTTCATGCTATGTCAACACAGCTCAGTTACAAATAAGATACAATTACTTATAACGTTATACAGTAAGAGTACCTCGGCACACTTCATGCTATATCAACATAGCTCAGTTACAAATAAGATACAAATACTTATGACGTTATACAGTCACAGTACCTCGGCACATTTCATGCCATATCAACATAGCTCAGTTACAAATAAATACAATTACTTATGACGTTATACAGTCACAGTACCTCGGCACATTTCATGCCCTATCAACATAACTCAGTTACAAATGAGATACAATTACTTATAACGTTATACAGTCACAGTACCTCGGCACACTTCATGCCATGTCAACATAGCTCAGTTACAAATAAGATACAATTACTTATAACGTTATACAGTCACAGTACCTCGGCACACTTCATGCCATGTCAACATAGCTCAGTTACAAATAAGATACAATTACTTATAACGTTATACAGTAACAGTACCTCGGCACACTTCATGCTATGTCAACATAGCTCAGTTACAAATAAGATACAATTACTTATAACGTTAAACAGTCAGAGTACCTCGACACACTTCATGCCATGTCAACATAGCTCAGTTACAAGTAACATACAATTACTTATAACGTTATACAGTCACAGTACCTCGGCACACTTCATGACATATCAACATATCTCAGTTTCACTTTCAGTTGCTCCTACAGTTACAAATAACATACAATTACTTATAACGATATACAATCACAGTACCTCGGCACACTTCATGCTATGTCAACATAGCTCAGTTACAAATAAGATACAATTACTTATGACGTTATACAATCACAGTACCTCGGCACACTTCATGCTATGTCAACATAGCTCAGTTACAA
Source organism: Reticulitermes speratus (assembly GCA_021186555.1). Lineage (NCBI taxonomy): Eukaryota > Metazoa > Arthropoda > Insecta > Blattodea > Rhinotermitidae > Reticulitermes > Reticulitermes speratus. Next base: position 4,552,878 of record JAJKFL010000042.1, read on the forward strand.
ATAAGATACAATTACTTATGACGTTTATACAGTCACAGTACCTCGGCACATTCATGCATATCAACATAGCTCAGTTACAAATAACATACAATTACTTATGACGTTATACAGTCACTTACCTCGGCACATTTCATGCCATATCAACATAGCTCAGTTACAAATAAATACAATTACTTATACGTTATACAGTCACAGTACCTCGGCACACTTCATGCCATGTCAACATAGCTCAGTTACAAATAAGATACAATTACTTATAACTTATACAGTCACAGTACCTCGGCACACTTCATTGCCATGTCAACATAGCTCAGTTACAAATAAGATACAATTATTATAACGTTATACAGTAACAGTACCTCGGCACCTTCATGCTATGTCAACATAGCTCAGTTACAAATAACATACAATACTTATGACGTTATACAGTCACAGTACCTCGGCACATTTCATGCCATATCAACATAGCTCAGTTACAAATAACATACAATTACTTATGACGTTATACAGTCACAGTACCTCGGCACATTTCATGCCATATCAACATAACTCAGTTACAAATAAGATACAATTACTTATAACGTTATACAGTCACAGTACCTCGGCACACTTCATGCCATGTCAACATAGCTCAGTTACAAATAAGATACAATTACTTATAACGTTATACAGTCACAGTACCTCGGCACACTTCATGCCATGTCAACATAGATCAGTTACAAATAAGATACAATTACTTATAACGTTATACAGTAACAGTACCTCGGCACACTTCATGCTATGTCAACATAGCTCAGTTACAAATAAGATACAATTACTTATAACGTTAAACAGTCAGAGTACCTCGACACACTTCATGCCATGTCAACATAGCTCAGTTACAAGTAACATACAATTACTTATAACGTTATACAGTCACAGTACCTCGGCACACTTCATGACATATCAACATATCTCAGTTTCACTTTTCAGTTGCTCCTACAGTTACAAATAAGATACAAATACTTATAACGTTATACAGTCACAATACCTCGGCACACTTCATGACATGTCAACATATCTCAGTTCTTCACGAACAGTTACAGTACCAAGTAACAAATTTTCACATTTTTCCATATCATCGAGTATGATTAAATAGGGTATTCTGACCCCAAAAATTGACAGATAAACCGCTGTAACTTGCACAGTTCGCTTCTATCCGTTGGCCTGTTTAAGACACCTACTTACTAAGACACATGCTTACTGCTTTGTACTGAACTGTGAACGTAGCCTTACTTAAATGAGAATACTCTTCAAGTTGCCTAATATTCTTCAAATACAGTTGACAAAATGTATTATAAATCCAAGATAAAGGTGAAAAATTAAGGACAACAGCGTCGCTATTGATAAAGTGACGTCATTACATTGGGCTACATATAACTATCATAGTGCGACACATACACATTATAATAATCATTCACATAAAATTGGCTGAATGCAACTCTATCATTTTGACGACACATGCACATTAATAACCACTCACATAACATGGGGCTACATATAACTACCCTAGTGATGACATATGGACAGTATAATAACCACTCACATAACATGGGCTACATATAACTACCCTAGTGATGACATATGGACAGTATAATAACCACTCACATAACATGGGGCTACATATAACTACCCTAGTGATGACATATGGACAGTATAATAACCACTCACATAACATGGGGCTACATATAACTACCCTAGTGATGACATATGGACAGTATAATAACCACTCACATAACATGGGGCTACATATAACTACCCTAGTGATGACATATGGACAGTATAATAACCACTCACATAACATGGGGCTACATATAACTACCCTAGTGATGACAATATGGACAGTATAAATAACCACTCACATAACATGGGGCTACATATAACTACCCTAGTGATGACATATTGACAGTATAATAACCACTCACATAACATGGGGCTACATATAACTACCCTAGTGATGACAAATGGACAGTATAATAACCACTCACATAACATGGGGCTACATATAACTACCCTAGTGATGACATATGGACAGTATAATAACCACTCACATAACATTGGTCCACCAAAATTTTGTTCCTATGATTCAGCTTTCTTACGCGAACAATTTCTTCCTGCAGTTCACTGCACTGATCTGACACTGCAGCTGACTGCCGCAATATCAAAACCACAAGCAGCAACTGCAGCCAGAGAGTAACACGAACCATTGGTGTTGCTCTGTAAACAGAGAATTGGTTATTTGAACATGTGAAACCGTGTAGCCTGGTAGACACATACTAACCTTTTAAGAGAAACAGCTGCAGCTATGTTCATGCCTATTTTGAAGGTAGGTGCAATACATTTTGTTAAACCAATAATAAATGCTTACCACACAGCACGGTGTCATATATAACAATATGTATTCATAGTCGTGAAGTTTTGATATCTATAGAATATTACTAACATACACACATATCAGAAACATACGTACCTTACATACACATGGAAGTTGAACGTTGCATATATACGTGTTTGTAGATACAGTAAACTTAAACATAGTTTTTGGCCATATATCTATTTAACCAACCACTCCACGCCAGACATTAAGTGATGAGTGTCCGGTCTCCCCCCCCCCCCCCCCCCAATGATGAAACTTCATGTTCTTAAGGCGCTGTAATTTCTCCTATCACCTGTCCATTAAGTCTACATGTCTGTTCGTCATACAGTGGATGACACTGCGAATTGTAGAGTTAGAATTACCACAAATACCGTCTCGTCCTCCACCACGCCAGTCTTATAAAGAAAGGTAGACCTTGCTTTACGACTAGTTGTGTCCCTGAGAGAGCGGACGTAAGTCAAAGAGGCGTATATCGAGCTTAATATACTTATAAGTAATAGTGTGACATATACTGGTTATGTGCAGTAATGCCAACGACAGCCTGCTTATGTATAACGTATATACACGAACTAATGTTAGTCTCTAAGCTTCATAAAGCTGTTTCGCTGTTCAAATCAAACCGAACTGTACAGTGCCGTGTTCACAAAAGCCAGCTAACCGACACGATCTTGGTGCAGACAAATCCAATATCCACAATTACAGGCACTTTAGTTAAGACATTTCTCTCAGTATTTTCGAAAAAGTAAGGGCGGTAATTATCATCATCCGGAACTTTGAGTGAAATGTTCAGACCAGGAGCACAGTGTGGGCAAAATGTCGTTTTGTGTAAAACACTCACAGTGGAACCAATCAAAACTGCGGTGATGCTGTAATGTCTGCAGTTTCTGCCACACACACTTGATGGGAACTGAGCTTGTTACGTAAATGGCAGTTATATTTATTGCACTGTTTACCAACTGCAGATTATAAGGCCTTCTAACGAACGGCAAAGTTGTGGCAGACTGAGTAAGATCAGCACGGTCAGTGCGATAAGCAGCGTATCGTATGTCGCAACATTGATGGAATTTGCAGCTACATTTTCCTCCTTCTGCAGTATATTATGTCCACAAACAAGCATTTAATAACGTTTCTACCTATAAATTTTTCACGACACTCTCGCTGCCTATTTGCTGCCCCACTGTGAGTTCCAGACACTTGCATTTCTCGGTACATCGTCAGTAACAAAACGGTCTTCATAGTACCAGTACATGCACTACCAATAGAGTGTTTCTGTTTTGACACTGTCTGTACTGGAACTTGTACAGTTAGCAGACCTATTCAAATGTATTGCTGTGTATTACTTTAGGAATATGAATTGGATTGAAATGGCTTATGAGGCTTCAGTACCGTTGTATTGTGAAGGGTGAGCTGTATTGCTATTACAAGCAGAAACTAACTGTTTAGTACCTGCGATAGGCTGTCACTTGTACCGCAGGCGTTGTCAGTAATTATGTTACATTAACCTGGTAGTTCCATGGAGCATATCCTTCTATAGAAGTCACATTCACTCGCTTATTCCAGCAGTTCCACACATTTTATGGAAACCGAAGTTTGTTTTACCTTGTTCTGAGCAGCCAGCAACTTGTCCCAATACGCAGACCGAACGGTACGATAAATGTTGTACACAAACTGTCTTTAATTTCCACTCTAATATCGTCCTGCCATATGTTTAGGTGTCATGTGTAGTCTCATAAAAGTGGAAAGTTTTCGGGTGAGTTTTCAGCCCCCACATCATTCTACCATATTGCAGATAACAGTTCCATCCAAATGTTTGTGACGTTCAGTCACACTACGTGACGTCACATCCTGTAACACACTGATATTCATATTCAGTGAATTGTTAACGGTAAAGCTGGAATTATATGACTCACTTCTGATCTCTCCCACAAGTGCTACATAAGCAATCTCTACTATCCTCACTAAATTCATCATATTTCACTCACTTCTGATCTCTCCCACAAGTGCTACATAAGCAATCTCTACTATCCTCACTAAATTCATCATATTTCACTCACTTCTGATCTCTCCCACAAGTGCTACATAAGCAATCTCTACTATCCTCACTAAATTCATCATATTTGACGATCGCTACAAATGCAAATCCCCCCTTGCGTCTCCACATGTAGGGGAGAATGAACGAATGGCGGATAATGAAGGAAATCTCGTTACTGCTGAGAAAACTTACATTTGAATTCAGTGTAACACGTATTATTAACAAGCTTGATATTTCTGCTTTACAAATACACTGTGTTAATTAGCGCTGGAAAAGAAATATAGTGTCTAGGAATGAGAAAATATTACTCTGTTTTGACCGGCACTCCCCATCCTATCGTGCAATACCGGTCACAGTCGCAGTTGTACAGTCCAAATAAACTCTGTTTTGACCGGCACTCCCCATCCTATCGTGCAATACCGGTCACAGTCGCAGTTGTACAGTCAAAATAAACTCTGTTTTGACCGGCACTCCCCATCCTATCGTGCAATACCGGTCACAGTCGCAGTTGTACAGTCCAAATAAACTCAGTTTTGACCGGCACTCCCCATCCTATCGTGTAATACCGGTCACAGTCGCAGTTGTGCAGTCCAAATAAACTCAGTTTTGACCGGCACTCCCCATCCTATCGTGCAATACCGGTCACAGTCGCAGTTGTACAGTCCAAATAAACTCAGTTTTGACCGGCACTCTCCCATCCTATCGTGTAATACCGGTCACAGTCGCAGTTGTGCAGTCCAAATAAACTCAGTTTTGACCGGCACTCCCCCATCCTATCGTGCAATACCGGTCACAGTCCAGTTGTACAGTCCAAATAAACTCTGTTTTGACCGGCACTCCCCATCCTAATCGTGCAATACCGGTCACAGTCGCAGTTGTACAGTCCAAATAAACTCAGTTTTGACCGGTACTACTCCCCATCCTATCGTGCAATACCGGTCACAGTCCAGTTGTACAGTCCAAATAAACTCTGTTTTGACCGGCACTCCCCATCCTATCGTGCAATACCGGTCACAGTCGCAGTTGTACAGTCCACGTAAATAAATGCCACTGTGTCAAGCTCTGTATGTCTTGTAATATTAAAATAAAACTTTACAGTACACTTATCGTGGCATCATGTGCACAGGCAATAAAATATGATAATATGACAAGTACAAAGGTCAACTTGTATTATGAACGTTTCAACTAACTCTCTGTTAATGTGACTTTAAACAGACAGTATAAGACAGGTGTTCCTAAAAACCAACTTGCAGTGGACAGTAACGTATTCAGAGAGGTGCCAGCAAAATAAATTCAAGAGCTTGGCAACTACAGAAAAATATTTACAAGAGGAATGTCACAGCTTTACATTTCCTTGGTCACTTCGGTAAATATAAGCAAACATCACAAAACTGCCATAAAGAATTCAATTACAACAGAAAGTATAGTAGCAGTAACAAAATAATCCAATATTAAATTTTTACAATATAAAAAATTGTAAGAAACTAGGGCATCTTAAAGCAAATGTCACACAAGTGTAATCAGGACAGTCCCACCTGCCACACTCCCCATTCACTCAAATATCACACAAGTGGTGATAAGGCAGTCCCACAAGCTACACTCCTCATGCACACAAATTCCTGGCCAACTGCAAAATAATTCAGTGCAGTTGCAAAGAAAATAATTCTGGCCCTGTTTTTAACAAACGCTGGGCGCAATACACGGTCATGGCGAATATCTGACCGCCATTACCCGCAACACACAACCTACCAAGGAAGTCACGTAGTTAAAATATAACACATAGTTGTCGGTAATTATCTGGCTTGTCCTAATATAAACACTTCACCTTTATGTACGTCTACATAACACCGTGTGGGAAGTCATATCTGGTTACTTACCGTTAATTTTCTGATGGGAAGTCTTACATAAAAACCATTAAAATCTTTCTGTCATCCTCACGTGACAACCACGCACAAAGGAACATCATGGCTGACTGTAGCAGTTTAATGTGCGAAATGCTAGGTAGCAGTACTTGCACAAACGTTTTATCACATACCTTTTATGAAATATTAACCGACTACCATTACCCACATTCCGCCATTGCCCCATTCTCCCCTACATAACTTATATTTTTCTATGACTGTAGCCTAATGTCCTTAGTTAAATATCCCAATACAGCATTATGTAACAATCTCACTTCGCTCGATTCTTCAAGCCCCTGTAGAAAGCGTTCGGAACAGTTCCGAAACATTTTTTTTTTGCAGTGAAACTCGCCGAAAGCAAAACGCGATATATTTTGTATTTTTCTCTGTTGCGGCTATTTGATCTAACTGCGCTTTTTCCTGTGAACGTGTCCTAGCAAACGAGCTAGTCAAATGAGTGAACAGAAGTTATTTTATCGGGTGTGCAAACGGCATTTTTAACGAGGTCACGTAACACAGTACCAGAGCGTCACTGCCACGTTGTTACTGAGCACAGCAGTGCCATCTGTCTTTGGAAACTAATGACACCAGTTTCGTCCACATGAAGTCTGAGGGGCAGTAACTCAAATTTCAGGTCAACTGTGTTCTTCTTGAGGGTCTGAGGCCTACCCTGGCTCCAAATCCAAGGGGTAAGTTGCCTGTCCTCTGACATCTAATGTCGAGGTTACCACTGCGTCAATCTGTGTACTGCCTCCATCATAACACTTCATGGTGTGCATGGGGACAATTTTGTCTTCACCTTAAAAACAACACACAAAACAGTTCATAGTTGTTAAAAGTTTTATAAACCATCGTATGCACTATATTTTCATAAGAAATCGATCACCCCTACATATGTTTCGGCCTTTAATAGGCCATCCTCAGGGGGTCAAAGTTTTTTACATAGACTTTGCATCTGTTAGCTCCATTTAAAAAAAAAACTTTGACCCCCTGAGGATGGCCTATTAAATGCCGAAACATATGTAGGGGTGATCGACTTGCTTATGAAAATATGGTGCATACGTTGGATTTTAAACCTTTTAATTAGTTAACAAGATGCACGGTGAATACAACGTGAAAGTTTGTAGTTGTGTTTAAACATCTACATGTGCACCAAACTTCACATGCATAGCTGAGTACAGACACATACTGACGTCATGCAGCCGCCATGTCTTTATATTATCCAAACAAATCACACCGAAAAACGTTGCTTTTTATCTGAATATCAGTTGATATAAACAAGTGCTTGATTGTAAAGAAAGTTGCGCTAACTCAAGTTCATGTACTTCATGTGGGAAATTTAATATTATGAGCTGCTGTGACATTAAGTGTTATAACGTTGTTATTCAGTTTCAGGAACTTCATCGCTTTCTTTCAAAAACTGAAACACGACTGTACACAAACAGGCATAAACTGGCGTTTATCATAATGTTAATGTAAACTAAGCAACTTGATGTAAAAATTTAACATGTCACCAAGTTCAGCAATTTCAGTAATTTGGTAAACAAACATTGGATTCCAGAGGGACTGAGTTCGAATCGTAATTATCTCGTCTCACCTACAGATGTCAGTGCAGTCACACATCCCTTGTCACGTGGCGCTATAGAGCAGTCTGCGGCGAGATGTAACGTCAGTTGCACTGGACATTCTAACTCGTAACGCTGCTCGCTTGTGTAACATGTATTGATAACGAGGTAAGTGGGAACTTTGTGGGAACGAAATGAGGTATAACGGTGTAGCATATGTACACATGCGCACTCTCATATTCATTCCATAGAAGCAGAAATGTTACAAATTTACGTATTTAAAAAATATTCTCATAGAAGTTGTTTGCTTCAGTTCAGTGAACAGGGATGTTTACAAAGTCCTTACACTGTTTTATCACACCTTTTTTGACACTTCTCTGACTGAAGGCCACTGAATAATTTCTGGGTGATTGCGTTGAAATTCAGAGCAAAACTGGGCAACCTAGCACGCAAAGGAATGTACCGCTCTCAAAACGTATGATTGAAAATGCTTGTTCGCGTTTGTACGTGCTGCCAAATGCTGTAACAATTTTCGTCGCCAAATTTTTATGGCGTATAAATATTCAAACAGGCTCTCACAGATCACTGTATGTTCCTCTCCGTGAAAGTATCTATCTCTCAAATTGTCATTATTTTGTAAGACATTTACGTCCACTTGCATCTTAACTGGAACCTAAATAGTGCCAATAGATAGCGGTTGTTAGAATATTCACATTTAATTTGTCAGTTCCTTAAAACACAGAAGTTTGAACACAATTTTTTCTCTGTCGAAAGATGCCAAAGTGTATGTCGCTCATCGTCTGTAGTCTCCTGTTGAGATGGAAGTTACGAATACAGTATCGCAACACTGAAGACAGCTACGTTTTTGTTTGCAGAAAGCTCAGATTCGCTTCAGAGGCCTTCCGGCAGGGTCACTGACGCCTTCAAGATTTTTCTTCCTGGTCACACCTCATCAGCTACAGCTAACAAACATCGCGTCACACATTCAGATAAGTAAAAGGCTTCCTGTTTTGCGACAGATAATGTGCTGCTTAATATGACAATCATTTAGTCACTTAGGCACTTTGTGTGTTTTCTGTTATGCGGTTCACGGATCAAAATTTCTCAGGCGATGTCTGGCGTCCGTGGGTCGCTTTGACCCCAGTCATGAAATAAATTGTTCAAACAGCACCAGAAGTATTCAAAGAATGAATCACACACTAAAACAGCTGTAATCTTCTTCAGCCTAAAACGTAATGTGAATATTACTTAAACGTCAGTTCCTACAACAACGACAAAATGCATCTCCGTGACTAATATCAACCGCCTAACGCTGTTGACGGAAATAATCGCTTTTCGTTGAACGAATCACAAGAAAGATCTAAATACAGAATGACGACACATTTCAGAGTTTTCAGTGTTAAATTAGGTAGTACACAGTGTCACCACTGGGCTCTAACGGGCTAAGGGCGGAAGTGTGTGTACATGCTGTTCATTAAGTCACTTACATAATGACACTATATTAAGACAGTTCCAAATCAGACTGAACAGTCTGCCTGCAGTGTTTTGTACACAGTTTTAACACAGCACACTTAACAACAACAATACCAGACCAGGTCATGCCACAGCTTGCACTGTTAGACTGCAGCTTCTGACCGCGCAGTCTCTGGTTCAACGCTGCACGCCGTCACGTGACAGTGACCGTGCACAAAGTGACTCACTGAAGCAGGCTGTTCTCTCAGTACTCTCCCAACCCCCCTGCCACCACCAGTCCACCACTGCCCCCCATACCACCTGTCACGTGCAGTACTGAACAGGCAGCACCTTATCACATCCTCAACTGACGGCTTCACCTCTGACCGCAATTCGCTGACACTACATGCAGTGCTGTGAAACTGTGTAATGACGTCACAGCCTGTGTACAGCGGCATGCGGCACAAAGAGCTGACAGTTGTACAGTGCCGTAACTGTTACGAGTCTAAATGTAATTGTGACCGTGAGTTCTGAGGATCAAGACGGCCTGCTGGATTTTTGTGTACAGCTGGCACGATGGAATGGTGTGGTCAGTGCAGAGTTTATACAGTGTTTGAGCACCCTGTACAATTGCATGAAAACATTCAAGCAATAATTATTCTCTAATGCTACCAAGCAATGTACAGCAAGCAGTGAGGCTCGGTATATTCATAATATCGTACAGCACTGAGGGTTTCGACTGCAGTCAGTATTCTTATATTGGGCTTCTGAGTTATGACACCGTGTAGTTTGGTAGGTCAGTACCGATGTGTTGGAATAACTCGCAGCCTCCATCCTAAGTGCAGAATAAGGATAAACAGGTTATGACAGGACAACAACACACTGCGCAAAGTATGTAAAGTAGTTCAGCTATAGTAAAGTAAATACACACGAAACATGGAATTTATTGCAAACTACAGCAGTAAGTATAAAGTCCACATATTGCAATTGCCCTACATATGAATGACATCAAAATTCCCCATCACAAAAGTAAGCAGATACTAAAAATCACCAAAACCACCACAACAGGTCACTGTGCCCACGATGTGACAGACCAATGATGATGACAGTGAAATGTGGCACTGATAAGTGACAGTGCTTGTGCTGTTAGTTACAAACACAACCGACTGCATTCTGTTTGTGAAGATGACGGTGTTTGTGCTGCGCGAGCTGTACAGTGCACAGGTACACTCTGTGTCCTGAATGCAGACATGCTGAATGTTCGGTACATATAGTTACCACTGTGCTTTATACAGTTAACGGGCCTTTCCCACGTTTTACCGAGTCCAGCCAATCTGCCACATCTTTCTTCCCCGAACTCAGCGCCAAATCACTCGCGGTCTGACCGTAGTTATTCTTCTTCGTAACATCCGCTCCCCTCTCCACAAGCAGCTTCACCACTGACAAATGTCCCTCCTCTGCCGCCCAATGCAGCGGAGTGTCTTTCCACTTGTTCAGAGGATCCACCTTCGCTCCCCAGTCCAGCAACAGACGGCACACATCTAGATGTCCATACCAGGCTGCTCGATGCAGAGCGGTACGACGAAAAGCATCAGCTCTTTCTACGTTAGCGCCGCCCTCCAGCAACACACGCACCACCTCTACATGGCCATATGTAGCAGCATATGTCAGCGGTGTATCACGGTACATATCATCGTTAGTGCAATTGTCAGTGCTGCATTTGAACAAAATCTTTACAGTGTTAACATCGCCGGATTTAGCAGCCTCAAGCACATACCGGCAGACCTGTAGAAGAAATCAGACTGTACTGTGAGTACTGTGTTGTTAACCTTCGTTAAGTACGTAGGCTGTCTCCGAGATACTCTATAGCAAGATGCAGTACAATTTACAGCTATTCAAAGAATAATTGTCTACATTTAACTATTTGACTCGTCTACACCATATCACCTGTGTAAGAATGTTGCTAATTTGGTATCATGCAGCAGTCCTTTGGTTTGTTTCCCTGATGATGACCCCTTGGGGCTCGAAACATGTAGGAATTTCAGTGTGATATTGTAACATAAATACCTAAGTAACAGTACTGTGCACGATGTTGGTCTGAGTGTTGCTACTTGTATATCGACATGCACGGTATGAACAGTGTAAAGTGTGTGAGATACGGTTTGTGGGCAGGCCTAAATGAAAATAGTTCAGTGTGATATTGTAATATAAATATCTAAGTAACAGTACTGTGCACGCTGTTGGTCTGAGTGTTGCTAATTGTATATCGACATGCACTGTATGAACAGTGTAAAGTGTGTGAGATACGGTTTGTGGGCAGGCCTACATGAAAATAGTTCAGTGTGAATTTGTAATATAAATATCTAAGTAGCTGTACTGTGCACGCTGTTGGTCTGAGTGTTGCTAATTGTATATCGACATGCACTGTATGAACAGTGTAAAGTGTGTGAGATACGGTTTGTGGGCAGGCCTACATGAAAATAGTTCAGTGTGAATTTGTAATATAAATATCTAAGTAGCAGTACTGTGCACGGTGTTGGTCTGAGTGTTGCTAATTGTATATCGACATGCACAGTATGAACAGTGTAAAGTGTGTGAGATACGGTTTGTGGGCAGGCCTACATGAAAATAGTTCAGTGTGATATTGTAATATAAATATCTAAGTAGCAGTACTGTGCACGGTGTTGGTCTGAGTGTTGCTAACTGTATATCGACATGCACTGTATGAACAATATAAAGTCAGACTGTCTGCAAACTGTGCTGTGTGTTGCACAATGAAAGGCATTTAGCGTTGTGTTTTTGACATGAGGCTGTTTGATGGCGGTGAGTAATGGAGCGTTGGAGTGAGGCAGGTGAAATTGGGTACGGAGACTGAATGTGAATATGGCAACACTGTACACTTAATGTATTTTTGTATGTCAAGAAATAGAAACATGGCGACGATGCGAATTACAAGGTTATAACCTACAAGTTCAGTGCATACAGTAACTACAGATATTCAGAGGTTCTTCATCAAAACAAAACAACACACAAACACTTATGTGGCACTGTAGTCAGCGGACAACAAGAGCATTCCTTACGAGTTCCGTTCGTAACTGCTTGTCAGTTTCACAATTCAAAAAAAGAAGCAACAAATGCACTATATTATCAAGTATTGTTTAATATCCCCTACATATGTTTCGGCTCCAGTTGAATCATCCTCAGGGGGTCAAGGTTACATTCACATTACATCCATTACTTAATTTGATGATATAATATATATATACACCACAATATAATGTCAAGTTACTATCATTTTAACAGGCTACAGTGCTTAAAATGCCGTTATACTGTGACAAATTGTGTCCACTTATAGAGTTTAAAGTATTAATATATAAGGTGTAAAATATAGAAAATATAAAGTAGACTCTTCAGGAAGTAGATTGTCATTAAAATTGAAGATTGTCATTAAAAATTGCGGGCAGTAGTTTTTATACAAATTGGAATTGACCAAGCCCTGTGAAAACATGGGGGTATTAATTTCGAATTTATTTTTCATTTGTTAAATGACATATATATATATATGCTGGTTATGATCACACATACCTGTTAGTTGTCTTGTATTATCACATGTCAAGGTGTCTTGTAGTGTGGTGATTGCTGACTCTCTTGTTTTGGTTTGGTCGAGCGTGTCGGTGTCGTGCTTGACGCATGCGTGCTGTGATTAGTAGGGATATGTACAATTTAGACCAACAGAAGAATAAAATATTACAATAAACTTTATCCAAGTAAGCGAGCAGCCGCAGACCCACGCCTTAGACCTCGCGGCCACTGGGATCGGCTTGGAAAGCTAATACATACAGAAATACAAACAAGAAGGATAACTTATAACGAAACAAAGCCTAGGAGAAAATCCCCTCTTTACGATCGTCATCCCTACTAAACACAGCACGCATGCGTCAAGCACGATACCGACACGCTCGACCCAACCAAAACAAGACAGTCAGCATTCACCACACTACAAGACACCTTGACACGTGGTAATACAAGACAACTATCAGGTATGTGTGATCATAACCAGCATATATATATATATATGTCATTTAACAAATAATAAATGAATTAGAAATTCTGTAATGTTCTGTAAATAATTAGCATAACTATGTTACTAAACTAGCCTATGTCCACACGTTCACTGTGATCCTCACAAAACAAGCTCTGACTGCGTAGCTTTAAAGCAAGACGCATATGAGTTTTTCTCTGACGCTGCATCCTGGCTAGAAATCCCACGCTTTCATTCCTCGATTGAAACCGATAAAATAATGGCATTTATGAGATTTAGCAGTGTACAATTTAATTAGGACTGTGATTGAACCCTAATCTGGTGGCAGCTATACGAAAGTATCCTACAAACAGCTTAGCATAGGTAGGTCACGACTACCTATAGGGGGCTTCCAATACTGGGGTTAGCCACTCTTTACGGATAAACCACATTACATCATCAAGTGTCTGACGACACAGAAGTTCTACACGTGCACGTCACGTGGTGAATTCCGGTGTTCAGTGATTCTGTGTCCCATGAGACATGCTGATACATTAGTTTTTGAAACCACCTCGTAGCATTAAGCATCCCCTTTGTTCAATGAAGTATCAAGTTCTTTACAGTCTGACTGCTGTACAAAGACAGTTCGTGCTCACTACCCTCCAACTTAACTAAGGCCCTGTCATTGCCATATGTCCTACATGTCTTCTTACAGGCACATCAAGTTGTTTACATTCTGACCGCTGTACAAAGACAGTTCGTCCTCACCATGCTCCAACTTAACTCAGGCCCTGTCATTGCCATATGTCCTACATGTCTTCTTACAGGCACATCAAGTTGTTTACATTCTGACCGCTGTACAAAGACAGTTCGTCCTCACCATGCTCCAACTTAACTCAGGCCCTGTCATTGCCATATGTCCTACATGTCTTCTTACAGGCACATCAAGTAGTTTACAGTCTGACTGCTTTACAAAGACAGTTCGTCCTCACCATGCTCCAACTTAACTAATGACCTGTCATTGCTATATGCCCCACATGTCTTCTTACAGGCATATCTAGTTCACTGCCAGTGACAATTACTAAACATAACTGGCACGTCGACAAGCAGATAAGAACAGCTCTTACTGAAACAAAACACTGCTCACTGTGTACAGTAGTGCGGTCTGCTGTATGCGAAACTTAAAGTCAGTAACTACTACGTACGGACAAGAAGAACTTCGTGTTACTGTAACACTGAAAATGCGTATTTTAGCTAATTACGTGAGTCTTGATCTCAAGAGCATCATCTCACCAACATCAAAACAATGAGTGGCCGCGCAACTCTGTGTGTGTTTCCGTCGGCTAAGTATTTCACCTCGTGCAATCTAGAAAGTCCTAGTAAATGTGCTAAATTCGCTGTACAGAGATAGTGGTCACATTACACGAAAACACAGCCTTAATATGGATTCAGTTCTGATGGGATATAAAGTTAGCATGGAACCTGGTGTACATGAGCAGCTTATGAATATCTCCCACACAAACACTGATGATGGAGGTATAACAGGTGTACGAAACATCAATACTTGAAGAACTTTGTCTCTACTGATAGCCAGAGAGATTTCAGTTCATTTACTCAGTATGAAAGCTGCTATATTACATGTACTTACATGTTGCGGTTCTTCAAACAGCCTTTGTACAGTCTGGTTCAGTGATTTCAATTTGTTTGTTACATCATCGATGGTAGTCTTCAGAACTTCTTCTTTTGCTTTTAGTTCATTTTTTAAACCACTGTTGACCGCTCCTAATTTCTGAAGATTAATTTTATGTTTATCTAGTTCTTTCTTTAAATCATTGATGTCCGCTTCTGACTGCTGACGCTTAATATTTTGTTCAACTAGTTCTTTCTTTAAACGATTGATGTCCGCTTCTAACTGCTCACGGTTAGATTTAAACTCATCTTCCGCCAATTTCATTGACCTGAAGGCAGCTTCAGATACATGAGATTCGCTTTCAGTTGCTCCTACAGTTACAAATAAGATACAATTATTTCTAACGTTATACAGTCACAGTACCTCGGCACACATCATGACATGTCAACATAGCTCAGTTCTCCACGAACAGTTACAGTACCAAGTAGCAAGTTTTTACATTTTTCCATTCCATGCATGAAATACGTCGAATATGATTATACAAGGTACTCTGACCCCAAAAATTGACAGTTAAACCGTTGTAACATGCACGGGTTCCCTTCTGTTCGTGGGCCCATTTAAGTCACAGGAACATGCTTCCTGCTTTATACTGAACTGTGAACGTAGCCTTACTTAAATGAGAATAAACTTCAAATAGCGTAATATTCTTCAAATACAGTTGACAAAATATATTATAAATCCAAGATAAAGGTGAAAAATTAAGGACAATAGCTTCGCTATTGATAAAGTGACGTCATTGCATTGGGCTACATATAACTATCATAGTGCGACACATGCACATTATAATAATCATTCACATAACATTGGCTGAATGTAACTCTATCATTTTGACGACACATGAACAGTATAATAAACACTCACATAACATTGGGCTACATATAACTACCCTAGTGATGACATAGGTCCATTATAATAACCACTCACATAACATTGGTCCACCAAAATTTTGTTCGTGTGATTCATCTTTCTTACGCGAGCAATTTCTTCCTGCAGTTTACTGCACTGATCAGACACTGCAGCTGACTGCCGCAATATCAAAACCACAAGCAGCAACTGCAGCCAGAGAGTAACACGAACCATTGGTGTTGCTCTGTAAACAGACAGGTGGTTAGTTGAACATGTGACACCGTGTAGACTGGTAGACACATACTAACCTTTTAAGAGAAACAGCTTCAGCCATCTTGATGCCTATCTTGACGGTAGGTGCAGTACATTTTTTGAACCAATAATAATTGCTTACCACATAGTACGGTGTCATATAAAACAATATGTATACATAGTCGTGAAGTTTTGATATCTATAGAATGTTACTAACATACACACATATCAGAATCACACGTACTTACATACACATGGAATTTGAATGTTGCATATGTACGTGTTTGTAGATACAGTAAACTTAAATATAGTTTTGGCCATATATCTATTTAACAACAACTCCACGCCAGATATGAAGTGATGAGTGTCCGGTCCCCCCCCCACCCCCAATGATGACACTTCATGTTCTAAAGCGCTGTAATTTCTTTTATCACCTGTCCATTAGTCTACATAACTGTTCGTCATATAGTGGATGACACTGCCAATTGTACAGCTAGCATTACCACAGATACCGTCTCGTTCTGCACCACGCCAGTCTTATAAAGAAAGGTAGACCTTGCTTTACGCCTAGTTGCGTCCCTGAGAGAGCGAACGTAATTCAAAGAGGCGTATATCGAGCATAATATACTCATAAGAAATAATGTGACATGTATTGCTTATGTGCAGTAATGCTAACGACATCCAGCTTATGTACATTGTATATACACGTACTAATGTTAGTCTCTGAGCTGCATAAAACTGTTTCGCTGTTCAAATGAAACCAAACTGTACAGTGCCGTGTTCACAAAAGCCAACAAACAGACACGATATTGGTGCACACAAATCCAATATCCACACCTACAGGCAATTTATTTAAGAAATTTCAACTTCAGCCTTTTCAAAAAAGTAAGGGCTGTAATTATCATCGTTCAGATCTTAGAGTGAAATGTTCAGACCAGGAGCACAGTTTGGGCAAAATATCGTTTTGTGTAAAACACTCACAGAAACCAATCAAAACTACGGTGATGCTGTAATGTCTGCAGTTTCTGTCACGCACACTGCTACGCGCACTGAGCTTGTTACGTAAATGGCAGTTATATTTACTGACACAGGTTATCATTTGCAGATTGTAAAGTACTCTTAGAAACAGAACAGGAGATATGGCAGGCTAACATCAGCACAGTCAGTGCGATAAGCAGCCTACCGTATCAGGCAATGTTGATGGCCTTTACAGCTACATTTTCCTCCATCTGCAGCACATTATGTCCACAAACAAGCACTTAATTACGTTTCTGCCTATAAATCTCTCAGGACACTCTCGCTGCCTATTTGCTGTCCCACTGCCGTTGCACATCTCGGTACATCGTCAGCAGCAATATATGTCTGTGTAGCTACCGTACTTACAACTCAGACAATAATAGATGTCTGTGTAGCTACGATACTTACACTGACAATATGATGTCTGTGTAGCTACGTACTTACACTACAATACAATGTCTGTGTAGCTACCGTACTTACACTACAATACGATGTCTGTGTAGCTACCGTACTTACACTACCATTCATGGCGTCTGTGTTTTTGACTGTCTGTACTGAATACATGTATACAGTTGGCAGACCTATTGACAATTTAATATGCAGTGTATTACGTTAAGAATATGAAGTGGCTTGAAATGGCTCATGAGTCTTCAATACCCTGTATTGTGAAGGCTGAGCTATATTGCTATTACAAGCAAAGCTACTGTTAAGTACCTGCGATAGGCTTCACTTGTACCGCAGGCGTTATCAGTAATTATGTACATTAACCTGGTAATTCCATGCAGCAGATCCTTCTATAGAAGCTCGTATTCACTCGTGTATTCCAGCAGTTCCACAAATTTTATGGAAACCGAAGTTTTGACGTAAAACTTATTACATTTCGGTACACATAGGTGGGTCAGCTCGGCGCTCGCGGTGTCAGACTTTCGCGTTACCTACGTTTCTTCACAGTGCTCCGCGCCTACTTGGACTAGAGCAGTGAACGATACATAGTTTGAAAGGTAAGGAATATGCCTACACGATAAAATACGAATCATCGAAAAATCTTGAAATCTGCCAAAATGGCGGCCATGTCAAAATCACCTACGATTTTCACACTCTCACCATCTGACGTCTTACATTTCGGTACACATAGGTGGGTCACCTCGGCGCTGTTTTTTTACAGGTTCACGATGCTGAGACTGACTAACCCACAAAAGCAACAAACTACCGAAAACGGAAGAAGGAGGCAGAGGAGAGCGTAAACTACGCGACCTACTTCTCATACCACAAGCCACGGCTAACCATTACAGAGACATAAACACATACATATAACAACTTGTACAAATTTCTAAAAAAATACAAATTCTTTCTTTCTTTCTTTCACCCTTCCCTCACTCAAGCAGCTAAAACATTTTAACGCCCGCAAAAAAAGATCGCCAACATTCAACTTGTCGGCGTGACGTTTTACGTACAATTTGCGTTTCAGTCGTAGCTTGAAACACAGAAGATTTTTTGTTACGTTGTACTCAGCAGCCCACAACTTGTCCCAATACGCAGACCGAACGGTACTATAAATGTTGTACACAAACTTGTCTTTAATTTCCAGTTTACTATTAAACTTAAGGTCACTAACTGCTTGTATGCCATGCAAAATTATTAGGCCCCTGACATGTAAAACAGTTTGCCATTGTGAACATATACTGTGTACAGCTGCTCTGTATCGCCGTGGATCTAGTATGCAAGCTGGTGGAGCGACCGGCAGTAACTGAAAGTGCCGATGAGATACACAGATCAAATGCGTCTATTTATTTTACAAAGTAACTTAAAGCAAACAAATCATCAGTACTTACAGAAAGTCGTAGACAGTTTGAAATACACACAAAACAACAATACCTCAAAACAATATCAATACCACGCTGAAGAGAGGCTCCACACAGACCAGCGAATATTTCGCAGTGCCGTGCCGGTTCAAGAGAAGCGCCAATCAGACTCCAGCACTACCAAGGACTTGAACGACGTCCCACTATATAAATATGTGTCGAAACATAATTTTGAAATACAAGTCGAAAATAAATTTTGACGCTCATTCCACGGCGATTCGGAGCACAGCCTTTGGCCTTCACTCAAGCAGAGTGTGCATATGCTAGATGTCTCTAAATGTTGTGCATATGTAGTGCTGTAGAGTGTACACAGACATTCAGTCTATGTACAGTTCTGCTTGTGCAAGCACTGTACAATGTACACCACATACTTTGATCTCACCTAAAAACACTACATGACAGTAAATTAAGTTGCACGCTCCATGAAGCTGAGTCATCCTTGTAAAGCTAGCAGTTTCTTGGCTAGTCCAGAAATTCCCCAAATTTTATGTAAGCTGAATGTACATTGTTGTGTATAGAAGAGATTTCCTCTGGTCCCTGTACTGAGCCAGATGAATCCAGTCCACACCTTCACATATTTGAGATACATTTTATTATTATCCTGTAATTGATATTCTGGTCACAGTATTCAAGTCTGCTGGGATGTGGTTCTGTACTGTGGGGTGAGTACTTCAGTACGTGGAGTGGAAAAAGTACTTTATAAAATCAGGGGTGTAATGTCCAGTATGTGCATATTTTTTCCAACTTTCTGTATCGACTTGTCATGCAGTTCAAGTTCTGCTCTGTGCCAGAATCTAGAAATATTACCATATATATTTCTAAGTGTAAATTATGTTTCTTACAGATTTTGCCACAGTCTTTGTTGGTTCCTTGTGTCAGGATATGTGATGCTGTACACAGTGTATCTTCTTCACTTTGTCAGGTAAGTGAATGTGGCTCTGGGATCCAAATATACATCTTTATACTGTGTATTTGAGTTTGAGTTCTGTTATGGATTGTGGTGAACTGATTTTCTGTTGTTCACTTCCTGTGTCAAATGGCAGTGATTGAGTTACTTTACATGCAAATGTAAGTTTCCCTCTGATACGACAGTGACTCTGTATTGAAGGCTGGAGAGGTGCAAACTCACAAACTGTGGTGCACAGAAAACAAGTCTGGACTGAAATTGATCATAATCATATTTGGCCTATAATTTATTAAGTCAAGCCAAACATTTATTAGCTGAGTGAACTTTACAGAATGCTGCAACCTCTAACGCTAACTTTATTAGTCTGTGGAAGTTATGTTCTGTATCTTGAAGGTCACACTATGACATTGCAATATGTGATCTGTTTTAATTAAATACCTCCAACTGCAAATTGTACAGTGACCATTTTGCTTCCCCCGCCCCCCCCCCCCCTACGAACACAAGGGAATGCCCCAGTACAAGAATGATATTATTAGGCCCGTCTGCAGGTATATAAAGACACTTATGTAACTAATTAACTACAATCGGATAGTTAAAGAGATATGTAGAATATTGCACAGTGAATATAAATAACGGGATTTGAGGCAGACACAGATGTTGTGACGTTATACAAGTTACAGACATGGCGAATCTTGATTCTGACGTCAGGTCTAGCGGAAGGCACTCTATATCATTCCGCTAGACCTGACCTCTTGATCAGGATCTGTCACTGATATTCGTGTGTAACAACGTGTATGCTTGTGCCCTGAAGAAGACGACAGTAGGTCTCTTAGAAACATTGTTTCCAAATTACCAGATGGCCGTGCCAAGGCTCAGACGGTTAGTCGCCGGCCTCACACCGCGGAGGCCCGGGTTCATTCCCGGGTCAACTCATGTGAAATTTGTGGTGGACAAAGTGACACTGTGACAAGTTTTCCCCCCAATACTTCGGATTTTCCCTGTCAATTTCATTCCACCGGTGCTCCATTACTTGGAAAAATGAAAAAACTGATCATCTTTCTCTTCATCTTCGTCACAGGGTTGCACAATAAGCCTTAATGCCGCGGTGCGTCCGTAGCTCCTGCTGCGGGGCCCTTCACAGAGAAGAAGAATAAATTACCAGACTGCACGGCGTCATATCAATAAGTGTGTAATCTTGCTACGTGTTGCCTAAGAAGGTCACATCGCATGCACTGACGCAGTGCAGTCTGTCATGACAGCTGACTGTAAATTGCGCAGTGCATTCTGTCATGACAGCTGAATGTAACGGTGCGCAGTGCAGTCTGTCATGACAGCTGACTGTAACTGTCCGCAGTGCAGTCTGTCAAGACAGATGACTGTAACTGTCCGCAGTGCAGTCTGTCATGACAGCTGACTGTAACTGTCCGCAGTGCAGTCTGTCATGACAGCTGACTGTAACTGCCCACAGTGCAGTGTGTCATGACAGCTGACTGTAATTGTCCGCAGTGCAGTCTCTCATGACAGCTGACTGTAACAGTTTTCAGTGCAGCCTGTCATGACAGCTGACTGTAACTCTCCGCAGTGCAGTCTGTCATGACAGCTGACTGTAAATGTCCGCAGTGCAGTTTGTCATGACAGCTGACTGTAACTGTCCGCAGTGCAGTCTGTCATGACAGATGACTGTAATTGTCCGCAGTGCAGTCTGTCATGACAGCTGACTGTAAATGTCCGCAGTGCAGTTTGTCATGACAGCTGACTGTAACTGTCCGCAGTGCAGTCTGTCATGACAGATGACTGTAATTGTCCGCAGTGCAGTCTGTCATGACAGCTGATTTCTAACTGTCCGCAGTGCAGTCTGTCATGACAGCTGTCTGTAAATGTCCGCAGTTCAGTCTGTCATGACAGCTGACTAACTGTCCGCAGTGCAGCTCTACATGACAGCTGATTGTAACTGTCCGCAGTACAGTCTGTCATGACAGCTGACTGTAAATGTGCGCAGTGCAGTCTCTCATGACAGCTGACAGTAACTGTCCGGAGTGCAGTCCATCATGACAGCTGACTGTAACTGTCCGCAGTGCAGTGTGTCATGACAGCTGACTGTAACTGTCCGCATTGCAGTCTGTCATGACAGCTGAAACTAACTGTCCGCAGTGCAGTCTGTCATGACAGCAGACTGTAACTGTTCGCAGTGCAGTGTGTCATGACAGCTCACTGTAACAGTCCGCAGTGAATTCTGTCATGACATCTCACTGTAACTGTCCGCAGTGCAGTTTGTCATGACAGCTGACTGTAACTGTCCGCAGTGCAGTGTGTCATGACAGCTGACTAACTTTCCGCAGTGCAGTTTGTCATGACACCTGACTGTAACTGTCCGCAGTGCAGTCTGTCATGGCAGTTCACTGTAACTGTCCGCAGTGCAGTGTGTCATGATAGCTGACTGTAACTGTCCGCAGTGCAGTGTGTCATGATAGCTGACTGTAAATGTGCGCAGTGCAGTTTTTCATGACAGCTGACTCTAACTGTCCGCAGTACAGTCTGTCATGACAGCTGACTGTAACTGTCCGCATTGCAGTCTGTCATGACAGCTGAATCTAACTGTCCGCAGTGCAGTCTGTCATGACAGCAGACTGTAACTGTTCGCAGTGCAGTGTGTCATGACAGCTCACTGTAACAGTCCGCAGTGAATTCTGTCATGACAGCTCACTGTTATAGTCCGCAGTGCAGTTTTTCATGACAGCAGACTGTAACTGTCCGCAGTGCAGTCTCTCATGACAGCTCACTCCTATAGTCCGCAGTGCAGTCTGTCAAGACAGCTGACTGTAACTGTCCGCATTGCAGTCTGTCATGACAGCTGACTCTAACTGTCCGCAGTGCAGTCTCTCATGACAGCAGACTGTAACTGTTCGCAGTGCAGTCTCTCATGACAGCTCACTGTTATAGTCCGCAGTTTAGTCTCTCATGACAGCTCACTGTTATAGTCCGCAGTGCAGTCTCTCATGACAGCTCACTGTTATAGTCCGCAGTGCAGTTTGTCATGACAGCAGACTGTAAATGTCCGCAGTGCAGTCTCTCATGACAGCTCACTGTTATAGTCCGCAGTGCAGTCTGTCAAGACAGATGAATGTAACTGTCCGCATTGCAGTCTGTCATGACAGCTGACTCTAACTGTCCGCAGTGCAGTCTCTCATGACAGCAGACTGTAACTGTTCGCAGTGCAGTCTCTCATGACAGCTCACTGTTATAGTCCGCAGTGCAGTCTCTCATGACAGCTCACTGTTATAGTCCGCAGTGCAGTTTGTCATGACAGCAGACTGTAACTGTCCGCAGTGCAGTCTCTCATGACAGCTCACTGTTATAGTCCGCAGTGCAGTCTGTCAAGACAGCTAACTGTAACTGTCCGCATTGCAGTTTGTCATGACAGCAGACTGTAACTGTCCGCAGTGCAGTCTCTCATGACAGCTCACTGTTATAGTCTGCAGTGCAGTCTGTCAAGACAGCTGACTGTAACTGTCCGCATTGCAGTCTGTCATGATAGCTGACTCTAACTGTCCGCAGTGCAGTCTCTCATGACAGCAGACTGTAACTGTTCGCAGTGCAGTCTCTCATGAGAGCTCACTGTTATAGTCCGCAGTGCAGTCTCTCATGACAGCTCACTGTTATAGTCCGCAGTGCAGTCTCTCATGACAGCTCACTGTTATAGTCCGCAGTGCAGTCTGTCAAGACAGCTAACTGTAACTGTCCGCATTGCAGTCTGTCATGACAGCTGACTCTAACTGTCCGCAGTGCAGTCTCTCATGACAGCAGACTGTAACTGTTCGCAGTGCAGTCTCTCATGACAGCTCACTGTTATAGTCCGCAGTGCAGTCTCTCATGACAGCTCACTGTTATAGTCCGCAGTGCAGTCTCTCATGACAGCTCACTGTTATAGTCCGCAGTGCAGTCTCTCATGACAGCTCACTGTTACAGTCCGCAGTGCAGTCTCTCATGACAGCAGACTGTAACTGTTCGCAGTGCAGTCTCTCATGACAGCTCACTGTTATAGTCCGCAGTGCAGTCTCTCATGACAGCTCACTGTTATAGTCCGCAGTGCAGTCTCTCATGACAGCTCACTGTTATAGTCCGCAGTGCAGTTTTTCATGACAGCAGACTGTAACTGTTCGCAGTGCAGTGTGTCATGACAGCTCACTGTAACAGTCCGCAGTGAATTCTGTCATGACATCCACTGTAACTGTCCGCAGTGCAGTCTCTCATGACAGCAGACTGTAACTGTTCGCAGTGCAGTCTCTCATGACAGCTCACTGTTATAGTCCGCAGTGCAGTCTCTCATGACAGCTCACTGTTATAGTCCGCAGTGCAGATTGTCATGACAGCAGACTGTAACTGTCCGCAGTGCAGTCTCTCATGACAGCTCACTGTTATAGTCCGCAGTGCAGTCTGTCAAGACAGCTGACTGTAACTGTCCGCATTGCAGTCTGTCATGACAGCTGACTCTAACTGTCCGCAGTGCAGTCTCTCATGACAGCAGACTGTAACTGTTCGCAGTGCAGTCTCTCATGACAGCTCACTGTTATAGTCCGCAGTTTAGTCTCTCATGACAGCTCACTGTTATAGTCCGCAGTGCAGTCTCTCATGACAGCTCACTGTTATAGTCCGCAGTGCAGTTTGTCATGACAGCAGACTGTAACTGTCCGCAGTGCAGTCTCTCATGACAGTTCACTGTTATAGTCCGCAGTGCAGTCTGTCAAGACAGCTGACTGTAACTGTCCGCATTGCAGTCTGTCATGACAGCTGACTCTAACTGTCCGCATTGCAGACTCTCATGACAGCAGACTGTAACTGTTCGCAGTGCAGTCTGTCAAGACAGCTGACTGTAACTGTCCGCATTGCAGTCTGTCTTGACAGCTGACTCTAACTGTCCGCAGTGCAGTCTCTCATGACAGCAGACTGTAACTGTTCGCAGTGCAGTCTCTCATGACAGCTCACTGTTATAGTCCGCAGTGCAGTCTCTCATGACAGCTCACTGTTATAGTCCGCAGTGCAGTTTGTCATGACAGCAGACTGTAACTGTCCGCAGTGCAGTCTCTCATGACAGCTCACTGTTATAGTCCGCAGTGCAGTCTGTCAAGACAGCTGACTGTAACTGTCCGCATTGCAGTTTGTCATGACAGCAGACTGTAACTGTCCGCAGTGCAGTCTCTCATGACAGCTCACTGTAACTGTCCGCAGTGCAGTTTGTCATGACAGCTGACTGTAACTTTCCGCATTGCGGTCTCTCATGACAGCTGACTGTAACTGTCCGCATTGCAGTCTGTCATGACAGCTGACTCTAACTGTCCGCAGTGCAGTCTCTCATGACAGCAGACTGTAACTTTTCGCAGTGCAGTCTCTCATGACAGCTCACTGTTATAGTCCGCAGTGCAGTCTCTCATGACAGCTCACTGTTATAGTCCGCAGTGCAGTTTGTCATGACATCAGACTGTAACTGTCCGCAGTGCAGTCTCTCATGAGAGCTCACTGTTATAGTCCGCAGTGCAGTCTGTCAAGACAGCTGACTGTAACTGTCCGCATTGCAGTTTGTCATGACAGCAGACTGTAACTGTCCGCAGTGCAGTCTCTCATGACAGCTCACTGTAACTGTCCGCAGTGCAGTTTGTCATGACAGCTGACTCTAACTGTCCGCATTGCGGTCTCTCATGACAGCTGACTGTAACTGTCCGCATTGCAGTCTGTCATGACAGCTGACTGTAACTGTCCGCAGTGCAGTCTCTCATGACAGCAGACTGTAACTGTTCGCAGTGCAGTCTGTCACGACAGCTGACTGTAACTGTCCGCAGTGCAGTCTCTCATGACAGCTGACTGTAACTGTCCGCATTGCAGTCTGTCATGACAGCTGACTCTAACTGTCCGCAGTGCAGACTCTCATGACAGCAGACTGTAACTGTTCTCAGTGCAGTCTGTCAAGAGAGCTCACTGTTACAGTCCGCAGTGCATTTTGTCATGACAGCTGACTGTAACAGTTCGAAATGCAGTCTGTCAAGACAGCTCACTGTAACTATCCGCAGTGCAGTTTGTCATGACAGCTGACTGTAACAGTTCGAAGTGCAGTCTGTCAAGACAGCTCACTGTAACTGTCCGCAGTGCAGTTTCTCATGACAGCTGACTGTAAATGTCCGCAGTACAGTCTGTCATGACAGCTGACTGTAACTGTCCGCAGTGCAGTCTGTCATGGCAGTTCACTGTAACTGTCCGCAGTGCAGTCTGTCATGACAGCTGACTCTAACTGTCCGCAGTGCAGTCTGTCATGACAGCTGACTGTAACTGTCCGCAGTGCAGTATGTCATGACAGCTGACTGTAAGTGTCCGCAGTGCAGTTTGTCATGACAGCTCACTGTAACACTCCGCAGTGCAGTCTATCATGACAGCTGACTGTAACTGTCCGCAGTGCAGTCTGTCATGACAGCTCACTGTAACACTCCGCAGTGCAGTCTGTCATGACAGCTGACTGTAACTGTCCACAGCCTTACGGCTTAACACAGAAAACAGTAACTTTGGGATACTTTGGTCTGTGGGACCACAGAGAGAGACAGAAGTACAATTTTTGTGTGTGTGAGTAAAAGTGACGGTAGTGTGGTTGGCACTCGTGCCTTCTATTAAGATTTTCAAATGTCGGAATTGAGAGTGGCTTGCCTGACAGGAATTATTCGCGGTTTTGCTCAAGTCCTCAAGTAAAGTGCCGATATAAACGCTTAAGCTCTCCTGATCGTGGCCTGGACAGGGCTTGAGGGCTCCAGGATATTAAGGCTCCCAGGATTTACAGCCAATCGGCACGTGAATGTGGCAAGGTTGTCAGCCCTACCCACCGGCCGCCTTTACACCACAGGAAATATTTCTGGTACTCATTCCTATTAAAGGCTGAGTCGAGCCCAGGGCCATAGTGAGGCCGAAAGGAATACGTCAAATCCAATGAACCCATCGGAAATCGAAATCGCGATCTTCCGGTTTGAAGGAGTGCCTGAACTAACCACCGAGTGACGACCTCGCCAGGACTCACGGCCATGCCTGACTGTCGTCGGGTAGACCCGCTAGCCTGAGGTGTTCTCTGAGAAGCCGCGTTGTGTGTTCGCACTTTCCTGCCATACGGTCATCGAATGACCACAACACGTGTTGCGGCGTCGTTTAAAGTAACTGCGACAGTGGGGATTCATCTAATGTCAGTGACGCTCGCTAACATTTGCCTATTACGTGGGGCAGACAAACATTTTTTTCAGTTCCAATTATAACCACAAGCAACTTGCACTGGCTGCTAAAAAGTGTAGATAAATAAACAATACAAGGAGGCCGGAGGGACAGTCTCTATAGTGAATGTGCTACGGGCTGGACGATCTGGGTTTGAATCCCGGCCGTGACAAGAGATTTTCTCTGTGGCTCACACAGCCTCATATTCAAAGGGCACCGAGGTTCTTTCCCCGGGATAAAGCAGCCGGGCGTGAATTTAACCATTCACCCCCATCTACTGCAGAGGCTAAAAATGAATGGAGCTATACCGCCACTCCCCCTATGATTTGTAATGGATATTGATAGCATGGGAACATTTTTGAATTGAATATGTAAAGCTTATATGATTTTTCGCATAGAAGTAGTGAGAGAGCTTGTAAGAGTACTAGTGATGGAAATTTCCATTTAGCCAGCCAGCTGTGTTTTAAGTAAGTTTGTTTAGATTAGCAAGACCACACACTTGCTTGCAGATGGCTATGGGTCTGCATCCTCAGCACACAGTTTTAGGAGCCTAGAAGGATTAAATTAAGAGTTTTGATTGGTAGTCCATATATGGTAAGAACTTGACTAGGTATAATTGGTTAAGAGAGTTATAGATGAGCTGACAGCAGCCATGTTGAGGACGATTTGGGCGTGGATTTGGAGGTAATAAATAGAAGTGAAGACAATGGAAGAGAGTTTTTTTTTGCAACAGTCTTCGGTCGGTGATATTCGAAATTTGAACCTTAGAAATTTTAATAAACAAAGGAGTAATGATCTTTTTCACTAATTGTTAAAGTTAATAGTGGTGATTGATAGAAAAGAGCCACGAAATGTTAAATAACTTTTGGCGAAACATTTAAGTAACAAACCTAAAATAAATTTTGTTCATTTCCTTAAATGATAGGAAATGTATGGAACTAGTGACTGTGTAACAACGGAATGAAAAGTGAAAAGTAAATAGGAAATTGTGAAATAGTGTGAAGATTATACAAGTGGGAAATGGTGTAAAATATAAGTGTTAACAGCATCACAAAAGAGAGGATTATTACCATCATTAAGTTGGATACAATCATTATGCTTGGATTAATTTTGACTCAAGGTATGTGGAGGAATGCATATATTTTATGAAAGTAGAAAAGGAAACGGGATCATTTTAATAGAGATATGCTGTTAAAATGTAATAAGCAAAGTGTGTGAGTCCAAATTAAATATATAGGGATACTTAAAAAAGTGAGTCCAAATTAAATATATAGGGATACTTAGAAAAGTGAGTCCAAATTAAATATAAGGGATATTTATAAAAGTGAGTGTTTAATGTGAGTTTAACAAAGATAATTGAGGAACATTTTATAACGCAGAAAAGTAAGATGAGGTATTAAACATTAGAGGTGAAGTTAAATTAAATACTTGGAAGATTTAAAATAAAGAGTAGCAAATTTGTGTGAAGAGTTAAAAATTTTGGTTATTTTTATTTAGGAATTTTTATTAATTTTTAGTGGTGTTTTGATGTGTTTAATTAGTTTTTATTTTGTTTAATAATAAAATTGTTTCTTAACAGTTTATTTTAACTGAGACAGAGACCTACACATCCCTAGTTAATATTGAAGTGGATTATGAAGTAGTTGCTAGTATAGTTACTAGCTGGTGGCAGCGATACCAACTTAGATAGGAAACCTGTATAGCTACGTGTACCCAAGGAGTGTTCTCAATAGAATGGTCTATTGAGTAACAGCAACCCTTTCAATTCCTTCAGGGCGTGGATAAGGACAACGTCACCTATTTAAATACACCGTACGATGATTTTACAGAGTCGCCTCAGTAAGGCTGTAATTAGAAGAAACTGACACACATGTTGTATTTGTGTGTTTGCTATGGCTTTTACAGGGGCTTAACAGGGTGTGGGCAAAATGGATCACTCGCCCCAGGTGCAGTACAGTTAGCGGGGCAAAATGGAAAACTTCAAACTTAAATATATATAAAATATCTGTATCTTTAAATATATAAAATATTAAGTACATTTAAATTTTAGAATTTCATCTCTTTTGGGGTCGATGGGCTGGGAGAGGGGGAAAGTTTAGTAGTTTTCCAAGGCACAGAAAACCTTAGTCGCGGTTCTAATTCTCAATATCAAGAAAGACAAATTCCCTGAACTGCATTAACAAGCCTGTCTTTGTCACGGACAGGCGGCCTGTTTGCTCTCTACAAGTACCTCAATCTGTGAACATTATTTAAATAAACTGCAGACGTCAAAGGGTTAAATTTAGACTGCCTGTGATTAGTGGACGAGCCGACTGACCTTATGGATATGTATTTTGTGAAGATATTTTTCTTCCTTTACACATTTCAAGTTTACTTAATTGTGTTAAAACCGTAAGGACGAAACGCATTCTCTTTTATTTAAATACTCAGCTCGTACCGCGCAGTAAACACACTCCGTCTCAGTTATACAAACCAATCAGTTAATGCTGTATAGTGAAATAATCGCTGTTTGTTCTGAGATCCACACAAAACACATAAATACAGTCCGTACCGCGCAGTAAACACACTCCGTCTCAGTTATACAAACCAGTCAGTTAATGTTGTACAGTGAAATAATCGCTGTTTGTTCTGAGATCCACACAAAACACATAAATACAGTCCGTACCGCGCAGTAAACACACTCCGTCTTAATTATACAAACCAGTCAGTTAATGTTGTACAGTGAAATAATCGCTGTTTGTTCTGAGATCCACACAAAACACATAAATACAGTCCGTACCGCGCAGTAAACACACTCCATCTCAGTTATACAAACCAGTCAGTTAATGCTGTACAGTGAAATAATCGCTGTTTGTTCTGAGATCCACACAAAACACATAAATACAGTCCGTACCGCGCAGTAAACACACTCCGTCTCAGTTATACAAACCAGTCAGTTAATGCTGTACAGTGAAATAATCGCTGTTTGTTCTGAGATCCACACAAAACACATAAATACAGTCCGTACCGCGCAGTAAACACACTCCGTCTCAGTTATACAAACCAGTCAGTTAATGCTGTACAGTGAAATAATCGCTGTTTGTTCTGAGATCCCACACAAAACACATAAATACAGTCCGTACCGCGCAGTAAACACACTCCGTCTCAGTTATACAAACCAGTCAGTTAATGTTGTATAGTGAAATAATCGCTGTTTGTTCTGAGATCCACACAAAACACATAAATACAGTCCGTACCGCGCAGTAAACACACTCCGTCTTAATTATACAAACCAGTCAGTTAATGTTGTACAGTGAAATAATCGCTGTTTGTTCTGAGATCCACACAAAACACATAAATACAGTCCGTACCGCGCAGTAAACACACTCCATCTCAGTTATACAAACCAGTCAGTTAATGCTGTACAGTGAAATAATCGCTGTTTGTTCTGAGATCCACACAAAACACATAAATACAGTCCGTACCGCGCAGTAAACACACTCCGTCTCAGTTATACAAACCAGTCAGTTAATGCTGTACAGTGAAATAATCGCTGTTTGTTCTGAGATCCACACAAAACACATAAATACAGTCCGTACCGCGCAGTAAACACACTCCGTCTCAGTTATACAAACCAGTCAGTTAATGCTGTACAGTGAAATAATCGCTGTTTGTTCTGAGATCCACACAAAACACATAAATACAGTCCGTACCGCGCAGTAAACACACTCCGTCTTAATTATACAAACCAGTCAGTTAATGTTGTACAGTGAAATAATCGCTGTTTGTTCTGAGATCCACACAAAACACATAAATACAGTCCGTACCGCGCAGTAAACACACTCCATCTCAGTTATACAAACCAGTCAGTTAATGCTGTACAGTGAAATAATCGCTGTTTGTTCTGAGATCCACACAAAACACATAAATACAGTCCGTACCGCGCAGTAAACACACTCCGTCTCAGTTATACAAACCAGTCAGTTAATGTTGTACAGTGAAATAATCGCTGTTCGTTCTGAGATCCACACAAAACACATAAATACAGTCCGTACCGCGCAGTAAACACACTCCGTCTCAGTTATACAAACCAGTCAGTTAATGTTGTACAGTGAAATAATCGCTGTTCGTTCTGAGATCCACACAAAACACATAAATACAGTCCGTACCGCGCAGTAAACACACTCCGTCTCAGTTATACAAACCAGTCAGTCAATGCTGTACAGTGAAATAATCGCTGTTTTTTCTGAGATCCACACAAAACACATAAATACAGTCCGTACCGCGCAGTAAACACACTCCGTCTCAGTTATACAAACCAGTCAGTTAATGTTGTACAGTGAAATAATCGCTGTTTGTTCTGAGATCCACACAAAACACATAAATACAGTCCGTACCGCGCAGTAAACACACTCCGTCTCAGTTATACAAACCAGTCAGTTAATGTTGTACAGTGAAATAATCGCTGTTTGTTCTGAGATCCACACAAAACACATAAATATAGTCCGTACCGCGCAGTAAACACACTCCATCTCAGTTATACAAACCAATCAGTTAATGCTGTACAGTGAAATAATCGCTGTTTGTTCTGAGATCCACACAAAACACATAATTACACTGTGTGGGCAGAATGTAGAATTGTTGAATGATAATCCTGGCGGTAGATATAGTAACCAGTAAACTTTAAAGGCGTAATTGCTAATGAAAACTTTTGGTGAGAGTTGAATTAATTAATGAGTATAAAGGACTGATGCAAAAATTGTTACTGGGGAAACCGACATATTCGGAGAAAAACCACTGCCAGTATCACTTTGCCCACCACAAATCCCACATGAACTGGCCTGTTATCAAACCCGATCCTCCGAGTTGCTATGTCGGCACCTAACCGTCTTGACCTTTGCACCGCCTAACGTCTCATCTGTATAAAGTGTATAATATGGAGTGACGGAATGATTGATGAACGTAACGTATCTGGAAGGAAGCAGTCGTAGCCTATATATAGGTACAGTTACATCAAGATTCATGTCACATATTTGCCATACAGAAATACGAACACAGGATGAAGAATTTCTTGTTTATGACATTCATTAACTTGATATTTCTGTTTCACCTAAATCCGATAAAAGTGTCAGATGTAATGATAACTGTTTGCATCAAACAACGAGAGAAATCGAACTGCTGTAAATAATTAAACATCTACTGACAACGTGGGCTGCCAGATAGCGGCTTATGAAGCAGTGCATTTGTGAGTTGTGTTGGACTTAGCGGTCTTGTGGGATGTGTTGTTGTTGTTGTTGTTGCTGCTGCGATCACCATCATCACCACCACCATCACCATCACATACACTTACTACTACAATTCATAGCGCTGTAAGCTGTTCCTGTTACAGTTATCATTACTATGTTTAAAGGTAAAATTTGCCCTATGACCTGCCATGAAGGCGCAGAGAGGAAGTAGAGGTATAGCTCTACTCTTTCTTTAATCTTGGCGGTAGGTGGGGCTGGGTGATTAACGCCAAGTCCCGGCCGCTTTACCCCTGGAATGGCCCGGTACCCGTTTTATAGGAGGCTGGGTGGTACACAGGGCCGGTCCGGAAACTCTCGCCCCCACTGGGATTCGATTCCCGGACCGTCCAACCCGTGGCGCAGTCGCTTATACCGACTGCTACATAAATAAATGAACACGAACATGGTAACATTACTGTGTTAGTGTTTATTTGTTTATTTA